>JBBHKE010001544.1:142234-191200 GCA_037447655.1 Zygnema cylindricum
CGCTACGCCTTCCGGTAGCACTTGTTCCTCTCTAAGGGCGGCTGGTCCATCTGGTCGGCGGGAATCTCTCCTTGTTCACGATGGCCTTCCGCATCGCCCACAGCGCCGCCGCTGCAGCATCCGCACCGACAGGGGCCGCACGCGAGCCAATCAGAGCGAGGACTCACACGTGTGAACGTAGAGAGGGAGAACGAGCTGTGCGAAAGGGTGAGCGGGGAGGGAGGGAGCTTACCGTCTCCTGCATGAATGGATGCAACCAGGGTGGGTGCCACGTGGAGGAAGAAAAGCAGTATGATGCTCATCATGGTCATGGCGACGGCCATGGCTGAGCACTCGCCACGTAAGAAGGTTTGTTTAGAAAAAAAAGACACGGGCACGTGACAGATTCTTCTACTAAGGACGGTTCTAGAAGATAGAGAAGGGCTTTGACTTGAGAAATCCGTTGCAACGAATCTTTAAATGTCTTAAAAAGGACTGAATGAAGCCATCTGTACTTTGTACGATTCACATAAAACGGTCCACTTCTATTTGTCGGTCTTTGCGGTCTTGCTTACCACCCAAAATATAATTTTCCGTATAATTTGTCCAGTTACATTTGTCGGTTAAATGACAACCGTACATGTTTGTTTCGACGCCTTTCAAATGCTGACGAGGTGGATTAGTGACGTGTTGGTGTACTTTTTTTTTGTACTTTGAGAGGCATATGAGGCCGTACTGTCAAAGTCTAGGCCAATCTTGCCTAATATACAACTGTACGGGCTAAAGGAACAGAGTTTGATTGGTTTAAATAATTGTCTTATAGGAGAAAAGTGGAATGCGGATAGTACGGTACGGTCGGCAAAGCGTACGATGATTACTGTGCGAATGTGGCGGAAATGGATTCGAAAAGTTTTGACTCGTACGGTATTTGTACAATTTTATTTCGTATCGCCGTTTCAGTACATGCTGATTGTGTCGCGTTGAGAGCGATGGACTACAGTCGTGGACGCTCCACGTGGCGGTCATTTCTCGATATGAGTCTACACTTGCTGACTGTCAAAGCGTTCATTCCAAGAGTGCCGATGGCTCCTGTACGGCAAGAAGTACGTTTTAGTGTGATTCACTTGACGCCGTAATTAGCGTGAGAATCTACGAATTTCCTTCCAGCGGTCTTCCAGAAGCTTCGGCCATGGCTTCCGGCTAATGTTTTTGACCTTCTCTTCGCATATCCGGCGCCAAATTCGGCGTGCGGGTAGTCTAATTCGTGCCATTTGACCAACACATTCCATAAATTGCGTGCGTTGGTTCGCGCCACTCATTTTTGATAAATGTACATTTACAAACACTTTTCCGTACGTTCACTACCCCAATCCGGGAATCCATTCGAACCTCCACAGTAAATCCAATTTGTACTTACACACTAAAATCACGTTAAGTACAAATGAAGCATCGCGTACAAATGAAACTTCGCGTACGCACGAAACTAACTTTTCAAAAACAACACTCCCCCGAAAATTTAGATTCGTGCATCCATGACGTCACGTCATCATCTGTCACACTCAATGGAACTACGCCATCAGCTGTCACCAATGTCACCTCCAGCTGCCTCCTCCTCCATCTGAATTCGTCAACTGCCTCTAGCATCTAAATCGCCCTTGCTACACCACTGCTTGCGCTTTCGGATCTCTCTCCCCCAAACATCGAAACTCCACCTTCCACATCTTTCCACCAAATGGTAAAACTCCACTTTCCTGTCTTTCCCACCAAATATCAAAATTTCCACATTTCGAAATGCTTCACCAAAAATAAATATGTAATTTCCAAAAATAAAATATCCTTTCTCAAAATAAATCATTTTCATTGAGGGAAGACATTTCGGCACTGTCACTAAGTTAACCCTTGGGGCGATGCAAGATTAAACTCGACACATACCAACACTATGATAAGGTCGATCTCATGGGTACACTGACACCATTACTGTAAAACAACCAGCAAGAACAAAATTAACCCGCTACAATGCGTGTGACACAAACCTATCTCGACTTATCCTAACATATGATAGATGGGGTGTTGGCCCATAACCTGTTGTTCTTTGGTCTAAAATAGACCACAGAAGCAACCTAAACTATCATGCAAAAAACTAAGCAAAGCTAGGCCAATGAACAGTCATTTGAAATGCATCCTCCATATGCGTACAAAGACGTAAGAAACAACATTTAGGGATCCGTGAAAATCACAACTCACCCTAAGACAATGCGTACACAGACGCAAAAAAATGCATACACAGATGCATTAAACAACAACTAGGGTTTCATAGAATAATCAACATAAATAAACCCTATGACAACAACTAAGATTTGATGAAATAATCAACATAAACAAACCTCAAGACAAATGCATTAACAATGCATAACAAACAAGCATATAAATAATAACACATGAATGCATCACACATAAACAAATGTATAAACAAATAATCAATTTATCACTCAAAGTGCATGACCTAATCGACAACCCTAAAATACTACATCTTTGGTCCCCACTTTACTAACCAACATTGATGATTAATTCCTAATAAAGCTCATTCCTATATATACACTTGTGAGCTGTCAACGAATCCACTAAGTGTCAAAATAACCAACATAAATTACGTAACTGTCATTAAGTCTTATTTAACCATAATAGCCCATTTCTAAGAATAAATTAATCGTAAGCGTACACGTGAAAGTCTAGCAATCGTAAGAGTACACTTGTCGCAAATATGACACTAAACACACATAAATTAAAGTGTCGAAACCCTAAGTATTCACGTAAATAGAAACTGTCATATTCTACACTAATTTATTACTACGCATAAGACAAAACATTGTTTTACCAAATATTTACAAGGACACACAATCTCACAAAATCGTATGGTGAGTCATGGTCAATAAGTCAAGAGGACTTCTCGAATTTGGTCAAAGCATCCGGAGCGTCCAAAAATACACATCGTGTGATTGTCGCGATTTCGCATCCCCATTTGGTGGAAAATATTTGCGACCATTTTCTGCCGTCCGTTGCTCGTATTCGGCACCCTTGATGTCGTGCCGCGTGGTCCCAAATATAAAGTACAGCTGTCCAAAATTTATGCTCCGTATCGGTGACGTCCTTTTTCGTAAATTCCGCCTGTCGCGTCATGTTTCTTCCATGCGGCGTACCTTTTTACACAATTTGAATTTCATTCGGATCGATTCGCGATCCGCCAACCATTTGACTTATGCGAACCTTACTTTTACATATGTTTGTTCGCGTCACTTAAATTTAATTCCGTACGTTTCAAAACAATTCGTGCCATTTGACCAACACGTTCCATAAATTGCGTGCGTTGGTTCGCGCCACTCATTTTTGATAAATGTACATTTACAAACACTTTTCCGTACGTTCACTCCCCCAATCCGGGAATCAATTCGAACCTCCACAGTAAATCCAATTTGTACTTACGCACTAAAATCACGTCAAGTACAAATGAAGCATCGAGTACGCATGAAACTTCGCGTACGCACGAAACTAACTTTTCAAAAACAACACTCCCCAAAAAATGTAGTTTCGTGCATCCATGACGTCACGTCATCATCTGTCACACTCAATGGAACTACGCCATCAGTTGTCACCAATGTCACCTCCAGCTGCCTCCTCCTCTATCTAAATTTGTCAACTGCCTCTACCATCTAAATCGCTCTTGCTACACCACTACTTGCGCTTTCGGATCTCTCTCCCCTAAACGTCGAACTCCACCTCAAGAACAAAATTAACACGCTACAATGCGTGTGACACAAACCTTTCTCGACTTAACCTAACATATGATAGATGGGGTGTGGGCCTTTAACCTGTTGTTCTTTGGTCTAAAATAGACCGCACAAGCGACCCAAACTATCATGCAAGAACCTAAGCAAAGCTAGGCCAATGAACCATTCGAACCTCCACAGTAAATCCAATTTGTACTTATGCACTAAAATCACGTCAAGTACAAATGAAGCATCGCGTACACATGAAACTTCGCGTTCGCACGAAACTAACTTTTAAAAATTAACACTCCCCCGAAAATTTAGATTCGTGCATCCATGACGTCACGTCATCATCTGTCACACTCCATGGAACTAGGCCATCAGCTGTCACTAATGTCACCTCCAGCGGCCTCCTCCTCCATCTGAATCTGTCATCTGCCTCCACCATCTAAATCGCCCTTGCTACACCACTACTTGCGCTTTCGGATCTCTCTCCCCCAAACGTCGAAACTCCACCTTCCACATCTTTCCACCAAATGGTAAAACTCCACTTTCCTGTCTTTTCCACCAAATATCAAATTTCCACATTTCGAAATGCTTCACCAAAAATAAATATGTATTTTCCAAAAATAAAATATCCTTTCTCAAAATAAATCATTTTCATTGAGGGAAGACATTTCGGCACTGTCACTAAGTTAACCCTTGGGGCGATGCAAGATTAAACTCGACACATACCAACACTATGATTAAGGTCGATCTCATGGGTACACAGACACCATTACTGCAATACAACCAGCAAGAACAAAATTAACCCGCTACAATGCGTGTGACACAAACCTATCTCGACTTAACCTAACATATGATAGATGGGGTGTGGGCCCTTAACCTGTTGTTCTTTGGTCTAAAATAGACTGCAGAAGGGACCCAAACTATCATGCAAGAACCTAAGCAAAGCTAGGCCAATGAACAGTCATTTGAAATGCATCCTCCATATGCGTATACAGATGCAAGAAACAACATTTAGGGATCGGTGAAAATCACAACTCACCCTAAGACAATGCGTACACCGACGCAACAAAATGCATACACAGATGCATTAAAGAACAACTAGGGTTTCATGGAATAATCAACATAAATAAACCCTATGACAACAACTAAGATTTGATGGAATAATAAACATAAACAAACGTTAGGACAAATGCATTAACAATGCATAAGAAACAAGCATATAAATAATAACACATGAATGCATCACACATAAACAAATGTATAAACAAATAATCAATTTATCACTCAAAGTGCATGACCTAATCGACAACCCTAAAATACTACATCTTTGGTCCCCACTTTATTAACCAGCATTGATGATTAATTCTTAATAAAGCTCATTCCTATATATACACTTGTGAGCTGTCAACGAATCACTAAGTGTCAAAATAACCAACATAAATTACGTAATTGTCATTAAGTCCTATTTAACCATAATAGCCCATTGCTAAGAATAAATTAATCGTAAGCGTACATCTGAAAGTCTAGCAATCATAAGAGTATATTTGTCACAAATATGACACTAAACGCACATAAATTAAAGTGTCGAAACCCTAAGTATTCACGTAAATAGAAACTGTCATATTCTACACTAATTTATTAATACGCATAAGACAATACATTGTTTTACCAAATATTTACAAGGACACACAATCTCACAAAATCGTATGGTGAGTCATAGTTAATAAGTCAAGAGGACTTCTTGAATTTCGTCAGAGCATCCGGAGCGTCCAAAAATATACATCGTGTGATTGACGCGATTTCGCGTTCCCATTTGGTGGAAAATAACTACGACCATTTTCCGCCGTTCGTTGCTCGTATTCGGCACCCTTGATGTCGTGCCGCGTGGTCCCAAATATAAAGTACAGCTATCCAAAATTGATGCTCTGTATCGGTGACGTCCTTTTTCGTAAATTCCGCCTATCGCGTCATGTTTCGTACGTGCGGCGTACCTTTTTACACAATTTGAATTTCATTCGGATCGATTCGCGATCTGGCGTCTATTTGACTGACGCGAACCGTACTTTTACATATGTTTGTTCGCGTCACTTCAATTTAATTCCGTACGTTTAAAAACAATTCGTGCCATTTGACCAACACATTCCATAAATTGCGTGCGTTGGTTTGCGCCACTCATTTTTGATAAATGTACATTTACAAACACTTTTCCGTACGTTCACTCCCCCAATCCGCGAATCAATTCGAACCTCCACAGTAAATCCAATTTGTACTTACGCACTAAAATCACGTCAACAACAAATGAAGCATCGCGTACGCATGAAACTTTGCGTATGTACGAAACTAACTTTTCAAAAACAACAAGAAGCTTAGTATATTTCATGAATTGTACCCGTCTTGACATTACTCCAGCAGTTGGGGTACTGAGCACAAGTCTAGAGAATCCGAGAAAATCTGATTTTGATGCAGGAAGGAGAGTCTTAAGATATTAAGCAAGAACCAAAGACCTCAAACTCACACTAGGCGAAGGAAAAGTAAAACTGCAAATGTGGAGTGATGCAAGCTATGGCGACATGCCAAGCCGGAAGTCCACCACGGGATTCGTTCTACAAATTGGGAACAGGACTTGTTGTTGGAGCAGCAAACTTCAAAAGGTTAGAGCACAGTGGATAATCGAGTCAGAATATATGGCAGCAAGCTCGGCCCTCAAAGAACTCATATGGGTAAAATCCATGTTATTAGAACTAAGATACATGCAGGTTGATCCATAGGTGATTTGTTATGACAACCAGGCTCTTATTGCCATTGCATCTAACACGAGTCATCACTTCAAAAGGAAGCACATGGATGTAAGATTACACTTTGTAAGAGAAAAAGTGTTCTCTACAGTGATTTAATTATGTTATTTGCCAGACGCAAAAATGGTTGTTGATATGCTCACTAAAGCCCTTCTTGCACCTACACTAAAGAATTGTTGGGACGAAGTGGGATTAAGTGAATAGTTGAATTGCTGCACTGCTATACTGCCACGCTGCGATAAGTCCAACATTAAGATGTACTGGGAAAGGGTGACTTGCTAATTGCTATATTACTATGCTGCGATGCTGCGCTAGTTTGTCATCGCAACTGTGCCGGTATATTGAGTCTAAAGCTTTAAGGGAGTTTTGTTTTTGGAAAGCTTTTAGTTTTTGTAAATTAGTAGGACGGTAGAAAGACAGTAATTTGTAACGTAAGGACATGCGTCATCACTTGAGTGCAGTACAGGACAACGCAACTACTATGCAAGTAAAGCAACACAGCAGCGCAACTGCTATGTAGACAGAGCAGCGCAACAATAGAGCAACGCAACAGCGTAGCTGCTATGTAGAAAGAGCAGCGCATCAACAGAGCAGCACAATAGCGCAGCTGCTATGTATACAGAGCAGCGTAGGAGCGAAGCTGCGACACAGACAGGACAACCCTGTTGCGGTTTCTTTGGATATAATCCGTACACACAACACAGCTACTGTTACCTTGGATATGATTCGATACAGAGCAACGCAGCTGGGACTGATATGAATCAAGTCAACGAACCTCAACTTAGTGGGTAACTCAGTGGTAGCTCAGTGGTACCTTAGTTGTAGCTCAGTGGTAGCTCAGTGGTAACTCAATGGTAGCTTGATAGATTAGTATTGCTTGGTACCTTAACGTACCTCTCAGGTACACTAGTATTGCCGGTACAACACTAGTATAAGACTTAGGACTCAGAACACATGATGTATCCAACCTTCCAAGTAATAAAACTGCAAACAGTTTTTGTGAAATGTCTGAGTATTATATCTTGAGTGTTGTCAGGTTAATTGTACTGGAACTTTGGGAGTTGTCAGTGTTTATGCTGCTCTATACTTTGATAGAGCTTTTTGAAGTTTAGATGTGTGTATAAGATTTGGTGCGAACTTGTCAAAAACTGTTTGGTAGGATTCTTGATAGCTTGTGAGAGTGTATTATGTCTACTTCTATTACTACTGCTGCTCCTCCACCTGCACCGGTGGTTGTAGAACAACAGAATGTATCTCTTGCAAATTGCATAGTTGGAACTCGTGAAGACGATGGTTTTATTAAACAATTTAAAATCATCATCTTCGCTCTCCTCCTCTTCCTCATAAAGTTTAGATTTCCCTTTCTTTTTCTTTATTTTCATAGAGTTATGTGAGTCTCCACTTACTCCTCCATCTCCATCATCTTCTTCTGTTTTGAGAAACTTTTGAAAGCGTTCAAACGTTCCTTCGTCCATCTTCACATTTTTCTCCCCCCATTCGTCATACTCATCATATTGTGTCCTTGTAACTCCTCCACTAATTCCCCCACTAGCTTCCGCCGGGGTTTTCCCTTTCTCCGCCATACCGGCAAGTGTTGCAAGTAACCCGCTGTGATACCAATTGAAAGTTTACAAACCAAAATAAAATACACGCAACAATGGTGTTCCTCCAAAAGCATTCAATATATTAAGCACAATGCAAATACATTTTTCTTCCTTCCTTTTACTTTAGACCTTTCTACGCCTCCTTAACAAGCTACGCCTCCAAAAGATAATACTACTAAGAAGTCTCAACTAATATATATAGGTACACGACTAGAAACGCATAGGAATCAACGTGGTGAAATGAACGAATGATATGGTGAACCGACTTGAACAACACGGTACGACGAGGAAAGTCAACCGCGAACCAATTTGAATCACACGGTACGACTTGAACTTACGTGAACCGAAACTACCAAGCAATTTCCACGTCCCTTCTATAGTACTATTCAAACATACGTGAAACGAAATGAACACTTAATTTATACGTCACTTCAAATATCCAGCGACGAAACTACTTCGTCGCTAACTTCTACGTCACTTCAAATATCTAGCGACGTGACTAATTTCGTCGCTAGTCGTCGCCACTTTAGCTACGAGAGTATCTCGTCGCTAAGTAAGTGCTCAGTACAATATCCTAACATGACGAGCCTGATCATACACTCGGTACAAATACCCCTTTGCACTATAATCAACAAAAATTCCCGGCCAACACCTTGGGGCAAATTTCCCTTTCCTCTTGATTCATTCCACATAAACCGTAGCATGACATCCCCAAATTCTCAAATGATGAACTGTGGGCTTTCTCCCACTCCAGAACTCCTCCGGTGTTTTATTTCCGGAAACCGAAGTGAGTCTTCGGTTACAAATATAATTCGCCATAAGAATCGCATCTCCCCACAAAAACATCTCTCGTCTGGAGCTATGAACCATCACACGGACCATTTTTTGTAAGGTACGATTCTTCCTCTTGGCCACTCCATTTGACTCCGCAGAATAAAGCGCCGTGAATTGATGCCTTATCCCCCACTCCTTACAAAACACCTCAAAAACAACAAACTCCCCTCCATTATCCGAACGAATGGATTTAAGCTTCTTATCAATTTGCCTTTCGGCCATTACATGGCATTCTTTAAATTTTTGAAATGCATGCGATTTCTTTTTTAATAAATACACCCATGACTTCCAAGAGAAGTCATCAACAATCACCAAAGTATACTTGTTACCTCCAATTGTCTCGGGTTTAATGTGTCCACAAAGATCAATGTGAACAACCTCCAAATGACTTTGAGCTCGATGCTTGATATCTTTATTCGGATGGGATACCCGAATTTGACGTCCTTTGCTACATCCTCTGCATCCATTCACCTTCTCACCGGATGCGAGGTCCAAACCCCTCACCGAAGAATGACGAATCATCTTCTTCAAACTTACCTCGGATGTATGACACATTCGATGATGCCATAAGGTAAGATCACCTTTCAACTCCGAAATTTGATGTGAAATTCCCTCGGTGGGAACTTTAGATTTCGGCCTCCTCCATAAGAGCCGACTATGATTCGCATCCGTCACAACTCCTTCTCCAATTACAATCCCTTTCTCATTCCAAATCTCAATAGATTGATCACCTCTCGCAATTAAGCTTCCACCACTCTTTTGGATTTGTGGAACGCTTAACAAATTGACTGAACTATCCAGAATATAAAGAGTATTTTGAAGACAATACTCCGTCGATCTCTCCTTCCCATCATTATCCCATGAAAGAAGATCAAGCCGAACCGTGCCAACCGTTCTAACCGAAATGACATGGCCGCTTGCAACCTTAATAAACTTTGGAACCATAAGTTCCCTCATGTCATCAAACAAGGTGGCATCCATGCTAACATGGTGAGTTGCCCCCGTATCAACAATCCACTCTTTCTCCAAATTTCCTCCACTACTTACCGAATCAAGGGTAATGTTAAGAACCAGAAAATCATCACCGGTTTCATTACCATAGTCAAAGTAATTTGCATTACCGTAACCAAGGCCACCATCGCGGCCACCTCCTCGGCCGCCACCTCGGGCGCCTCTATCACCTCCTCTACCTCCTCTTCCACTTCCGCAATCTCCATTATTTGCATAACATTGAGGGATCGTATGCCCCCACTTACCGCAAAAATGACATTGCTTATCTTTATCCAGACAAGATGAAGACAAATGTCCAAGCAGGTTACACCGGTAGCATGTCACATTGGAAAGATCCCAATGGACCTTCGGCGGACGACCTTGCTCCCTCTTGTTGCCTCGGCCCCCACCACCACCTCTCGAGCCACCTCCTCTACCACCTCCTCCACCACCTCCTCTACCACCTCCTCTACCACCGACATAGTTAAGATCCGGGGTTTCGGGAGTATTAGAGTTGAGAACTCCTCCTCCTCCACTTGAAGAAGCCGATGGAGTTCCATCCAACATTTTGATAAAATTGACGGTGAATGCGAAGGTGTTATCCGCCTTCGCTCGTAAAATAGCTTTAAGATGCAAAAGCTTGTCCGGCAAAGCGTTAAGAAACACGCTTAATTTATCCACATCCAAAATAACTCGGCCATTGTTGAGTTATTGCTCGAGTATAATATTGAAGCGCTTCACGGCATCATGAATCAATTCGTTTGTCTTGATTTTAAAATTCGTTAAGTCAGTATAAACATATTGACCCTTGTTCTCAATGCCTTTCTCATATTGCTCCTCAAGTGTTTGCCACCACTCATGGGCCGTGCCGTGAGCAAGAAAATGATCAACCACGGAAGAAGTGCAATTCTTCATCAAACCGATCGTTGCCACAATATCCTTCAACCTTGTAAAAGGGACAAAAATCATCACCACAATACACCACAATACATAGCGGAAAGTTCCAAAGATATTCCCGTAGCAACAGCAGGAGCACACAGCAATGACAGACAAGGTTGCGCTTTATTACTCGGGAGAGGATTACAAAATTCAGCGCTCGCTGCAAAGGTCTACTCAAAGAGTGTCCTGCTGACTAGGCCTACTTCACTGTTTAAACTAACAAGCTGGTAGTCAACCTAGTACTGTACAACTGTACACGTGGACCTTCACGGTCAACCTAGACAAATATCAAAATATCCTTCTAGAACATTACTGTTCTATCTACATTCCGCGGCGTTGCTAAACTGCTAAGCTGCGTTGCTCTGCTACGCTGCTATGTTGCTACGCTACTAAGTATCTACGCCGCTAAGTTGCTACGCTGCTATGTTGTGCTGGTCTGGAATCGCAGCTGCGCTGCTCTAACACCGCAACTATAGCAGCCTAGTTGCTAGCTACTAAGTACCCAGATCTGTAACCTTGTTACAGTGCCTCCCACTAGGGTTTCAGCGTCCCGTTGAACCTAACTGGCTCAGGGAAACTACAATTGCCCGAGTTTGCCGTACGTCTCTTCACATAACTCCTCGAACTCTTGTCGCACAGTGTCGAGTTGGTTTTGGAGCTACTCACATCGGGTCTCCAGCAGCGCAATATGATGGTCTGCCGCTGCCAAACGTCTCCGAGTGATTCCCTCTCGAACTTGGTCCTCCCCTTCCTCAGTTACAGCCTCTGGTCCCTCGAGTTGCGGCGGAAT
The DNA here is from genome assembly GCA_037447655.1 of Zygnema cylindricum. Classification (NCBI taxonomy): domain Eukaryota; kingdom Viridiplantae; phylum Streptophyta; class Zygnematophyceae; order Zygnematales; family Zygnemataceae; genus Zygnema; species Zygnema cylindricum. Next base: position 153,939 of record JBBHKE010001544.1, read on the forward strand.
GGCCGCTAGTGCAGTCTCCTCGGGTGCTGGAATTAGGGGTGCTTCGGGTTCTGCAAGTTGCTGTGCCTCTCTCGCCTCTTCTTCGGCCGGTTCCCACCGAGGTGCCTTCTTTAGTTTGAAGGACGCATGTTTTCTTACAGCTCAGGCCCGCTGCAGAGCGTTCTTTTGGGCCAGCTTCAGTGCCCGTACCTCGAGTGTAACCTCTGCCCGAGAGATGATGTCGTGGAGGCGGACATCCCACGGGTGATAATGGCGAAGTAACCCGGGAACATCCACCCTGTACCGGTAGTTATTTTCTACCACTTCCACAAACGTCAGGGCATGGGGGTTTAGCTGCACATAACCCATGTGATTGTTCCTGAGGTCCTTTGTCCTCATAAAATTCAAGGTCGGGTGTGACGGTACGTTGGTGGGGATAAAGATAGGATCCCCAGGTTTTCTGTGATGCCACTCCTCGGGCCACTCCGTTAGATCCCAATAAAAGCGCTTCGCGAAGCTGAAGGCGAGATCCACATGTCCTGCGTCGATAGGGAGTGGAAAGAGGTAATCGGGGACTTCTTCTCCCTTTTCACTCTTTTCGTCTGTGTCCCCTTGATCTCCTGGAAGGAGGAACACATCGTCACCGCTGGGGTACTGTGCTTCCGCCTTCTTTTCCGCGCTTTCAAACGATTGCTCGTCTGCGGTACTCTCCTTGTTGGGGTCCCTCGTCACCTCCAGATCCGAGGCGCGCTCCTCAATAGGCGGAGGTATTGATTCTCGTTCTGGTTCCTCTGCGTCCAAGAGCTTATGGTCTCCTCATCCTCTTGATCTTCTTCTTGGGTTGAGTTCATGATCCTCCTTATATTCCTGATCCCCTTCTCGAATTGGGGTGGTATTCAGGGTCTTGCAAATTTTTTGACCCCTCCCCTCCACTGGTCTCTGCCGGCCCTGCCTCGCTATAGGCTGTTTCTTCCGATTCCGCCTCTGCTTCTACCTCCCTCCTCCGGTCTGCCTCTTCCATGGCCTCCGCCGCCACCAAGAGTCTATCGAGACGGGGCACATCTCCTTTCTCCACACTTACCAGTGTCCTCCTTTTTGGTGGTGGAGAGGATGACAACGCCATAGATGTTGTCGTGTAGGACAATTCAGGTAATTTTATAAGCGAAGGTAAACTGGCTGTGCGGAGTGAAGCACTCTCTAAACTGCCTGGACTAGGCTTGTCGCGAAGGCGAATGGTTCATTTTATCAAGGAGGGTTGAGGGTTTCACGTTTGGACTCTGCGAAGCGTCGCAGCGTGCGAGGGTATCGCAACGTCCAACTTTAATAAAACTGCGCTGCTGCGACGAAACGGAGGGTTCGTTGTCACCAATGTGGTGAAACACAATTGCGCCGTTGCGCTTTCCTGTCAGCGCAGCGGTGGCATTGCATTCCTTTGACGGCACCGTAACCATGTTGCGCTGCGGTGGCTGCGCCGCTATAGCGTTGCGGTGCGGTAACATCGTCGTTGCGTTTGTTCGCCGCGCCCCCAATATAATTGCGATGGTTGCGACACTTTGATTCGCTCCTTTCTCGCGGCCGCTGCTATTGCCCGTCCAGTGAAGCCGAGTGTCCTCGCTCCTCTGAAACCGGCGCAATAACTCAGGGGAATGTAGATCCTCCTCGTCCACCCAAGAGTCGTCCTCGGCTCCGTAGCCCTTCCAACGCACCAAATACTGGCTGGAGTTGGAATTGCGAGAGCGCCGCGACTGAAGGATCTCTTCCACCTCATACTCGTCCGAGGTACATGTAACGGGTGGTAAAAGAGTATTCTGCCGTTGATTAGGAAACATCGAATCAGGGTCACGAAATGGTTTAAGAAGGGAAACATAGAAGACATTATGGATATGCCACTCTTTCGGAATATCCAACTTATAAGCCACCTCACCCACACGTGACAGAACTGTGAATGGGCGCGTGAATTTCCGTAATAATTTCTTAGAGAGGGCACCCGGTAAAGAGAGGTTTGCCATATTAATGCGAACCTTATCACCCACGCTGAAAACGGTTTCGTTCCGGTGAGTGTCGGCCTGTGACTTTTGACAATCCTTTCCAGCTCGAGCGCCTTCGCCGCCTTTTCCAGGTTCTTTTGCAACGTTTTGGCAAAATCCAGAGTTGACGGCGTAAGGCAGTCCACTACCAATAAGTTTTGTGGGAGGGTGGGTTGTCGTCCATTGAGAGCGAATGGCGTAGCATTCGTGGACGAGTGCACCGCACTGTTGTACGCCACCTCAATCGCTATTAGATAGTTCACCCAATCCGTTTGGTGCACCGAGACATAAGCCTGCAACGCCTCCTCCAAAGTCCGATTCACCCTTTCAGTCTGACCATCAGTTTGAGGGTGGTAAGCTGTGGACATGGCCAAGTGAGTGCCACACAGCTCAAATAGGTTTTGCCAAAAGTGGCTCACGAATTTCCGATCACGGTCGCAGACGATCCTCTTCGGAAGTCCGTGATGGCCGAATATCTCCCGAAAGAATAAGTCTGCGACATCTCGCGCAGTGGCAGTGGTTGACCTGGGTAGGAAATGGGCCATTTTCGTCAAATAATCCACGACGACAAATATTGAGTAATAGCCATCTTTAGTCAGTGGGAGAACTACGACGAAATCCATCGAGATCGCCTCCCAAGGAACAGATGGTATGGGAAGGGGTTGTAACAGACCTTGTTGTCCCTATTCTAATTTGTTGTTATTACAAGAGTCACACGTCCGGACATACTCCGCAATGTCGCGAGTCATGTTCAGCCAGTAATATGCCTCAGCGACACGTGCCGTTGTTTTATCCCGCCCAAAATGTCCACTGAGCGGCTCGACATGACTCATTTTAAGTATCACATGACGTAACTCCGGATTTGTTGGAACGTAAAGTCGTGTTGTCTAACTCGGTCTGTACCGTCACATACCATTGGCGGTTCGGATTATTACCTTCCGTTGAATGAGTTCCTTGATTGTCTCGTCTTCGTCGTAAGCGGTCTTGATCCTACTTAGCCACCACTTGTCCACTTGCATCGTACTGGTGACTGCGCTGAGTTTCGGATCTTGCGCTACGTCCTACGCTGCGGTATTCTTTTTCACAGAGCTTACGTCTACATCCTACGATGCTTGCGATCGTTGCTCTGCCACTGGAGCAGCAACTCCGGGTCTTCTCGACAGCGCATCCGTCGGGTTCGTCTTGCCCGGCTTATACTCAATGACAAGTTCCGGCCCGAAGGTTTGAAGAAACGTCATCCATCGCACTTGTTTCTTGGACAACTTCGGCTGTGTTTGCAGGTACTGTAGGGCGTAGTGATCCGCGATAACTGTGATGTGCTTCCCCTGAACGTAACATTTCCAAACCTCTAGCACATTGATGATCGCAATTGTCTCCTTATCATGGGTGGCCCAGTGAAGCTCCGCTGCCTTTAATTTTTGATTATCGTAGGCAATGGGTTGTAAGCCTTTTCCTTGAACCTGCATAAGGATCGCTTCAATAGCCGTATCGCTGCTATCTGTAATTATCGTCCAAGGTAAGTCCAGGTCGGGAACAGCTAACACAGGGGCGGTAACCAACTGCACCTTTAACGTGTTAAAAGATGCCCCTTGCGCCGATTTCCACTCGTAGGGCACGTCATTCTTGAGTAATTCCTTGAGTGGTGCAACGATTTTTGCGAAACCTTCGACAAAACGTCGATAATAGAAGCATAATCACAAAAAGCTGCGTAATTTCGTAATATTTGTCGGCTGCGGCCACTCCTTCACTACCCTCTTTTTGTTCGGACCCACTGCGATTCCGTCCCGACTCACCACATGGCCCAGAAAATCATTTTTTTCCTTTACGAAGTCACATTTACTCCTCTTTGCGTACAGCTTATTTTCCCAAAGGACTTGTAGGACCGTCCGTAGGTGCTTCATATGATCCTCTAGCGTTCGGCTATACACCAAGATGTCGTCTAGAAAGACGATTAGAAACGCATCCAAATATTGTCAAAACATGGAGTTCATCATATGCATAAAAGTCGCGGGTGCATTGGTCAACCCGAACGACATTACCCGAAACTGGAAATGGCCATACCGAGTTTGTTGAAATTTATAGATTTCTAAAGTATTTTCTAGGTTTAAATATGTTTTTATAAAAGGAAAAGAAAAAGGACGGACAGCCTGCCTCCACCTCCGCTCTCTAGCCACCATACTAGTTGTAGTCACTGAAGGTAAGAGAGAGAGGTTGATCCATGGCAGCCTTAGTTCGACAGACAGCTATTTTTAGTAGGTTACTAAAAATATACTTGACGGACCAGAGATTTGATCCCGATACCTGCAGTTCGTCAAGTTGACCGGTAACGGTCAGCTTTATCCTAATAGCCTAGGACCAATGCTAAGTGTTATGGTATGTGATAGATATATATTTAGTTCGAGTGGATAAAATTCATTTAACTAGAACTGTATACAGCGTACATAGATTTAGTTATGTAAAGTATGTCGTACGACGCTAATTCAAAACGGATACCACGCATTTTATTTCGACGTCGGAACAAATATCGCGCAAGTATTTATTACGGCTAAGATTGCGTTTCGCATAAAATCCAACGGCGCACATCATCCCCAAAATCCCGGAGTGGTCACTTTGGCGTTTTGTGACGTGGCATGACCTGGAGCCACGTGGAGAGATGACATTCGGTCATAGGAATTCCGAGGAACGTACGGACGAGTGAAAAGCGGACACGCGTCCACTTAATAGTCGTGTCGTACATAGGCCGTACAAAAGGTACATCGGCAGTTGTAACAGTAATAGCGGATCGAACTTGTTTATAAATGGGTATTTAGGTGTTATAATTATAGAGTAATAAAATTGGTAGACGTCAGCGAAAGAATCACGCTATTTGGAGTTATATTTTAAAAGTTATAGCGATGGGTGTATTTAGGTGACAGCGTGGGGTCTAAATAACAAGTGGGTATCATTGAAACGGGTTAAGGGTCAAATTAGTACCGAAATTACGCGCGTACGTTTCATAAAGTTCTAATGAAACGTTTAGTATGCACGGTGCTTCGTTTCGTACAAATTTTAGTACGAAACGTCACTTTCACTTAAGGGAATTTCGTAGGAAGTTTCGCGTGCGAAATTTGTTACGCACGCTCGTGCGAAGACGCGTTTCGTTTGGCGCGCAATTTTGCACGTAAATGTTACGTAGTGAAACGTAACGTTTGATTGGTTAGTAAAGCGCTAAGTAGTTAGTAAGAGATTTCGCACGTTTTTGCATTGGTCAGTCTGAGTCTTTGCTGATCAATGATTGGCCCAGGTAAAAGCCTGTTAAAACGGAGCGTTGACTCTGGCCTGGCGAGTCCAGGGCGATGATGGATAAATAGTGAAGTGTAAGAGGAGAGTAGACATCTTTTCCTTTGGAAAAGTTTGTGGAAATTCCGGCTGATCTTGGTCCTGAGCGATTAATACCAAATTGGAGAAAAGGCATTTTGCATTGAAATCTCTTACTAACTAAATAGTGTTTTAGTAGTTAAGAGATAGAATTATTAAGAGTGGAGAGTAGAGGAAACACTTTAAATTGAAGGGTTGAGCCACGAGGGCAAGAGACCAAGCTAATGTTATGTGGACAAAAGCTTCTTCTAATTTAAAGTTATCCTTATGTGAGTGTTTTCCAATGTGGATGTGTATTTTCCAATGTGTGGAATGTGTGGTTGGAATTGTTTGTAGTAATGGGATTTTCTGAGAGGTAGGAGATCCTGTTACATATGGTATCGGAGCTTTGGTTAGAAACCAGAGAGAAGTTTGCTCACTCGAATATCGATTGCCGTGACCGGTGAGGGTGCTCTAACCTGTGTCGGTAGAACCACAATGTGAAGTGGTAGGGGATTGGAGGGAAACTGAGTGATCACACAGCCAGCGGCCGCTGGTTAGATGTGGGGCGTGCTCAGGTCCTAAGGACTAAGGCGGGGTGGGCAGTGTAGCCACCGCCGAAGCTCACTCCAATTACCTAGAGGCCAAACAAACTTGCCTTCTCCTAACAATGATTCATGTGTAGAGGGAAGGCTTGAAGCCATGAAGGGTGAGGATGTGAGGATTATAGAACAAAAGATCCTGATGTAGTGGGAAATGGGGAATTTGCTGATGGTGGAGGAGGAAAGTGGAGTACTTTACTTCTTCAAGAGCAAAGGAGTCCAGAAATGACTCAAAACTTTTCAAACCCTAAATTGTTACCTTTGATTGATTTCAATTTTGCTGTTGCAAAATTTATGGTTAAATCTTACCTTTGATAGCTTTCAATTTTTGCTATTGCAAAATTGGTGGGGAAATTCTTAGATTTATGTTTCAATGTTGGGAAATTGAAAATTTGAATTTGTACTAACTTATTGTCAATGTCTTTTTAATTTCTCAGATCTTGATCTTTTCAAAGGATTTGTTAAGGAGAAGAAGTTTTGGATTGGAGCAATCTAAGGACTTCAAATCTGCATCAAATTTCTTTGGGAAATTATACTCTATCTTTCCTTTTGCTTGATTTAATTGTGTGATAATGGCAAATTCTGCATGGAAACGTGAAATGGAGAATGCTTTGAATGTGTTGAAGAAGCGAACTGTGAAATTGGTCAAAAGATTTAATAATCATGCTACCGCTGTGGATGAAACCATTTCCGAATTGAAAAGTGAATTAAAAGTTGTCAAAGAAAATGGAAATGTTTCAAATGAGAAATTAGATGAACTTATTAACTTAATTCAGACCAAGAATGATATGAATGACCAAAAGGGTGAGATTAGTAAAAGGAATGCCAGTTTTAGGGAGGATGATCATGATAGACCTAAGAAGATAAGGGATCTGAAATTGTCTATTAGTGAGGTACCATCGTTTGATGGTAAGAGGATTGATGAGTTAGATGCTTGGATTTTTCATATGGAATATTATTTGGAGTCTAGAAATTGCGATCGTGATGATTACACTTCTTTTGCTGTTAACTGTCTGAAAGGCGATGCTCAGATTTGGTATTATACTCAGAGAAGGTCTAAATTGATTCCTGATAATGCTCATTGGGAAACTTTTAAAACCGCGATCAAATCGCGTTTCTTGTCTGTCACTTTTAAATCCAGAATGGAAGAAAAGTGGTTGAATTGTAAGCAGACTGGATCTGTGAAGGATTATATTGTGGAATTTGACTCATCTAGTATTCATGTCATAGGTTTGACTGATGAAATGGCTAAATTCCATTTCTTGAACTATTTGAATCCTATACTGAAATCAAAACTAAAACATCAAAAATTTAATAATTTGAAGGAATTACAAGATAAGTCATTGGAATTAGAGGATCAGTTGGGGTATAATCGGGAAACTCGATCACTCAGGGGTAATTTAAATGAAGTATCACAGTGGGATGAGGAGGAATTTGTTGAAGAGGGTTTGAATGCTGGTCTGGTGAATAGGCAAAATATCTTCAGGGAAAATCAAAGGGGTGGACATAGTGTTAATGCAGGAAATAAATTTAACAATAGAGGGGGGTACATTAAAAGTCCTAAACCGAACATTAATGCTCAGAAGCCTAACCTTACCATCCCCACATGCACTATTTGTCAGAAAAGGGGTCATATAGCATTTGAGTGTGCACAATTGAAAAAGATTAACTGTTATAACTGTGGAGAGGAGGGAGATTTTAGTAGAGAGTGCACAAAACCCAAAAAGAAAGTCACTTGTTTCAAATGTGGAGGTCCAGATCATTACGCTAAAGACTGTACAGATAAAGGTTCTCTCAAAACAGTCGATGTAAATGAAGGTCTCCAAGACGATATTGCATTATACCTAGCTGAGCAGGAAGCCCAAGAGGTGGGAAACGGAAAGGAATAACTGAAAGTCCTCAGTTGAGTCAACCGGATCCACAAGTTAAAAAGTTAACTTTGGAGGGCAAATTAATGAATGGAAAAGTTAGGATAGCTGAATTTATTATGATTCTCACTACACTGCATAGTTTAAAGAATCCTTCTGATGAAATTCTCAACAACAGACCTATGTTAGGACAGTTAAGTAATGATGACACCAGACACAGTTTGATTAGATTCGAGTCATTAGTGGAAGGAAAACCGTTGAAAGTAATGGTTGATTCAGGTGCCACACATAATTTTATTTCCCATAAGTTTGTAGAGGAAAATAAAATTCCTACTGTCATAAGGGAAAAGCCTTTACATGTTCAAGTGGCAAATGGTAATAAGTCCACATTAGACTTACAATTTGACACGATAGAAGTTGATATCCAAGGTCATAAAATGAAAGTTGTGTGTGAAATAATGAATTTGGGAAGTGAAGAACTAATTCTAGGAAAGCCTTGGTTAACAGACCATAATCCTCAAATTAATTGGGAAATTAACACCTTAAAAGTGAAGTCTGAAAACGGTTGGAAGGTTTTGCATGCATTATCTCCTAAGAAATTGCATAGGAATCATATAAATAACATAATCAGATTGGGAGTAGAAGGTTTGATATCTGCTAAACAATTTAAAAAACACTTAAAAGATAAAACGAATCATGCTTTCTTGTTATTAGTAACTGAGGCAGTTACTGATGAAGGGGGTGGAGAAAACACTAACATTGATGTCATCCCTAAATCTAACACCACTAAAACTTTCGAAAAACTAAAATCTGATTTTGTAACTGACATTAATACATCTGATAATGTTGTTAAGGATTTGATTTTTGAATTTCTAGATGTTTTCCCAAGTGATTTACCCTCGGGAAGGCCACCTTCCCGAGATGTAGAACATGTTATTAACCTTGAACCTGGATGTAATCCTCCTGTCACAGGAATTTATAAACACAGTTTCTTTGAGCAAGAGGAGTTAAAGAAACAGATCAAAGAACTCTTATAGAAAGGACATATTCAACCCAGCAAATCACCGTACGGAGCACCTGTTCTTTTCGTCAAAAAGAAGGACGGAACGTTGAGAATGTGTGTCGATTATCGTAGTCTGAACAAGATTACGGTGAAGGATAAGTATCCGTTACCTTTAATTTCTGATTTGATAGATCGTTTAAAAGGTGCTAAAGTATTTTCGTTGATTGACCTGCGTAATGGCTTTAATCAGGTGCCAATTAGAATTGAGGATGTTGATAAAACTGCTTTCAGGACTAGGGTGGGTCATTTTGAATGGATAGTGATGCCATTCGGCTTAACGAATGCTCCGCCTACATACCAAAGATTAATGAACCAAACTTTTTCGGATTACATAGATGAGTTTGTTCAGGTGTTTATTGATGATATTCTAATTTACAGTGAATCTAGAGAACAACATGTAATTCATTTAAGAAAAGTGTTAGAAAGGTTAAAAGAAAGAAAATTATACGGAAAATTGTCAAAATCTAGCTTTCTGAAAAGTGAACAATTATTTTTGGGACATATAGTTAGTGGGGAAGGTGTTAAAACAGATCCATCCAAAATCACTGCAATCCAAAATTGGAAGCAACCTACTAATATCACGGAAGTTAGATCATTTTTGGGATTGGCCACTTACTACAGGAAATTTATAAAGAACTTCAGTATGATTGCCGCACCTTTGACGGAATTACTTCGGGAAAATGAGACGTTTGTGTGGGGAGCTGATCAAGAGAGAGCATTCAAGGAACTAAAAGGGAAGTTGACCTCTGCCCCTACACTGGTGTATCCTGACCCTGCTGGAGAATTTGAAGTTCTGATCACTACAGATGCTTCTGACAAAGGTCTAGGTGCAGTCATAAGTCAAAAAGTCGGCAAACACTTTCATCCTATTGCTTTTGAGTCCAAAAAATTCAATGATGCTGAAAAGAACTATACAGCACAGGAAAAAGAATTACTTGCGATTGTACATGCATTGGTGAAATGGCGATTTTATTTGCATAATAAAGAATTTACAGTTCACTGTGATAATAAAGCACTTTCTTATTTACAGAGATTAAGTGATGCACAGATTATGACTGGCAGACAGGTTAGGTGGATGCAAAAATTAGCATATTTCAAATTTAATGTCAAACATATTCTTGGGAAGACAAATGTAGTTGCAGATCCTTTAAGTAGATGTTTTGAAATAAGTGTTATGGTTCAGGATGAATTGTTTTTAGATACAGTTAGATATGGTTATGATAAAGATCCTTATTTTGTTGTGATTTGCAAGAATATTTTGGGAGGGAATTCTGACCCACTGAATGAGAGGCATGTCAAAAACTTTAGAATAGAAGATGGTTTACTATATTTGCGAACAGGGGATAGGTTATGCATTCCTGAAATGGGAGACTTGAGAAAACAACTTTTACAGGAAGCCCATGAGCATTTAGGAGATCTTGGTTGAGATAAAACTCTTAGTCGGCTGCAGAGTAGATTGTTTTGGCCAGGGATGGCAAAGGAGGTGTCGAAACACGTGGAAAGTTGTGTCCCTTGCCAACAGAGTAAACCTAGCAACCAGAAACCTAGAGGTCTCTTAAAACCTTTAGATATTCCCGAAAGACCATGGGAATCTGTCAGTATGGATTTTATTGTCAGGTTACCAGCTACATCTAGAAGAAATGACAGTATCATGGTCGTAGTCGATAGGTTCAATAAAATGGCAATCTTTATCCCTTGCAAAACTACTCATTCAGTTGTAGATATTGCAAAGTTATATTTTGACAACGTGGTCAGACATCATGGAGTTCCCCTGTCTATAGTCAGTGATAGGGATTCTAAATGTACATCTGCATTTTGGAAAGAATTGCAGCAAAATTTAGGCACTGAATTGAAAATGAGTACCGCTTATCATCCTCAGACAGATGGACAGACAGAAAGGATGAACCGTACACTAGAGGAAATGCTTAGGACTGTTTGCAGTGGAGTTCAGAACACATGGGAATCTAAACTGCCATTAAAGGAATTTGCATACAATTCATGTAAACATGCTAGTACGCGATTCTCACCATTTGAAGTTGCATACGGATACCAACCTAGAGAAGCATTAGACTTAATAACAGGGGTCACTCAAGAGAATAGAGGTTCAGGAACAGAGTTTTGGGAATACATTCAAACAGTTTGGAAAACTGTCCGGGATATATTAGTGGAGGCACAAAGGAGGCAAGAATTAAATGCTAACCGCAAACGGGGTGATTAGGTGTTACGCACAGGCGACAAGGTTTGGCTTTCTACAACTCATTACAGGTGCAAGATCGAGGGACAATCGGATCCTATGGGAAAATTTGCTCCTAAGTACATTGGACCATTTACTGTAACCGAGATGATATCGTCAGTTGCTGCCAAGTTGGAATTGCCGCCTTCAACAAAGATTCATCCAGTGATACACATCAGCCAATTGAAACCAGTAAAACTTCGCCCAACTGAAGGAGAATTGGAATTGGATCCCTCAATAATTATAGAACCTGAAGTTCACAGATGGGTTATAGATTGGGTTGGTCAACGGTTCAAGGTCGGTGATACTATATTCTGGCAAGTGCATTATCTAGGAAGGCCTGAGGATGAGTTGGCTTTAGAGGATAAAAATTCTGAGTTTTTACAGAGGTACTGGAGGGATAATAATATAGAAGTCCCGTCTTGATAATTAAAGGTGTTTTAACTGAGGTCAGTTAAAAATAAAGAGGGGATGATGTAACAGTAATAGCGGATCGAACTTGTTTATAAATGGGTATTTAGGTGTTATAATTATAGAGTACTAAAATTGGTAGACGTCAGCGAAAGAATCACGCTATTTGGAGTTATATTTTAAAAGTTATAGCGATGGGTGTATTTAGGTGACAGCGTGGGGTCTAAATAACAAGTGGGTATCATTGAAACGGGTTAAGGGTCAAATTAGTACCGAAATTACGCGCGTACGTTTCATAAAGTTCTAATGAAACGTTTAGTATGCACGGTGCTTCGTTTCGTACAAATTTTAGTACGAAACGTCACTTTCACTTAAGGGAATTTCGTAGGAAGTTTCGCGTGCGAAATTTGTTACGCACGATCGTGCGAAGTCGCGTTTCGTTTGGCGCGCAATTTTGCATGTAAATGTTACGTAGTGAAACGTTACGTTTGATTGGTTAGTAAAGCGCTAAGTAGTTAGTAAGAGATTTCGCACTTTTTTGCATTGGTCAGTCTGAGTCTTTGCTGATCAATGATTGGCCCAGGTAAAAGCCTGTTAAAACGGAGCGTTGACTCTGGCCTGGCGAGTCCAGGGCGATGATGGATAAATAGTGGAGTGTAAGAGGAGAGTAGACATCTTTTCCTTTGGAAAAGTTTGTGGAAATTCCGGCTGATCTTGGTCCTGAGCGATTAATACCAAATTGGAGAAAAGGCATTTTGCATTGAAATCTCTTACTAACTAAATAGTGTTTTAGTAGTTAAGAGATAGAATTATTAAGAGTGGAGAGTAGAGGAAACACTTTAAATTGAAGGGTTGAGCCACGAGGGCAAGAGACCAAGCTAATGTTATGTGGACAAGAAGCTTCTTCTAATTTAAAGTTATCCTTATGTGAGTGTTTTCCAATGTGGATGTGTATTTTCCAATGTGTGGAATGTGTGGTTGGAATTGTTTGTAGTAATGGGATTTTCTGAGAGGTAGGAGATCTTGTTACAGCAGTAGTACTTTTTGTGTACGATACAGTAATTTGATTGGTCCGTACTTCAGTAGATAGGAGTTATTAGAGAGAATCAGGACTTAGAAAATTTGGTAGGTAGTCACCTCTCCCTTTGAGATTTTGTACAAATTGGCATCTTTACTGCCTCATAACTTATCGGTTGGTTGGCCGTTTTCAGTGATTCTTTTTGCTAAGGACTCAGGGGAGTCCACGCTGCACAGGGGTGCAGCCAAATTGTCAGTTTGCCTTCTTGGGCAGAAGTGGTCGTGGCTTAAAGTGGGTTAGTTAAATACTATCTAGAGGCTTCTTGTATTTTGTAGTCCAATGGAGGACACAGAATTGCACTAAACACCGTCTTTTCCACATCCTCCTCGGCAATTCTAATCTAGTGATAACCGCTTCTCAAATCTATCTTTGAGAAATATTTAGCACCTCGAAGTTGATCCAACAATTCGTCTATTCTCGGTAAAGGGTACGCATTCTTCACCGTTAACTTGTTTAACGCTCGGTAGTCCACACATATATGAAAACCTCCATCTTTTTTATTTACGAAGAGAACGGGAGCTCCCTACGGTGATTTTCTCGGTTCTATTGCTCCCACTTCAACCAACTCCGCGAGTTGCTATTTGAGTTCGTCCAATTCGGTGTAACTCATCTTGTACATCCGATTAGCCGGGGGTACAGCTCTGGGAACAAGCTCTATCTTGTGGTCTACTTTGCGCTTCGGAGGTAAGCCCTCGGGTAGGTTTTGTTGATATTTGAATATTTTCTAGGTCTGTATTAGGATAGAAAAAGAGCTGAGGCGGTCTGCCTGTTACTCCCCTATCCAAGCCCCCACACTTGTTTTAGTCACTGAAGGCTGGATAGGGAGCTAGAGCCATGGCTGCCTAGGCTCTCTAGAGAAGACAGGGGGTAAATTAGGTAGACTTACCAAAAGTTAGTTGACGGACCCACGAATTGATCCTGGTACCTGCCGTCCGTCAATCCGCATCAGCCGTTAGCTCTAGCCGTTAAGTCTAGGACAGATATTACGATATATAGGGTTTGATAAATATATAAATCGTCATATGTAGATTAATCCGTTTAACGGCTAATAGATACTTAGTACATAGATACAGTTTGATTTAGTACGAAGTACGGTATGTGGACAGAACGGATACCGCGCATTTGTTTCGATAGCGAAACAAATACCGCGCGTCGAATTTCAGCGGCTAGGATTATAGCCGGTTTTGATCGGACGGCCACGATAGGCGCCGCGATCACGGAAAAGACATTTTTGGCGTTTTACGGTCTTTGCCACGTCAGATGACACGTGGCGTGATAACATTGGACCACGGGAATTCAAGAGATTACAGGAACTAATCCTGATTTGACACGTGTCGACATTTTGGCAATGTCGTACAATGGTCGTACATAAAGTACACCGGCACCTGTACTTTTCGGTACGACACAGTAATTTGATTGGTGCCGTACTTCAGTAGATAGAGTTTTAGAGAGGGAATAGGACTTAGAAAATTTTGGGTAGGCAGCTGCCTCTCCCAGAGAGCACTCTGTATAAATGGCAAACTTTGGCCAGCCATAACTATCAATTTACTTGACCATTTTCAGTGATTCTTTTTGCTGCGGACTCAGGGGAGTCCAGGCTACACAGGGGTGTAGTCGGTCAGAGTTTTTGTCTGCCAGGGTGGCTGCATTTCTAAGGGAAAGTCAAAGTGGGTGAATGTGTCCAAATCTTATATTCTAACTTTGCATTCTGTGGTGGAACTGAGCACACAGAAAGTGTTATTTCACAGGGGTGAATCTATATTGGGGTTCTGACTGTCAAGGGGTCAGTCACTTGGGTTTATATCAACTTGGAGTCGGCACTATCTAGATTAGCTTCTTTTGGATCTGCATACTCTGAGGGCCAATGGAGGTCTCAGAGTTTCAGCTTCAGGGGAAAAACATCTATGTACTCCTCGAGAAGTTTTGTCACGACTTCCGGGGCCTCTTCCAAAGTCTTTCCGGTGTCGTCACTTTCTTTTGAGTCAAAGTCGGGGTCCTTCTTCTTCCATTCCTCAGGAATCTCCTCCTTCGCCTCCTGCATGGGCTGGACGACCGCTACATCAATAGTTTCCTCTTTTTTGAGTGCCCTCTTAAGCTGTAAGGTCGAAAGTAGGCGTCCCTTTTCCGCTCATTTACTAGCCGCTCCCGCTTTTACCTCAAAGTCTTCTTCACCCTTCTTCACTCTCATGGCCCCACTTCTCCAATCGATCTTCGGATTCTATTTTTGTAGCCACGGTTTCCCTAAGATTACCTCATGGTCCCCAAGTGGTAATACATGAAAAGTGTCGTACAGTCAAAAATTCCCTTTTCCGACGCGTAACTTCGAAGTACGATGGGTAATGGATAAGGAACTTCCGTCGTCCAATTGTACCGACTGATGATCCTTAAGCACCACGAGAGGAAGTTTCAACCTTTTCACCGTTGCCTCGTTCCCGATGCTCCAAAGTCCATCGTGAAGCTAGTTGCGCTCACTCCGATTTGACCCCGAAATATCAAAGGGTCTCCTCCTTCATCGACTAACCTCATGACGTTAAGTTTCCCCTTTCCTAGATTTTTCCGTTTTGGACATCTCGGGCCATATGGTCAGAGGAACCGCACTGGAAGCATAAGCCATTTTGCCTTTATCCGTTGGAGCTCCTCGGGGGACAAGTTGTTGGCCTTGGTCTTGATAGTTTTCTTCTTTTTTCGCAACACGTTGACCACCTCCTTATCCTCATCAATTGCTCCGAGCTCCATGGGAGTAAGACCATCGTCTCGTTGACCCCCTCCGCCGCTGCTCGACCCATAATAATAAGGTCTACGGAAGGTGAAGTCGACTGAATCGGTTCGCTCAGCAAACTGAATGATTGTCGAGAGACCAGGAGTTCTGCTTTCCCGAGCAAGCCATTGTTCCAAATCCCTACGAATGGATGATTTAAGCCCCTTCACGTAGTGATCTACAGCTTCATCCTCCGTCATCATTGGTATTTGAACCATGCACTCCAAAAACCGTTGTGTAAACTCCAACACCGAAGTTCGTTGCTTCAACACTGCGATCTTATCTCTTGCAGCCTTGACCGTCTTGACAGGCTGCCAAGCATCACGGAGGAATTGAATGAAGAGAGCCCAAACGGTCACTATCTCATCATTCTCCACCAATGTCCTCCACCATGCTCCCGTTGCCCCTTTAAGAAGACCACCCGCGTAGTGAATCTTCTCACGGTCCGATAGGCTAGGAAAATTCTCGAGATAATTCGCAACGGAGAATAGCCACGTGTCCAGGTTCTTGTGCCTTCCAGGGTCGAACTCGTCGTGAAGTCTTAATTTCGGTCTCCTGTAGTCCCTCTCCATGCCTCCATGAGGTCGCTCACCAAGACGAGATTCCAAAGCTGCGACGGTGTTGCTCAGCTGCGCGTTCTGTAATCTAACGCTTTCTAACTCCCTGAAAACTTGCGCTAACATTTCTGTAGCGGATACACCATGTTCGTCCATGTTGTCAAGTCACGCGGAATAGCTCCGATACTAGTGTAAAAGGGACAAAAATCAACACCACAATACACCACAATACACAGCGGATATTTCCAAGGATCTCCTCGTAGCAACAGCAGGATCACACAGCAATGACAGACAAGGTTGCGCTTTATTACTCGGGAGAGGATTACAAAATTCAGCGCTCGTTGCGAAGGTCTACTCAAAGAGTGTCCTGCTGACTAGGCCTACTTGACTGTTTAAACTAACTAGCTGGTAGTCAACCTAGTACTGTACAACTGTACACGTGGACCTTCACGGTCAACCGAGACAAATCTCAAAATATCCTTCTAGAAAAATTCCGTTCTATCTACATTCCGCGGCGTTGCTAAACTGCAAAGTTGCGTTGCTCTGCTGCGGTGCTATGCTGCTACGCTACTAAGTAGCTACGCCGCTAAGTTGCTACACTGCTATGTTGCGCTAGTCTGGAATCGTTGCTGCGCCGCTCTGACACCGCAACTATAGCAACCTAGTTGTTAACTACTAAGTACCCAACTCTGTAACCATGTTACAAACCTCCATTGAGCACGTGCCTTACTTTCCATTGGCATCTTCTCCTCTCCATTGACAATCCTCCAAAGCCTCTTAGGAATAAGTTGATTTGAAATAAATTTTTTCCAAACCGCATAATTGGTGCCATTAAAGGCCACAGATTTCCCCGACATATTATAATCATCTTCATTATCCAATGCCTTTGCAAAATCTGAATCTTCCTCTAACTTTGCTTTACCTTTCCTAATTCTCTCTTTTATCTCACTCTCATTAGCTCCTCCACTGAATGGATCGGCAGCCTGAAAGGAAGCAAATTCTCTTTTTTCACTAGATTGAGTTTGAAATCGTGAATCTACATATCTCATTAATGTATCAAACATTTCCTCAAATTTTCTCTCTGTATTTCGGGTCTCCTCAAATTGAGAACCCGAAAAACTGAACTCTCTTGCTCTCTCTGAAGTCGACATGGGGAAAGAAGTATTTCTATTCTTCTTCCTCCCTATGCGCTCTCTCTATCTCCGAAGCACTAGCTGTGATACCAATTGTAGGAACTTAAGCAAAAGAGTTTCACTTAAAATAATTCACAAAACATAAAACATTACACAGCGGAAGCTCATAAAAGACAAGAGGAATATTCAACCAAAAGGATTTATAAGTGTTCTTGGCCGAAGCCTCTTTACATCATCTCTTCCCTCTTCTCTCTCTTCTCTATGCTCTTTAAATAATCTCTTACTCAATATCAAATCCTCTATGATTCAATCATGTAAGATAGAATTAATTAATTCGATACATCTGCACATGTACACTGTTGCCTATATATACTCGCTACCCTGCACTAAGAGACAACAAGATAAGACAAGCAGAACTTAGAGTAGCGACGAAGTCCGTCCCTAGCTGACTGTGCACTCTTCAATGAAAGTTCCACGAAGAAATGCGCACACGCTTCTTCCTTCGAAACAACAAACTCCAAACGTTGAGTTAAACATGTGTCGCTTTACGAACACACCTGCACGCAAATTGAAACACCTGCGCACAAAACAAACAAGTGACGCGAAACGAAATAGTATGTTTCGTTCGCGGACATCAAAATTACCGTCGCGAAACGACGTAGTACTTTTTGTATGATGACGCGACAGTTTGCGTCAAACAAATACAAGTTGGTATGACGCTTCGCGAAGTGTCGCGAAAACGACAATAATACAACATTTTTTTTGCTTCAATTGTGGATGTGTCATTATTTGATGTTCATATACAAAAATGGATTTTTTTTTTTTTTTTGATTTTTTTTTCAATTATGATTTTGTCATTATTCAATGTTGACATACAAAAATGGTTATTTTTTTGCTTCAATTCTGAATTTACCATTATTAAATGTTGACATACAGAATTGGATTTTTTCTTTTCAATTGTGATTTTGACATTCAAAAGTGGTTATTTTTTCTTCAATCGTAAATTTTTGAATGTTAACATGTTGCAATAGGGGCAAGTGCCTGCATGGCGCCGGGAAGACGCCGGTGCTGACAGGGCTTTCGCTGTCTCGGCGCTGGGGACGAGTTAAGCGCCGAGGCAACAGACGGTTTCATCGCTGGTTGCCGGTTCAGACTCCAGCGAAGAGACAATGTCGTCGCTGGTTTTCGTTTAGAACTCTGAAATTTTGATTTTGTCATCGTGTTTTTAGTCATTTATTAAATTTTTTAATATTTTTTTATTTTTATTTTTAGTATGAAGTCAACGCATTTTAAAAAAAAATGATTTTGTTTCACGCGCATATTCGTTATTTTTTTGGCGTTTCATGCGTGCGTTTTATGCGCATGAGACATCTATGGTTTCTATGGATTTAGTTTGCGTAGTCAAAGCAGCACTCATTAAAATTCCCGCGTAGCGGCTATAAAAGTACGATATTTAATGCGTAGCGCACCAAATCCAACGCGCGGAAACATTTTTTACCGTGCGATTCCGCACGAAAAGCTGGAAGCTGTACGGTTTCTGGCTCCGAATGAAGCTTCTGTACGGTACACCGCGAAACGTTATTAGAGTCAAGGTTTTTTCCGCCACTTAAAACATCTTTTCTCCGTACACACTTGTCGGATTTTCAATTTGAGACCGTCAATCAGAAGCTGAGAATGTTACCTTTCAATCGCAACCGTCAGATCCACAATCCGACAAGAGTGTACGGAGAAAATATGTTGAAAGCGGCGGAAACATCAGTAACCCTAACAGCGATGCGCGGTGTAGCGTGCCGAGGAGTCATATTCGTACCAAAAAAAAACAAACGTGAAGACAAAAAAAGGACGTAAGAGAGGGAAAGGGGGAGGGAGAGAGTGAGGTAGAGGGGGAGAGAGAGAGTGAGGTAGAGGGGGAGAGAGAGAGTGAGGTAGAGAGAGAGAGAGAGAGTGAGGTAGAGGGGGAGAGAGAGAGCGAGAGAGAGAATGTCATCCGTACGATGCCAGCCCTTGTCTTTCTCTCCTCCTCTGGATTCCGTACCAGGCATTTAAATCCGTACGGTACAAATCCGTACACTGTCGTACGAAACCCTGTGAGGGACCAGACAAAGCCTGCAGGAAACCTCATGGACTCGTACTAAAACCTCTTCCGAACCGCACGAAATCCCAATCTTCCCGTACGGAATCGTACGGATATCGTACGGAATGAGAGAAAGAAGTTTGGATTTTTCTTCTTCCCCGGACTCTTCCCTTCTCCCTCTACGTCAGAACTCGCCGTCCGTACAATCCGCCAAACCCGGTCAATCCGGACCATCCGTACATTCCGTACAGTATGACGAGTCCGTACCGTCCGTACGGTCGAAGCAGGAGCTGAAGCTGTGGCCGTTGGTCCTCTCCGCCGCCTCCCTGTCCGTACTGTTCTGGGGGGCCAGCTACTTAGGTAGCTTTTTTTTTTTTTTTTTTTTTCTTTTTTTATTTATTTTTATTTTTTTTCTTTTTTTTTTTTTTTTTTTTTTTTTTCTTTTTTTCCCCCCCCCCCCCCCCCTTGCCCCCCCCCCCCCCCCCCCCCCCTTTTTTTTTTTTGGGGGGGGGGGGGGGGGGGGGGGGGGGGGGGGGGGGGGATTATGGTTTTTTTTTTTTTTTTTTTCTTATTATTATTTTTATGATTTTGTTTTTCCACCCTCTTAGTTTTGGGTTTTTTGTTTTCCCTGTTACTACGGTTTTTTCCTTTTTTTTTTTGTTTTTTGTTTTCTGGAAGGTCTTTCTCGTCCTTTCCCCTTCCTTCTCCCTGCCTCCTTCAGGTTTTTCTCTTCCTCTCTCCCTCCCCCTGCTCTCTCCCCTTGCCCCTCCCTCCTTTCCTTTCCCCTCCCTCCCTCCCTTTCCCCTCCTCTCCCCTCCCTCTCCCCCCCCCCCCCCCTTTGCCCCCGAATCTCCCCTCCCCCGGCTTTCTCTCCCCCTCACTTATTGAACTCCTCCGATCCACACTAATTTCCCCCTCCCTTCTCCTTCCCTTTCTCCTCCCTTCCCTCTCCCTCTCCCTCCCTTCCTCTCCCTCCCTCCTCCTCTCCCTCCCCTCCCTTCCTCTCCCTCCCTCCTCTTCCTCCCCTCCCCCTCTCTCCCCTTCCCCCCCTCCTCCCCCTCCCCCCCCCTTCCTCCCTCTCCCCTCTCCCCCTCACTCATTTAACTCCCCCTATCCACACTAATTCTTGTACCAGATCCAAAGGATTTGCTGTCGGTTTCGTCTCATTATGGCGCTTTAATTTCGGAAGCTTCCGGCCAATTTCCGTCCAATGAGACGTCGCCGGGTGGCAACGCTTTTTTAAACGGTTCGTCTTTAGTGGAATATGTTCCTTTGAATGCAACGGAATCCGTTTCGCCGATCGACGTTTACCTCTTGAGAATCGAAAATGTAACGTATTTTATCGAATTGGGATCTCTTTTCGGTCTTTGGTACCTTTTCAACGTTTATTTCAACATTTTTAATAAACAGGTATTGGAATGAAAATGATATAAATGTGCATATATATGTATGTATATGTATATATATATATTGATTGTTTTTTACTTTTCTTGTTTTTTTTTGAGTAAAGTTACCAGATTTTTCCCCTTCTTTTTCTCCGGAGAAATTTAGGAAGATTAATCGGTGAAAACTTGCAATAATTTATTCAACATTTATTAGGTGAAAGGGTGTTTAAGGATGGATACTATTTTATGTTTGAAATTTTGGTTCATTAATTAAAGTTTGGATTTGTCAACATAGTAAAAACTTATATAATTTTAAAATTTCCAATTTCTAGACTTTTCCATGATAGAAACATTTGAATCATTAGAAAGGTCCAAATGTCTAATACAAAATGTTTTTCATAGAGTAGAAGTTTGATTCGAACATTTGTAAATTGAGGTTTTGAAAACATCTTCTAAACATTATCCTCGTAAATTAATACTCGTAAATGATCGTCGACTTATCGAATTTTCTTGTTAAGTCGTCAATGCACCATTTTTTTCTTCTAATATTTTTTTGTTCGTTTGGAGAACTAAAAACTAGGAGTCGTTGAGGAATTATGGTTTTGACTTTTCCATGCGGTTTGAAAATACCGTGAATTTGTACTTTATAGTTGTGGGTTGATAATCCTAAATATTGACACCACGTTTATTTTTAAAAAGGAATGTTTATATGAATTCAAATGTTTTTATTCGTCCATATTGTCCATGTTTGAAAACGTCATCCATATTTAAAAACTAGCCTATTTTGTCGAACAAAATGTAATATTAGTCACTTTGGTCACACTTATTCACTTCATGTGATGTTCTATGTTCAATTTCTTACTTTATTTTTTTTCATATGATAGATCTTTTAATGCCCGATATTCAAATCATCGATTTTTCGACACCGGATGTTCATACCTTCAATTTTACAGTAGTGATGATGTGGCATATGATGTGACATGTTGTGACGTGACATGATGTGACAACATGTGAAGACCTTAATAGAAAAAATCGCGTTAGGTTGCCCATCCGAGTTTAATTTGAACCAAATCTGACGTATTTATGATCTTTTAACTGGCAACTCCTCTTCCCTTCCTTCTCCCCCGCCCCCCGAAAAAGAAAAAAAAAGTTTGAGGAACACATCGAACCAAAGTTGAACTTCTTACTATCATATATGACAATTTTTTATTTTTTTATTTTGTGATACTACAATGGTTACATTATCACATTTTTTTGGATTGCATTGAATTGTATTATCAATTGATTCATTTTTTTGGGCATTAATCCAAAATATTATTCTGGACATTTCCCAAAATAATTGTATTAATAACTTTTTCATAATCTCTTACTGGAAGTTTTCATAATATCGAATTCACCTCTTTTCAAAAAAAAAATCAAATTATTTTGTGTTTGACAATATTGCAAAATATTCTATGCAACAATTTTTTTAAATAATCGTAGGAAATTTCTCAACATGTCATAGCTTTGCCACTCTCCCAAACATTTTCCAAAATCTTTTGTTTACAACTTTTTAAAATGTTTTCCAAAATATTGTGTTAACGACTTTCTAAATGTTTTTTTTCCCAAAATATTGTTTCGGTTCATCGGAAAACCAAATCGGTCCATCGTGAATCGCAATAAGTGATATTGTTTTATTCGCCACTTAAAAATGTTTTTTCTCCCTGCACACTTGTCGGATTGTTAATCCGACCGTTGAGATTGAAATTCAAATTCCCCAAAATCTCTCGCTCTCTCCCCTCTCTCTCTCTCCCCTCCCTCTCTCCTCTCCCTCTCTCTCCCCTACGCCTCTCTCCCTCCATCTCCCTCTCCTTCACTTTTGCCGGATTGTTAATCCGACGGTTGCGATAGAAATGCAAAATCCCCACAATTTCTCTCCCTCTCCCCTCCCTCTCTCTCACCTACGTCTCTCCCCTCCCTCTCCTTCACACTTGCCGGATTGTTAATCCGACGGTTGCAATTGAAAAATAAGATTCTCACCTTCCGATTGACAGTATCCAATCGAAAATTGGACAGGTGTGCACCGAGAAAAAAAAATTTAAGTGACGAAAGAACATCAACACTGATAGTGGTACACGATGTATGTGTCCTTACGTTCAAAAGTTTTTGATTATTTTTTGTAATTCCATATTGCTATAGAATGCACACTATTTGCAGTGGGAAACATAGGTTTCCTTTTTTTATATTTTTACACATTTTCATTTTTATTTTATATTTTCGGCTTCACATATGTTTCTTTTTTACCTCATGGAAATCTTTAACTTTTTTTACTTCTTTGCCTCCGTTTTTCAGGGCTGTAACTGGTCACCGTTATCGTTTACAGTTAGACGTTACTGTAACAGTTAGTAGGTAAATATCTATTGTAACAGCTAATAATAACTCTTTACGATAATCATTAACGGCAACTGTTACTGATAACTGTGAACTGCAGCTATTACTAGTTATTGTTCACAGGTTTTCAGTTGTTTGTGTATTTCAGATCCCTTTTTAATCAAGACGAGTTTTCAGGTTTTTGGGTTTTCAAGTTTTCTTTATTACTGGTGTTGCCATGTGTTTCCGTTCCGCTTAACCAACAACTGTTTACGGATTTGCAGGTCCTAAATGTTTTTCCGTTTCCGTTAACCGTAACGACGGTACATTTCGGTTTGGGAGGACTGGCAACTTTGGCGATGTGGGGAGTCAATCTGTACCATCTCCCTCCATATTCCCATGATCTGGTGATTTTTTATTCTTGTTATTATTTTTTATTCATGTATCACACATTCATACCTCTCTTAACCTCTCTTCACCTCTCTTCACCTCCCCTTACCTTTCCATCATCCCTTTCCTTGACCTCCCTTTTCCTCTCCTCCCATCCTGCCTTGACTTACTTGACTGGCTTAGACTTCCCTTGACTTCCTTGACTTCTTTTGACTTTTGGTGACTTTTGTTGACCTCTACGTGACAATGTGATTCCTGTGACTGTCTTCCACTTCCTTAGAACTTTTTGTCCTATAGTTTGAAAAAAAAGCCATCGTGACCTTTCCGTCAACTCCTTTGACTTCCCTTAACTTCCCTTGACTTTACTTGACTTCCCTTGACTTCCTTGCCTTCCTTGACCTCCTTGACTTCTTATACACTTCTTTAAACCCCCCTCGACTTCTGCTTCTTTCACACTCGTTGACTTCCGCTGACTTTTGTTGACCTCTTCCATGCTGCCACGTGGCAGTTGACCAGTGTGATTCCCGTGGCTGTTTTTCACTGCCTCGGAAACCTCTTCACAAACTGGAGTGTGAAGGAAGTCAACGTCTCCTTCACTCATGTCGTAAAGTCCCTCGAGCCATTCATCGCCGTTGCGATCACGTTTTTAATCATGCACAAGGTACGGATTTTTTGTCCTGTAGTGAGTGGTTTTGACCGCAGTTTTTTTTTGTCCTGCGTTGGGCGGTTCGCGTGATACCTTTTTGTCTTGTAGTGGATCGTTTCCGTGGAATATTTTTGTCCTGTTGTGGATGGTTTGCTTGGAACTTTTTTGTCCTGTAGTGGGCTGTAGTGGGAGGGAGAGAGGGAAACATTGTTGCGTTTTCGCGACCGAAGAGGAGATTTTTTGTTCACGTTTTCATTCATGGATAAGGTACAGACTTTTTGTCCTGTAGTGGATGGTGTGCTTGGATTTTTGTTGTCTTGTAGTAGGTGGTTTGGATGGACTTTTTTTGTCCTGATGTGGGTAATGTGTACAGGAATTTTGTCTTTAAAAAAAAAGACAACGGAGGGAAGGGAGGGCTGGAGGGCTGGAGGGCTGGTAATTTTGGAGAGAAGGTTTTGTTGTTTTCGTTATCACGTTTATGCTCATGACCGAGGATTGGCGATTCTTTGTCCTGTAGTGGGTAGCTTGTATGTATTTTTTGTCATGTGGTGGGTAGTTTTCGAGGGATGTTTGTTTACGTTTTTACTCATGGATGAGGTAGAGAGGTTTTTTGTCCTGTAGTGGGTGTTTTGAGGGAACGAGAAACTGTCCTGTTGTGGGTTTTTGGGAAGCTATTTTTTGTCTTGTAGTGTGAATGGCTGGTACAAGTATTTTGTCCTGCCATGTGAATGGTTTGTTGAGGAATTTTGTCCTGTAGTGGTGGGAGGGATTTTTTGTCCGTTAGTGGCTAAATGTTTGTCCTGTTGTGGGTAAGTTGGAGGGAAATTTTGTCATCTCAGGATTTTCTTTTCGACTTTTTGTCGCTGGACGTGGTTATTTGGGACTGTAGTGAGTGTACTGTACGGAAATTTGTCCTGTAATGAAAGTTTTAGGCAGGTTTTGGATTACATCGAAGATTTTTACAAGGAAACTGAAATATTATGTATTAGTGTATGTCATATTTTTGCCCAAAGCAAAAAGTAAGGCATTTGTCCTGTAGTCGGTGAACTCTACAGAGATTTTTACTAAAATGATCAGTTTGTATAGAGAATTTGTCTTTTAGTGGGTGGACTGTACGGAGTTTGGACTGTAATGACTGATTAATGTGGAAACTTTTTCTTGTAGTGGGTTAAATTTCGACTCTGATGACTGATTTGTGCAAAAAAATTGTCTTGTAGTGGGTAAACTGTAGGTAAGTTGGACTGTAATGAATGATTTGTACGGAAATTTTGTCTTGTTGTGGGTCAACTGCATGGAATTTGGATTGTAATGAATGATTTTTACGGATTTTTTTTACATATGGATTTATGGATTTTGAGGTCGTCGCAGTCACGATTCTCTTGCCCCCCGAAAGTACCAAATTTTTGTCCTTGTAGAATTTTTTTACTTTTTCTCTTATTTTACATTTACTTGTTTATTTTCTTTTCTCCGCCTCCGTGTTTGATACACACTAATTTTGGTGTGCCCCTTTAACTTTCCTTATGTTACTTTCCCCCGTTTTCTTTTTCTTTTTTCCTCCATTTATATAATTTTTGCTACTTGTTTTGATGGTTTTTTTTATTTCTTCTTTTTTTTTCCCTTTTTCAGGTTCCCTCCCTCCTTGTAGTGGCCTCTCTCCTCCCCACTGTTCTCGGTGTCTCTCTCGCCTCCCTTTCTGAGATCTCTTTCAACTGGTGAGTCACACCTCTCCCTCCCTCCCTCTCTCTCTCTCGCCCTCTGTCTCCCCGTCTCTTGTCCTCTCCCTCGCCCTCTCCTCTGTCGCCCTTTCCCTCTCTCTCCCTCTCCCTCTCCCTCTCCCTCTCCCCCTCCCTCACCCCATTCTTTGTTTCTTTGTTTAAGTTGTTTTTTGGTCCCTTTGTTTATTATTTTATTTATTGTTTGTTTATTTGTTTACTTATTTGTCGTTTATGTATCTGTTTGTTTGTTTATTTTTTGTTTGTTTATTTATTTGTTTATCTATTTATTTATTTTCTGTCTATTTATTTGTTTGTTTTTTGTTGTTTGTTTATTAGTTAACTTATTTGTCGTTTATTTATCTCATTGTTATTTTCTTTATTGTTTGTTTATTTATTCGGTTTTTATCTGTTTATATATTGTCTATATATCTCTGTTGTTTTTTTTTTTTTTTTTTTGAATTTTCCAGGACAGGGTTTTGGAGTGCCATGGCCTCCAATTTGACTTTTCAAATGAGAAACGTTTTGAGTAAAAAGATTTTACTTCAAAATAATGTCGGTTTGTACCCCTTATTGGTGTTATTATATGTTTGGCATATTGTTGTTTTTTTTTCTATATATGTATTTGTTTTTGCTTTTTTCTGTTGTTTTTCCGCCGTTTTCTTTTTGAATGTCTATTGAAATATAAACGCTTATGTCGCTTTGTTTTTTGTTTTTTGCGGAATTTTTTTTGTTCGTCTTTTTTTTTTTTTTTTTTGTTTCGTGTGTTTGATTTTTGGTTTTGTATTTTGACGGATGTCGTTTGTCGTGATTTTGATTCTCCCTCGATGTCACACAGTCGTCGAATTCGTCTCATTTTAAGAAAAGACAAAAAAAAAATGTTTTTTCTGTTAGGGTTTCGACAACATTAATCTTTTTTCGGTGATCACTCTCCAAGCCTTTCTCCTCGTCCTTCCCCTCGCTCTTGTGGTCGACTTTCCCAACCAGGACTCCAATGCCCGATGTAGTGAGGTAAGGGTGAGAGGGAGAGGGAGAGAGAGGGAGGCGGAGAGAGAGGAAGGGAGTGGAAGGGAGAGAGGAAGGGAGAGAGGAAGGGAGAGAGGAAGGGAGAGAGGAAGGGAGAGAGGAAGGGAGGGAGGAAGGGAGAGATGGGAGGAAATAGAAGGGGGGGAGAGAGAGAAAGAGGGAGTTAAAGGAGAGAGAACGGTTGAGAGAGGAAGAGGGGAAGAGAGAGGATAAGCGAGGAAGAGTGAGAGAAAAAGGAGCGAGAGAGAGAAAGTAGGAACGAGGGAGAGGAGAGAAAGAGGGCGAGAAAGCCTTGAAATCTGTACATAATTTGTCAGAATTTCTTTCTGATTCTCTCCCTCCTCTTTCTTTTTCCCCTACTTTTTTTGTCATTTTCTCTTTGATCTTTTATTTTCCTTTTTCGTTTTTGATATCTTTTCTTTTATCTCTATCTTTTTTCTTCATATGTTTTCTCTTTCTTCACTTTCTTTTTTCTAAATTGTTTTCTTTTCTTATATCAGATTGATATCCAGAAAGTGGCCGCAAGAATCGGTCCGGCTGCCTTCTGCTTCCACGCCTACCAGCAGGTCGCTTCCCTCTCTGTTTCTGTTGTATTAGTGTTTATAGTTAGGGTTTGCAGTTCCAGTTGCAGATTACAGTCGCAGTTACATTTACTGTTGCAGTTACATTTACTGTTGCAGTTACATTTGCTGTTGCAGTTTACAGTCGCAGTTATATTTGCAGCTATTTTTGCGGTTGTAGTTTATAGTTACTGTCACTGGTCACGGTCTCAGTGACCAGTCTCTTTTCCTGTTGCAGTTATTTTATATTACTGTCACAGGTTGCATCCGGTCTCTTCTCCTGCCTCAGTTTTAGAAGAAACACGCAAAAAGGAAAATGCAAAATAAACGTGAATAATATTGCACAAGATAACAAACAAAAGATAAAAACTATTTAAAGTTTATGAGTGCAGTTACCAGTTGCAATGCAGTTGTCATGAAGTTACAATTATAGTTACAGTTACAGTTATTTGCACAATTACATTTATGGTTTTGCGGTTAATTGTTTCAGTTTCAGTTCCTATTCTGACTCGGTTTCCATTGCGTGGTTACCGTTACAGTGTAGTTACAGCTAAAGTGCGAGTGAGAATAACGGTTGCAGTTTTATATGTGTGTGTGTATGTTTCATTCGTATATCTTTTGGCATTCAAATAGTTATTTGATAACTTTTCATCATTAAACCTACCACTCAGCCGGTTTGGTTTGGTTTGGTTCGGTTCAGTCCGGTTCGGTTCGGTTTGGTTCATTTTGCTCGGTTTCTTTCTTTTTGGTTTGGTTTGTTTTTATTTTGGGTCAAACCGAACCAAACGGTTTTAAACTGGTTTTGAATTTGACAAACCGAACCTCCCAAAGACCGTTTTAGTTTGATTTGGTTCTATTTCTTTCCTAACTGGCCCTGAGTACTAATCATACTTGAGCACATGTGTGAGCAGGTTTCCTATATGATTTTGCAACGTGTGACACCTGTCACACACTCTATTGGTAATTGTCTGAAGAGACTGGTGGTTATCGTGACATCTGTTGTCTTTTTCCGAATTCCGGTCTCGGGAACCAACGCAATTGGTATTTATTTTTTCAAAATCTGAACCTACTTGTGTGTGTATTTTTTTTTTTATTACGTTTCTGTTTTCTTAGTTTCCGATTTCATTTCTTCCTCGGTTTTGGTTGCTGTTTCTCTTTTTTTCTCTTTCACTTTGCTTTCTGATTTGCTCGACGTTTTTATCGTTTCATATCTGATTACGGATCTCAAAATTCCGTTTTGAGTCGATGGATCGATTTTCTTTTTTTGTATTTTGTCGTTTTTCGGCTTTCTGTTTCGTGAAGGTTTCTTTTTGTCTGTTTCTCTTTACGTGCACTTTCATCCGTTCACTCCCTCCCGCACCCTCCCTTCTCCATCTCCCTCTCCCCCCCTCTCTTTTTTTTTTATTTTTACATACAGGAATTGGACTTGCAATTTTGGGAGTTTTTGCGTACTCGCAAGTAAAAGCCCTCCACTAAAAGACAAAAAAAGAAAAAAACGGTCAACAACAGCAAATAAAATTGAGAATATGTCCTTTTTCCTTTCTTTATTCTTTTATTTTTCTATTCGATCAATCTTTCTTAATAATTAAAAAAGAAAAAAGAGAAAGTCGAAAAGAAAAAGGAAAAGTCTTCTCCAGTCCGATGCGGTTAACGATTTCCAAAGGCTGTAATTTTTGGAATCTGAGCATTTAAATTTAACAAAAAAAATAAACAAACATTTTTGTTTTTTTTGTAATTTGTTGGAGGTTCAATAAAGCGCCGAAATCAGGAGTAAATTTCTACTAATAAGAAAAAATGTATTCAAAAGAAAATCATTAAATTGTTCATTTTTTCCCCTTTTGACTGTGATTTTCTCTCTTTCTCTCTCTTGACTTGCTCTCAGTCTGTTTCGTATACAAATTTTGGAGTTTTAAAAAAAATAAAAATAAACATGTGGAGTTTAATTGTTGTTAAATTTTAATCTGGGTCTAAACGTAGTTAAAGATTTCCAAAAAAAGTGAACAAAAAAAGTATAATCGAAGATATAAATACTGTTATTAGGTATATTCAAGTCTAAAGAGTCGAAGATAAAATAAAAAAAAAAGTCATTGAACTACATCGCCCGTCATTATTAGAGTTACACATTTTTCGGGTAGACAAAAAAATTAGCTCTATGATGGAGCCTTGGAAATTTTTTTTGAGGCAAGCAATTGAAAGGTAGCGGTCTTATCTGTCGATCGTGATGTCAGAATTGAAAACCGAAAAAAAATGTGACGAGAAAGTAATTTTTTAATTGCCGGAAAATATTTTCGGAAAATTATGAGGCTAACAAAATCATTTTGATTGCCCGAAAAATGCTTAACTCTACTAATGATGGGCGGTATAGTGTTATTGACACTAATAGCGGTTCAATGTTACGTTATAGTATCTATGGGGTCGGAGCAATGGTATACACTACAAGTTGTGTGGATAGTGTGCACTGAGCAAATAACATGGATACAGTTTTGACAGTCGAAAGTCAAAAAACGGGGAAAAAATAAATACAAAGATAATGCCGTGTTGTACCAATCACAGCAATAAAGGGAGAGAGGGAATATATGGGTTTGAGTGTCACCGTGTTGGGGACATTTTTATTTAAACTATGATATTTGTATTTGAAATTTGAATTGGTGACGTTTCTCTTTCGCTTTTTTTTTTTTTTTTCCGAGTGGAGTGAAAGCTGAGAGGACAGGAAAGGCAGGTTTCTTGTTTGTTTGCTTGAAACTTGAACAATTAAAAAAAAAGATGTGACGTTATCATAAGAAACGTTATTGGTCCGGAAATTTTGAACTTTCTTCAATCTTTAGGTAGGACAAGGGCCTCTAAAATCCACGTTTTCTTTTTTTTTAGGGATTTTTTGGGATTTTTTGAGATTTTTTAAGGAAGCAATTCATTAAAAAACTTTTGTGAGAGCCGTTAAAAACAAAATGATGTCTTATTTGACCCAGGAACATGCAAAGAGACCTCAAAAAAGTGAAAAGTAAATTTTTGAGTAGGTTTGCAATAGCAGGTTGTGTAGTACAACATATTGACTTTATTAAAAAGCGATCGTTATAGTGTTGAAATTTTTTGCCGCTTAAATCAACTTCTCTCCGTGCACACTTATTGGATTGTTAATCCGACGGTGGTGATGGAAAATAAGTTCTTACCTCCCAATTGTTGGTCTCCATACAAATGCAGAAAACAAATATACAAAAGAAATTTGATTAAATAATTGAAACGGCGTAAAAACATTGATGCTAATAGGGATTCACGCTATACTGTGCTAATTGGACAGAAGGATTTCATATTTTGTTTTTTTGTTTTTTGTTCCCATGTACTCAAATGGTTTAAAATCGAGACTTCTTCATAAAATCTACGCACTTTCAAGGGTGTTTGGATTTTTTTCTGTCAATTTCCTCCAATTTAAATATGCAACGAGAAAATCTTCTACCATACGAAAAGTGTGTGTCTCCAATTTGGAGTCTTCCTCTTTTCGTCCCATTATCACGTTAGGCCAGCTCATATTCAAAGTCCTATTGAAACCGACTCAAGAGATTATTTTATCACAAGTAACACTTAAACAACGCAAAAAAAAACGTCACGTACACGTTTTTTAACATTTTTGCTCAAGGGAGAATATACACTATTTATTTTTTACGGCTTTTACATGCATGTATGGATAAAAAATTGTAGGGGTCTTGGATTCTTCTTTCATTCATGGGTCTTTTGCAAAACTCTACGTTGTGATCTCCTTTCCTCCTCCCTCTTCACTATTGCTCCCGTCTCCCTCTTCCTATAATGAAACATGAATATACTGGTATGAAATGAGATAACTCTTAAAAAGAAAGTTATCGACTACCGCTGGACATATTTTTGTGGCAAATCAAGTGAGAAAAGACAAAAACAAAATCAGGAAATCATGGCATAAAGTTTTAGAATTAATGACATCGATGTTGTCACAAGTTAGCATGAGGTCACAATATCACAAAAACCTAAACATCTACAATGTCACAAAATACTACACGTCGACAACGTAAAAAAAAGATCGATGCTTAGAGTATTGGGTCATCACTAGCTTATGTAGCGTCTAGAACCGTCACATTTTTACGATTTCACTTTCGCACATTGGAACACACTAAAAAATTAGTATGGAGAGCTTCACGAAAAAACGAAGTTTCATCGCTAAGTTAATGTTACATGGGCACACAACCAACTATATGTAAGGTAAGTAGGAAAAGAAGTAGAAGAAGATTTTATCATCGAAACACGATGGTGAAACATCAAAGTACAAAACGTGATTGAAATGGAAAATAGTTGACTGCCATCAAAGGTAGGAGATGGAAAACCCAAATGCTACAAAAGCTACAAACGCTAAGCAACGCTAGGAGCAGAAAATTGAAAGCTAAAAAACCAAATAGAAAAACAAAAACAAACTATAAAAGCACTAAAAACTATGCAATAAACTAACTCCAAAAGATGAAATGGGCCATCAGCCCAAAACCTAAGACGGGTAGACACCAAAGATGGGAAGGACAAATATCATCTACGTGTGTCGAGTGGCCTGTAGGTAAGTCCTCTAATGAGATTTGAGGAAGGACGTTGTTTTGGCGAACCCTACCACGGATATAGTTGTTAATCAAGAGGCTCGGCATATTGGAGTGGCGACTTGTGGCGCGACTAAGAAGAAGGATCGTGATTATGCCCACCGCGATGATATGGATGGCTTTATTCCAATGGGGGTCGAGATATTTGGTTGTTCGGGTGTGGCTTTCGACGAGTTTCTCAGTGTTTGTGGTCGACGTTCGTTTGAGCGTCACGCACCAGGGGGCCCTCTTGCTCCAGTCCTTAATTCTTATCGTCAATGTTTATCTGTGGCTTTACGATGAGTGCAAGCTTCTATCCTCCATCAATCGTCTATTGGTGTTATGGATTGTCGGCGTGTTTCGTAACTCCCTCCCCATGCTCCCCCTGTATTTGGGGACTTACGAGGTTGCTTTTCGTAGATTTTTAGTTATGTCGGGGATTAGTTGGGTCATTTTGGTTTTCGCACCCTGTCAAGTCATTTCTTATGTGTTTGTTGCTTCTTTGGGTGTCTTTGTTTTACTTGTCGTTTTTTTTGTGTGTTAGTTGCTTTTGCCTTAATTATCCTTTGTGTTTGCTTCCGTCCACGTGTAGTTTTCAGTTTTATCATATCTGCCTCTTTTTGTTCCCATGGATTGAGATGGTTTACCATCACGCTTTTTAAGTAGCGAGAGGATTAAGTAATAAGCACATGAAGGTTAACAACAAGATTAGGGTTAGGGCCAATATAAGAACTTTTAGTGCGAATAACGCGATACCAATGTATCGATTAGCTATGGAAAAAACAACACTAGTAACTAGTGTTGGGTATCAGGTAAAATCATATCGCGATAATTTCGATATTCGATGTATTGAATATCGATCGGTCAGAAGCCTTGATATGGTATGGAAAATCGTACGGGAAAGGTAAAAAAAAAGGGTAACACCCCCCCCATCCCCCTTTGTAATAAGGATTTCTAACCTCTCAGAAAATCCCATTACTTCAATCAGTTTCAACCACTCATTCCACATTGGAAAATACACATCCACATTGGACAACACTCACATAAGGGTAAACTTTAAATTAGAAGAAGCTTTTGTCCACATAACATTAGCTTAGTCTCTTGCCCTCGTGGCTCAACCCTTCTTATTAAAGTGTTTTCCACTACTTTCCACTCTTAATAATTCTATCTCTTAACTACTAAAACACTATTTAGTTAGTAAGAGATTTCAATGCACAAATGCCTTTTCTCCAATTTGGTATTAATCGCTCAGGACTAAGATCAGCCGGAATTTCCACAAACTTTTCCAAAGGAAAAGATGTCTACTCTCCTCTTACACTTCCCTATTTATCCATCATCGCCCTGGACTAACCAGGCCAGATTCAACGCTATGTTTTAACAGGCTTTTACCTGAGCCAATCATTGATAAACAAGGACTCAGACTGACCAATGCAAAAACGTGCGAAATCTCTTACTAACTACTTAGCACTTTACTAACCAATCAAACGTTACGTTTCACTACGTAACATTTACGTGCGAAAGTGCGCGCCAAACGAAACGCGACTTCGCAAAATCGTGCGTAACAAATTTCGCACGCGAAACTTCATACGAAATTCCCTTAAGTGAAAGTGACGTTTCGTACTAAAATTTGTACGAAACGAAACACCGTGCATACTAAACGTTTCATTCGAACATTATGAAACGTACACGCGAAATTTCGGTACTAATTTGACCATTAACCCGTTTCAATGATACCCATCTGTTATTTATACCCCAAGCTGTCACCTTAATACACCCATCGCTATAAGTTTTAAAATATAAGTCCAAATAGCGTGATTCTTTCGCGGACGTCTACCAAATTTAGTACTCTATAATCATAACACCTAAATCCCCTTTACGAAAAAGTTCGATCCGCTATTACTGTTACACCCCCCTCCCACACACACTAAGGGCGAACCACGGGGGGGGGGGGGGGGGGGGGGGGGGGGGGTGGGGGTGGGGGGGGGGGGGGGGGTGGGAATGGCTTTTGATTTTTTCTTGACCTAGCGTCCACTTCGATATATCGCGATAGAACATATATTGAGTTATCGGTCGACATGTCGCATAAATATCGCGATATTCACCTCCTCGATATTTTGAAATAATATATCGATTATCGGGTACCCAAAATTCGGTACATATCGAGTATTGGCATGGGGCCCTCGACAGAGGTAGCAAAAGTCAAAATTTTACATAACCGAAACCGACCGTTTTTTTTTTTCAAAATCTGAGTAACCGACGCTCCGAACGGGTTATGTCACGCTCCAAAATTGTTAACCGTTAACCGACCGGCGTTTACGAAAATAAAAGTTAATCGTACTCGATTTCTCGCGACTAACCGTGCCCGCTCGTAACCGAAAAAAGTACAAAACTAACTAATGTACGACGTATGAATAAGCCAGTGATTGCGATTTGTCGCGTTCCCTTAAATTTGCGAAATGAATAGTGTTTACCAACGTGTCAGATTTGCGACGCTTTGTCGCGTTCCTTAAGATTTGCGAAATGAAGTGTACTACACCGCCAATCGCTATTAGCGTGTAGGTTTGATTAGCGTATACTATTATTTAGCGTGGTGTACGCTAATTGGGAATTTGGAAATTTTGGAAGAAATCGATTACTCTAATTAGGAATTAGGGCTTTTTTAAATAGTGTGGATAATTCTATTTGAGAATAAAAACAAAAAAAAGCGGGACGGGATTAGCGTACACAACGCTAATAGCGATTGGCGGTGTAGTGTACTGTGTAGATTTGCGACGCTTTGTCGCGTTCCCTAAGATTTGCGAAATGAATAGTTACTACCGTGTCAGATTTGCGACGTTAATCATGATGTCACGTACTTCCACGATACCAAGGAGTAAAAAGTACAATAATGTTGGATTGTATGGACGGGTACAATTTTTTCATTTTTTTTGGTTTTTTGGTTTTTTGGTTGATCGACCGTAACCGACCATTTTTTTTCTGGTGAATCAACCGACCGCAACCGCCCGGCCCTCAAAATTTGACAACCGAATCCGTTCCGGATCCGGCGCCGGCGGTCGGTTAACGGTCGGTCACGGTTTCGGTTGACCGTTTGCGACCTCTGGCCCTCGATGCCCAACACTACACCGTGAATTGTTATTAGTGTTTAGAAATTTTTAGTGTTCATAATTAATTAGTGTTGTTAATGCTAATTTGGGTTTTGCATTTTTTTTTTTTTTAAGTTTAATTGTAATTGATCCATAACGCTGATTTGGGTACACCGGATCTGTCGTAATTATATATACAGTAAAATAGGTAGAAGTCAAAATCTGACATTCCGTACAACGTCGCGTCCTTTCGCTATAATTAATCCATAATTCTAATTTTGGCTTCCAGGTTAATAATTAACACGCCGTTCATACTCATACACTAAAATAGGTAAAAAAAAAACCGTTTATGCTAAGCACAGTTCTGTATGCAACCGACATAAGTTAACTACAATTTTCGTATGATTTTCCGTAATTAAGTACATCGATGTACGAACAAACACCTTCCATACACCACACTATTGAAGAAATGCGTACGTCATAATCGGTACCGCTAATTTACAAGAACCGTAATTAACGTCAAGGAAATATTAGATTTGCCAATTCTATTTCAGGTTTCGAGGTCAAAAGTTGGGGGTGCCGATATAGAGTACATAAGGGTAATAACGATTCACGGTGTGCTAGTCACAGTTCGCAGTGTACGGAGTCGTTGGCATGACCATACGATCATGTGATGCGACTATAAGTCAACAAAAAAAGCGACAAAACTACGGTACAGTACTGTAGATTGTCCAAATCTTCCATATTTGGTGATTGAAAGTTTTTGCAAGTTGACTGGATTGGGCAGTTCTATGTATTCGGTCGTCCGGTTCCATGAGAGTTCGCTCCTCTACCAATAGGAATGCGCCACTTACGTATTACATAATGACCATGACATATATATGATCGTCCAAGCAGGTTCGGTCTAGAACATGCGATCCACTAGGTCCACTCCCAGGCTTTCTTTATTTGACACGTGCCGATACGTGCTGGGATCACGTCTATATTCGCGGCTTTCCAAGAAAAAATGAAAACAATAAAAGTACACCGCTTCTCGTTATTCGTGTTAATGTGTTTTACTGTTTTTGCCTCTTAAAACATCTTTTCCTCGTGCACACCTGTCAGATTGTTCATCCGACGGTGGAGATTGAATAAAACGGTTCTCGTCGATGTATCCAATCGCAAACTGGACACGTTTGCACGGGGGAATTTTTTTTTATGTGGCGAAAAAAAGATTAACACTACAGTACTGTACTGTAGTAGCGATACACGGTGTAGTACAGACGTACAGTACACCGTGTATCGCTATTAGTGTTAATAAATTTTCGCCACTTAAAAACATATTTTCTGCGTACACACTTGTCCGATTTTCACATTGAGACCGCCAATCGAAATCTGAAAAGCTTACCTTTCAATCCCAACCGTCAGATCCACAATCCGACATGTGTGTACGGAGAAAATATGTTTAAAGAGACGAAAAAAGCATTAACAATTTAACACTAATAGCGATTCACGGTGTACATGTCAGGTCGTTCAAAAGTAAAATAAAGTACACTCAACCTGCCCGGAAAA
Organism: Zygnema cylindricum; assembly: GCA_037447655.1. Taxonomy (NCBI): domain Eukaryota; kingdom Viridiplantae; phylum Streptophyta; class Zygnematophyceae; order Zygnematales; family Zygnemataceae; genus Zygnema; species Zygnema cylindricum. Next base: position 190,343 of record JBBHKE010001544.1, read on the forward strand.
AACGTACATTCCGACGTACAAATATCACAAAGGAGGAAAGTACAATCATTTCCAGGGACCATTTTCTTCCTTCTAAGACAAGTCTTTTACAAGCTCTTTTCTCTGTCATTTTTTTATTAATTTTCTCTTTTATCCTCCAAATTAGGTCAAATTTAAGAACAAAAAATCTTCTTTTACAACATGAAAAATTCCGTTTCCTCCTTCCTCCTTCACCTTCCTCTTTTTTCTCTTCTTTTTTCCCTTTTTCTTAACGGAACAAACGGAGAGTTGACCGCATATGAACAGTTAGAAGCCCACGGACTTCCCAGAAACCTTATCCCAGAAACAGTTACAAACTATACCCTAAATTCTAATGGGGCTTTTGAATTATTTTTGGAAAAAGAGTGTTATACGGCGATCGAAAACGGAGATATACCCGTTTATTACGCCCCGAAGTTGACCGGCTTTTTGGGTCCCTCCAAATTGTCAAATTTAAAAGGGATTTCTGTAAAACCTCTTGAAATTGGTTTTTTGTGGCTTAGAGTTTTTCTTATTTATATGGATAAATTACCCAATCAAAATATTCACGTCGGGGTCGGTTTGGGAATTCAAGCGTCGCTTCCGATGGCAGAATTTTCTCCGGAGCATCCGGTCTGCGATTATATGAAGAAAGAAATAAAGGAGGGAAGGGAAGGGAAGGAAGGGAAGGAAGGGAAGGAAGGGAAGGAAGGGAAGGAAGGGAAGGAAGAGAAGGAAGAGAAGGAAGAGAAGGAAGAAAAAGAAAGGGAAAATATGGGAATTAGAAAAGAGGAGGAGGAGGAGAAGAGGGAGGAGAGGGGGGAGGAGGAGGAGAAGGAGGTGAGAGGGGAGGAGGAGGAG
>JBBHKE010001544.1:191210-214832 GCA_037447655.1 Zygnema cylindricum
AAGCCTCTTTGTTCGTACAGATTTATCTTTTACAAACTCCACTTATCTCACTTAACGACATTTAAATCAGTTTGGTTAACGATTATTCTATTTTAACTCCAACACTTAAATCAGTTAAAAGATTTCAAACTAGAACGTTACCCACGCCCTATGAGTGGAAATTTTTCTAATAAATCATTCACTTTGTGAATAAACTCAGAGAGAGAGAGAGAGAGAGAAAGAGAGTGAGGCTCAAATAAGTGTTTCACTTACTAAATAATCTTTTTAAAGGTGAGTATCCCGCACCCATTGCAAGATCAAACTTTAGAAAATTGACTAAATTCACAACCTCAATTTTATCTTATTAGCAATTGGTTTGACTAAATTTACAGCAATTCACTCTATTCACCTCAAATATTTTCTATTTAGACATGCTTGTTTCTCCGAAACTTGAAACTATTTATTTTATTTTTTTGCAAATAGGCGTCTTAAATATCTGCCGACGGCAATCTTAACCTAAGAATGGCTCGCGAAAATTCTATAAACTTGTGTGTGTGTGTGTGTGTGTATATATATATATATATATATATATATATACAGACACAACAATAAAACAAAAAAAAACAAAAAAACAAAAAAAGCTGTTGGTTTGAAGGAACCATAAGTGTAATGGAACCATAAGGGTTGAGGAACCATTAATGTAAATGTGAAATTAGAATGAGTAATACTTAATATTAGCGGAGAGTGACGAGGCGGGTTGTAGTGCACTCAATTTAAATAATGTTGTTAACGCTATTTTCTGTTTCTTCGGTCGAAAGAAGTACCACTGATACCGATAGGGCAGTGAAAAAAGGAAAAAAAAGGACAAGTTCTGTAAAGCACATTAGAAAAAACAAAAAAAAAAAAAAAAAATACAGACAGCAGCAATGTAACACCTATAAAAAACTAACAATTAACTACAACCATAACAACTATAACTGTAACCACTACAACTATTACAAAACCCTAACAATTAATAATGTAATTATAACTAAAAGAATATCAATATACTAACGACAATCGTATTAACATAAATAAACCAATAATTTGAAACCTCTAAAAACAACTATAACTATAACAACTGCAACTATGACAAAACCCTAAAAACTAATACTGTAACTATAAACCTAAAACAATATCCATACCAATAACAGTAATACTAACTAAAAGAATATTAACATAAATAATAATAATTACCAATAACATTGAAACCTCTTAAAAAACAAAAGGCGTATCCAAAACCCTAAAAACAAAAAAAAAAAGTCGTTAAACTCACTCGTAATCCAAACTCTCGACCGTCGCCTGCGCTACGACGCCGTGTGACGCGTCGCGACGTGACGTCACGTCTTCCAGGAGGAAATCCGTTTCATCCGTCAGATCCTCCTTGCCGCTGGACTCCGCTGCCACGTCAGCAGAATCCGCAGTTCCGTTGAGGTGAACGGTGCCGTAACCGTTTTCGACATCGTGACGATCTGTCACGGGAGGCTGGAGGAGAGGAGTGTGCTCGGAGGCCATGCCAGGAGGGGAGGGAGAGGGGGAGGGGGAGGGGGAGGGGGGGAGAGGGAGGGGGGAGGAAAGAAGAATGGGGAGAAAGAGGGAGAGGAAAGTAGGAGAACTGAGGGTGTATGAAGGAAAAACATGAATGTTTTATTCCCGATTGGGTGACAATTTGTCAAGGAAAATGAAATTGTAATATGATAAATGCACTAAAGACGCCTGTACTGTCTGTGAAGTAAGCTGCTTGCCAGAAATAACTTAGAAGAGGATAACAGAGATATGGAGACGATAAAATTGGCGGAGAGCCGTACAGTACAGTACAGTTGTCGTCGGAATCCGTGCGACAGGTTCGCATGTGGACGAGAGTACAGTGCTGTACTGTGCACGTGGCCCGAATGTGGTTCTGCAATTATATTTTATTTTATTTTCACTTGTTATCGCGGCAAGAGCCAAGAGGAACGTCACTTTGATTGTAGCCGCTGGAATAATTCTGGAATTTTATGCTGATAACTGTACGGAGTCCCGCAAAGCTGGATTGAATTGACGTCATGATAGAGTGACGCTGGAAGAAATAAGTACAAAATGCAAACTTTTTATCCGTACGAAGTAGCTTTCGTAAGCCGGGGAAGGACTTCTGCGCTGCCGCCTTTTTGCGCATAGCTGGCCAGTCTGCCGTCGCAGTGTGGACTCGCCCACTGTCGCTTTATTGCTTAATGGAAATGAAGATCCGGAGCCAATCAGAATCGCGTGTGTGCCGATTGCAATTTTCCGGGCAGGTGAAAAGTACGTCCACCGGCTATATGCGCCGAATCTTTGTGGCGGGCTGGTGGTGGGCAGCCCTCCAAGCTTTCAGCACAGCGGTCGGCCTCTGACACTCTGGCAATCCACGTGGAAATATTAAGTCAGAATCCTGACGTGTCACTATCTTTTCTGTCAAAATTTGGGCCAAGTTCAGTTATAAAATTCCTTAGTTCAAAAGTAGGCGTTTTTATGGTAGGCCTTTGGTCGGCGCCTTTATCGTAAGTTGTATGGGCTTTTTATGTGATCTTCTTAGATCGTTACTTTGATCAGCGACCGTCCGATCACCCCATCTGTGGTGTAAATAAAATATTTTGGTCGAATGTTTTAATTGGTCGGAATAGGTCCGAATACAATATGGGTCTTAAGGTCATTGTTGTTTTACAGTAGGCATTTGCTGGGCCCCTTCTACTTTTGAACTATGAAAAATTATATCTTCCACATAGGACAAAGTGAATCGCCGAGAATCCTGGAAATCGACACTACAGCACATTACAGTACCTTACCTGTACTGATATGTTGCTGTATAGTAACTTGTGTACAGCATTGAAAAAGTGTGAACAGCTCGGCAGGGAGAAGTCGCACGAATTAGTATTCCGTGCGAATATTATCCGATATCGTTCGATACCCGTAAAAGCGCCACCTTGTTATAAAATCAGCATGTAACAAAAATGATTGGCGAATGTTTTAACGTTTTATCGCTTTTTTTACACAATCTCTGTGAGTTCAAACTCGTTTGTCAAATTATAATCGAATTTTCGTAAAATTAACAATTATCTGTTTCCTCATGAAATTGAACTTGAATGTACGAACAATCTTAAACACGTCACATAAGACAACAATGAGTTATATTACGTCAGCTAAGGTAGCATTTACGGTAAAAGCTGGGACTTGTTCTCTGTGTGCTTATCTCGAACTTCACGACTATTGGTTTGTACTTTTGGATGAGGACTGTACTTTCTGAGCTGTCCTGATTTGCGAAGTCCAGAATTTGAAATCACGGAGCTTAAAGTACGGAATCAAATACTCTTGTGAATTACAACAATGCGCACTATAAAGTATAAAGTATAAAGTATAAACTACGCAGATCATGTTAAGTGAGTAACCTAATTCGGTCAACAATTTCGACTCTATGACATCAAATAAATTAAATGATTCTAATTTTTTCATTATTCTAATTTAGGTAAGTTTAATTAGCGTAACAAATTTATATAGGTTTGTTTTAAATAGTGTAGTACGAACGACGTTCGACCGTGCAAAACTGTACTTTTTTAAGTAAAAGGTACAAATAATGATTTAATACAATCGCTCGCGTGAAATCGGACTAGAAGCGAAAATTCAATCACATCGAAGAAAAGCCGTTCGCATAACTCTCGTCCGTCGACAACATCGTCGTCAGTGTGAACGTTTACTGACATTCAGCGCGACAAATAATGCTGGCGTCATAATGACGTCAAAACCATACGGACTGACAGATTTTTATCCCCAATTTGGTGTTTATAGTTTCAACGCTGATATTTATTGCCGACATACCCAATATAGAGAACTTAAATAAATTAGAGTAAACTTCGACTGTGAAAAGTTCTATCACATAAATTAGAGTTCATTATCAATTGTTTTTTTTTCAGTTTTACTCTAATTTTTTCATTACTCTAATTACGATTCGTGATTGTATTTGGGTATCGGGTAGTTATATCGATAATTTAGATATTGATATATAGAATGCTCGATCAATTTCCTCGATGCTCGTGCGGGACCAACATAAATTATGCGATATATATCAAAAATTGCATATCCGTCAGATCAGTGCGGAAAACCGTCGAAAAAAGTACGGATAATCATTACAAAAAATGGGATATTTTTTACTTGGTAGGTTTGAAAAAAAAATGTAAAATTTTCATTTTCGATATATCGTCGATACGATATATCGGCGATATATCGCGATAATTTGAAATTCGATATATCGAAGCGATATATCGAATATTGGGTACATGAAATTCGATATATATCGAATATCGGCAATGGGTCCTCGATACCCAACACTAGTATAAACCCTTGTTTGACCTCTTGACTCTTGTACTTTGGTCAGAGCTTTCGAATTACAATATTTTATCGTACGAAATTCTGGTTTTTCACGGTCCGATAATTTATGAAAGTTTTTCCGATAACCGTATGATCTAATATTCACACGCGTGTAAAAAAAAAATCTAAAGATTATTGTTTTATGATGAGATTCTTGATTATTTGTCCACACCACAGTACAACGCCAATCGCTATTAGCGTAGTGTACGCTAATTCCGTCACGGTTTTTTTTTTTTTTGTTCTCAAATAGCGTAGCTTTTCTATTTCTTTCTGTACGCCATTTAGGGTTATTTTCCAAGTACCGTACAAAACAAAAGTACGTTGTCTTTTAAATAGTGTGGTGTACGGTAGGTGTCAGACCGTACAAAATTGTACCTTTTTAGTGAAAAAGTATAATTAATGAGTTTTAGTAACCGCAAACGCATGAGAATATGCGCTCTAAAAAGGGGATAAAATCAGGTTGTCAAATATCACGTTCGCACATATTCGTCCAACAACCACGTTTCGACTATGTGAACGTACGATTTGTGAACGATTTGTCAGATTTTGTACAAGTACATATTAGTGTAGGCATGTTTACGACCAACAATTTTTTTTTCAAAGACCCAAATTAGAATTATTAAACAATTAGAATGTATGTTTTTTTTTCCAAATTTTCAAATTCTCAATTAGCTTACACCACTGTAAAAATCCTTATACGGTGTACTGTACAATACAACCCCGTGACACTCAAATCGTATTGTTTCCTACAATCGTACCACTTCTTGGATCGGCTATTATGGTCCGAAAAACAGGGAGGATTTGTGGAGATCCAAAGATCGTTGTGGTTTATGTGACACTCTTATGATTGTACGAAATAATAAGCAATTTAAGTACGGACTGGCATATATCGTTCACTACAATATTTAAAAGTTGTCCAAATCAGAGTTATCAACCTTGATTAAGGGTAGAGTTCCATTAGGCGGTCCCAATAAATGTACAAAAAATTATGCTGGCAGCGTTTACTGGAATTTTCTTGGGCCATTAACAAACATTTCCAATTATGATTGGCGCCACGTAGGTTAGAGTCCAGATTTTGAAAATCTTAAAAAAAATCTTCAAACGGAAAGTTAGAACGAAATATATGTACAACCGGAGGTACACCGTGAATCGTTATTAGCGTACTGTACGCTATATCGGCACCCCGAAATTTTGACATTGATACACGAAATACAGTGATTGAATCTAATTTATCTTTGACATTAAATGCGGTACTTGAAAATTAGCGTCAATGGTATGACCGTACTGAATGCATGAATAGTGTGGTGTACGTAAGTAGTTTGATAGTACAACATTGTACTTCTTTACCGGAATCCGTACGGTATTTGTGGTTATCTTATGTCGATCGCGTACATAGCTGCGCTTACAAAAATTGTTGAGTCGAGTTTGCAAAATAAACGTTCGCATACATTCAGACGTTCGTTTATGTGTGTAATAGTGTGAACAGATAACATGTGCACATGGTAAAAACTGTCCATGTTACGTAAGCGTAATGTTGCGTACTTACACATGTTCATCGTCGCGTTAGAGTTAAGTCTAATACATTGCTGTATTAACTCTATTTGAGATATTGCAAAAATAATAGTGTATATATTTACACTATTACAGGGTCAAAAAGAAACATAACGGTAATACCAGACCTTTAAACCAAAGAGACGCTTATTATAGTTAAGTTTGACCCTAAAATGGGTAATGTTTCACAAAACGACAACAAATTACTGTCACATTGTAAAAATTTTAGAGTAAAGTTACAAAATTTAGGATTGAAAAAAAGTGGCGCCTAGAAAACGGCAATCGATATCAAACCAACGGCAAATGCGGAGAGAACACAAAAAATAGATTTTGTGTTCTGACTAATCCCAACCACATCTTCGTCCTCTGGTGGGTGAATTCAGAATCTCGCGCAGACATTTCCACATGACGCCGCCATTTTTTCGGCAAGATACGCATCGTCTCCCCGCCGCCTCGCTGAGTCTCGCGACATCCATCGACTCCATACCTCATTTTAAGGTTTACAGCAGTATTAGGGTACACAACAATATGTCGAAAGAACAAGAGGAATCGCGCCATTATCGTCGCTATAAATTATAGGGTTTATGAAGGGTTTTTGGGTAAGTGCGCATTTCACCATGTTTTTTCATATCTTTCGCTCCCTCTACCTTATTATTCTTCCACCTTTCTCATTCTCTATCTCTTTTTATCCCTTTACCTCTTCATTTTCGCATTGCCTATCTCTCACATTCTTTCCCATTTCAATTGCTTACCTTTCTCCTCTCTCTCTTCTCCCCTCTCTCCCTCTCACCCATTTTGTCCCATACCCTTTCTCTAATTTTCTCTCTCATTCCCTTCTTCTCACTGTTCTGTCTCTCGCTGTCCGTCATTTTTCTCATTTTATTTGTTTAGCCCATATACCCCCTACTAATCCGTTATCTTCCTCTCTCTTTCGTATGTAAAACTTGTCATCTTTGATCAACTTCTATCCGACGGCCGTTGTATCGGGGAGCACCCTACGGCAACATGTGATCGTAGGGAAGAAGAAAGCCTCATTTTGAAGGTGTTGGACAGGATGAAAGTTTCCGTACTAAACCTTTAGGAGCTTTGCATAGATCTGTATTTGTCGTCACCGATCGTTGCTAATTAGTACGTGTGTGTAATATTACCAAGTTGTTAAATTATTTTTAAGGGGATTTTCGAGCTAGAGGTAGAAACGTTAAGAATTATGTTAGTACATAGAGCTTTGTTGAATATTGTAGATTAATAGGCATATATTTTTGTTTTAGTTTAACGTTGTGAAAACGATATCATCGTGAAATATACAGATTTTGTATTTTTTTTCCCATTGTTGTTAATCAATGATTTTATTAGTGTCAACTTAGTATATATATTTTTATTAATTGTGTTTTTTTTTAATTGCTTTCATGTTGTACCGATGACTTTTTCGCATTGGAATATATTAAATCTCGGTGTCTTTTCGTTTGTGTATCATCTGTATATGTTGAAAATATGCATTAATCTTTCTTATCACCGCGTATATTACTTGAACTGTGCGTTTCCTACATGGAAGATTCTGCATACATCATTCAATCCAGTTTTTATGGTTTCAGCCTTGTCAAAATTGGTATTTTGCCATGATAAAAACCTTCTTACTTGTTCAGAGCTTTAATAATATCCACCTAATATGTAAACTGACGGTTCACGGACCAGCGACGAACCAAACTCGCAGCTGTAAAGCCATGCGATCAGACAAACAACGTTACAATGAATTCCATGATTTGCATTCAGCGACGAGGCAATGTCTGCTTTGTCGGAGATAATGATGATTCACTTTCGCCGCTGGAATTCCATCCAGCGACGAGACAGCCTCTGCTTTGTCGAAAATGATGCAGAAACTGTTTCAAAGCTGGATTTCCATCCAGCGACGAGACAAACTGTTTCAAAGCTGGATTTCCATCCAGCGACGAGACAAACTGTTTCAAAGCTGGATTTCCATCCAGCGACGAGACACTCTCTACATCGTCGAAGATGATGCAGAAACTGTTTCAAAGCTGGATTTCCATCCAGCGACGAGACAAACTGTTTCAAAGCTGGATTTCCATCCAGCGACGAGACACTCTCTGCATCGTCGAAGATGATGCAGAAACTGTTTCAAAGCTGGATTTCCATCCAGCGACGAGACAGCCTCTGCTTTGTCGAAGATGATGCAGAAGCAATTTCGCTGCTGGGTTTCCATCCAGCGACGACACAGTCTCTACATCGTCGAAGGTCATGCTGAAGCAGTTTCAAAGCTGGATCTCCATCCAGCGACGAGAAATTCTCGCCGCTGAAAGGGCAATCATTAACTATGTACGTGAAAATGCTGTACAAATTATGAACTTCCTCGATGGATGATGAATCAGCGACGAAGTATACTCGTCGCTGATTAGTTTAGGGTGTACAATGCAGCAATATATATAATTCCATACTACACGTACACTCAAATATTTAACACCACATTAACATCATCTCAAGGTAAATACATAATAAATTTCATAAATACATCCAATTCCACATTAAGCCAAACATGTAAACTTCTGAAATACCGAAATTGTATTATCCCATAATAAAACCATACATACATATAAAATTTGTTTTTTCCCAAGAAGTGAATTAATACTAAACTTTATGGACCGTCTACATTATTATGCCACGAGTATGACTACTACTCCCGCTATAATTAAACTGCCATTCTCAAACTAACATTTAAAACAAAAAAAAACAATACGTAGTTATATTATATCTTTAAAACTCGTTGCCGCTCATCCCTCCCTCGCTGAAAATGCTATCTTGTTGACTGTCGGCATCTTCAATATTTCGGAGGAATTCTCTTGCCCTTGGGCAAGGAGGTTCCACAACCTCTCCTTCGAAGTGGTTGCGATACTTGGTGATTATGTCTTGCAATTGATGTGTGAGCATGTCTTCTTCCCACCGGCCGTCACATAAAGACAGGCCACATTGAATCATTGCTTTTCGGGCGTAACTCATCCCGTTTTTGTCTCGCATCGCGTTAACCTCTCGGATAGAATCTCGTGCCAATTTTAGAAAAAATGCTTTACCGGGTCCCACCAATTTTCCGGACCATCCACGGCTCGAAGGTTTAGGCCATTGCCGGGTTTCAATTCCTTTCGCCTTCCAGCTGTCCCATATACGGCTCCACACGTCCTTGATTTTAGAGATGACAAAAGAGTCCGCCGGTTGAACAAGATGCGTAGCATTAGGTGGAAAATAGTGTAAAACGGTGTTTTTGGCCTCCAGGACTCGCTCCAACTCATCGGACGTATTATGACCTCCACAGTTATCCAAGAACATGATTTTTTGTCGTCCTTCCCAATCCCCTTGATAAGACCTTGTCTCTTCGAACCACTGTGGGAACACCGTTTTGTCGTTCCAACCCTTTGGACCGGTCCGGTAACAAACACCTAAAAATATAAAAAATCAACAAAAAGAAGACAAAATTAACTTTTTATTTTGCTTGCGTAAATTTGCCTTATGGGGAAAGTAATCTACGTGTACCATAGGTAGCTTGTAATAGGAGTCATTGTTTGAGATAAGAGAAGTTAGAGAGCTAAAGAACGAAAATAACGTAAATTTGTAGTGGGAGAGAGAGGGAGGAGGTATGAGAGGGCGAAATAGAGAGATATACATATAAGATTTTACACAAATATGAGATGGAGATAAATAGAGAGACCTTCATCAAAGACAAACATACATCAAAATAAAAATGAAAACATTAGATTTGGGAGAAAAAACTCACCCGGGACGGTGTCCGATAAACCTTGTATCGGGTAACTCCTCCCACGATTTGCAAAAATAATCATCGGGTTTTCGATACGAGCGTTCACCCCACTAGTTATTCGCACCATGAGAGTCATGGATTCACCTCCTCCCGCGACGTCGGCGTATTTCACCACATTATCCCCTCGAAATCCCAAAGTCTTTCCATTGTCGGTGTTGACGATCACGTGTGTTTCATCCATGTTTTCCACAAGGTCTTCGTTGAAAATTCCTAGTATACATGCAACGGCAAACCAAAACAAGCAAAGATCATACTTTTTTAGTATATGTCGTTAAGTAGGGAATACAACGAAAACAAAACACATTTCAAAAAAAGGAACCATCATTATAATATTTTCTTAATGTAGAGTGACTCACCGGATTCAAACCCTCGCTTCAGCACGCCCATGTGGAAGGCCACGATACGCTCAATATGTTCCTCTTTCTCGGGTGAGCATCGTAGTTTACCCTTTTGTGCCCGCACAACGATGTTGTGCTTCTCTTGATACCTTTGCACCCACCTTTTATTTATTACCGGATGTATTTCGGACCCGTCCTTGTTGAACCATTCCAGTCCGTACTCTTTCCTCCTTTCTCTTATAATGTCCCTAGCGATGTCCCCGAGAATTGTGGTGGACATCTTCATAACCGCTTTTTTAAAACGTTCAAAATCGGAAAGTAACTCTTCGTGTATAAGTGTCACCCAAGCGGCTTCCTTCCTTCCTCGTCCCGGCAAAGCCTTGGTAACCGCCACCGATCTCCTCCCGAAACTAGAAGAAGAGAATGTCCGGGTTGTCTCTCGTATTCCGTCGAGCGTATTCCTCTTATCTATCCACCATCGCTTGGCCTTTTGATACTCTGTACACAATACACAATGTAAAAGATTAAATGAGTTTCATTATGTGTGTCACTTCATTAGCCACAATGGTAAGCAATACAGCAAATTTAAATGACAGTAAAGAGATGCGGGAATATTTAGCGACGAAGTGCTACTCTCGTTGAATCAGCGACGACAGAAAGTCGTCGTTAAATCAACGAATTGACAACTTTTTTCGTAAACGACGTTGATACGTAGTCGTTTACCGACCACCAATGAAAATTCGACAGTTCAGCGACGACCATGTCTCGTCATTAAACCAAGAATGAGAACTATCAAACACAATGCCGACATCAGCAAATCCAAAGGTAAGAGTTAAAGTTAAATTTACATTCACAAGGCTAGAAAATGGAAGAGATATATTAAATTTATACACGTATGGAAAAAATAAAAAACAAACAAAACATTGGGACATGCAATGTACGGTGAGGGAGAAATCGGGATACCTCTTTGTCGAATGAAGGCCATGAAATTGACCTTCATCATCTCGCATCAACGACGCCTAATTCCTGCAAGCTCTCGCGTGAGATTATTAATTAAGCGACGAACCTCTCTCATCGCTAATTCTTGAGCCTCGACCCGCCTATTGAGATTTTCAACTTCATTCCTCAATTGCTCCAATTCCCGCGGTGGAGGGGGCTCATCGACATGTGGTACCCTTGGAATTTCCCAAAGGTACGTACGCCTAACTTGCACATTTCGGAAGCGTTGTAAAACCGCACTTCGAGCCTCTAAAAATTCGTTTAGCTCCGGAGTACGAGTTGCACGACGTAGAATGGTGAATAACCGTGGATCCCAAGGGTGATAATGTCGCATTAATTCCGGCGCATCGATTTCGAATCCGATCAGTCGACGTACAATCCATGTAAAACGATCATCATTAGGCTGAAAATGCCTAATGTAAGGGAAATTTGAAGCATGGTTGTACGATGCGATGTACAACCATGTTGGGTGGGCGGGGACATCCGGAGGGATGTCTAGAATTTCCGGGACAGGGTTCAAATTCTGTACGAGAGGCCTAGCCTCCCCATAACGCTAATAGTCCGGCCACTCCTCGACCGGGATATAGTGGGCCGCCGATGGTCGGAAGCCATCCATGGCCTCATCTCCGACGGGAGGCGGAAAAAACCAATCGGGTTCTTCCTCTCGAACGGGAACATCATGGTCGACCGGAATTTGAGGTGGTTGTACCGCCACGATAGCTCTTTCGCGGTTCGGTGAAGGAGGAAAAGCAACGACCTAGTCTTCGTCTCCATATTCCTCTTCCATGCGCCTCTCCGAGCTCTCCGAAGATTGCTCGTCAGAGGTTGTCGGATCGTCCTCGTATTTCGTCACCAGATTGTCCGACGATTCGGTTTCTTCCGGCACTTCCCCCTCTTCCGTAGGCTTTTCCCCGTCCTCTATAGGCTCGTCTGACGCGGTTCCCAAGGGGTCGTATTCTTGGTCTTCTTCCTTACCTCCTTCTACTTCGCGGACACCTTCTTCTTCTGCTCCAACCCCTTCATCCGGAATCCCCACCTCCGGCACACTTCTCCTTACTACCCTCTCCGTCCCCGTCCCTCCCCTCCCCACCGCCTCCGATTCCTCCATCGCCTCTATTTCGGCCCCCGATTCCTCCCCCTCCATCAAAACCAACTCCATTCCAACCCTTTCCCCACCACCCTCCTCCGGTTCAACCGTATTCCCTAATACTCCTCCGGTTGCCCCCCTCTCTCGAACTACCACCTCCGCTCCCGGTATCTCATGCCCAACTGCCTCCTCTTCCAAACTTTGCCTTTCTTCCGCCCCCTCTATTTCCTTCTTCCTGACCAGTTCCGCCCCTTCCTCACGTTCTCTTTCAATATCCTCCCCTACCGCTATCTCCCTTTCTTCCCTATATTGTTCTATAACCGCCTTCCTTTCCCTCACTAAATTCTCCCCTTTAGGTATATCACCCCCTACCTCGGTTTCATTTAGTCTTGGACGATATCGTCGCTGAATGGCAGAGCGAAGTCGTTTGAATGGTCGTCGGTCGACCTCCATGGAGAAAAAAAACAATTGCTTCCCGGGAAACAAAGTAGATACACAATTAAGGGAGAAAAAAACAACCTAAAAGACTCACTTTTGGTTAGACCTTTACTTAGATCGTGCTGCTGTAAAAACGTAGACAACTATTCACCGACGGAAAATTTAACCGTTGGCCATGCGAACTTATAGAATCGACATCCAAGCGACGACACAATGTCGTCGCGCGTTCAAATATATTCGCGTTTCCCAACAGTGAATCAACGAAATAACGTCGACGCCCGCGAATTACATTCGAGTATACCAACGTTGGATTGACTGAACTGATGTCGTCGGTGGTTTAGTCGAAACGACGAACCACTGTCGTCTGTCATTCGCACTTTCGACCAAGCGAGGCGTCCTCATACATTCAATGAATTTGTCGTACCCATCATTGAAGCAACGACACGATGTCGTCGCATACACCACGACAAAGACCCTTCGTCGCTAATATGTTGTCCCCACAAGGAAATCGTAGGACACGATGAAAATAATACCAAAATATAACAAGACAATGCATACCAACCGACAACATAAAAAAACACGCACTAATGGCGAGGGTATGACAAGTTAGGATGTAGATTGAGAAGGAAAGGGGGCGGTCCAACATAATAATGTACAAATACTTTAGAAGCACAACAATAATAAAATAAAACACTGCATTGTGAATGGAAATAATAAAAAAACAGGAAGGATGCGACGAAACCATTTAATAAATGGGATGAGGTATGTTTAAAATGGCTTACTTGTATTGTAGACTCCGGTAAAATGCTCGGGAAACTTCCTCAACGTCCTTGGAATGAGTTCTTTCGACCCGTTTTTTTCGCAATCCCTCAGCATCTCGTTTATAACTCGCAGCCGTGTTACCTTAGTCGACACATGTTGAACTTTCATGTGTGGAACACGTCCTCTCGAATTGGCCGAGGACGGAAAAAACCCTTCCACAATGGCCGCCGGGTCAACCGAGGTTTCGACTTCCGCCTCACTCCCTTCCTCGTTCGGAAGTGCGATTTCCTCGTCGACCCTTTCCATTTCTTCATCTTGTTCAGACTGAGCGTTGTGTGGATTGTTGATGTTATTGGCAGGGTTGGCACCCCAAATTCTATTAAGGGTCCACATAATTTCCAAACCTTAATATCACCTAAAAAATAAGAAATATGAGCTGCTGCAAAGGAAGAAAATGGCAACCCAAGCAAATGAGGAAGAAGTGGTGATAGTGTCGTCTTCATCATCACAAATACATTTATATAATACACGAGATGCAACCGAAAGTGAATTTTTGCGGTAAAAATGGAGGGATTTGCCATTTTAAAAATTTCGTTAAAAAATCAATTTTGAACTTGATTATGCCTTTCAATTTTTAAATATTTAAAAACACGGGAATAGAAGCGGGATTACGCTAAAAATGTTTCGATTTGGCAAAATATTTCAAAACTGACGTCGTCAATGAAATGTTGTCAGCGCAATGGAAAGACCTCCAGCTTACAGTGCGTACGGCGAAAAGATGATGGGAAAAAATACGGCGTCGTAACCCCGAAAAACGGTTGTTCTAACGTCATGTACGAAAACTGACCAACTTTAAGAATGCGTGGATAGTAAACATGCCACGTGTTTTCGGCAACAGCCAATGATAATCTTCCAACGGAGACTGATCATCTTTCGTCGGCGTATTACCGCCAATTAGAATTAACATGTATCCTAATAAGTGGTTTTTCTTCGTATTACGTTCAATTAGAATTAACAATGATACTAATAAGAGGCTTGTTCGACGTCTTATCTAAATAAACGTATCATTAATACACTTATGTCCCAATATTACAATACATTAATTCTAATAAAGCAAGCCGCCAGGCACTTTATTAAGGTTAAGGGTCCATATTTAACGTCATACAACGCTCGTTCTCACCGCGTACGACAACGATATTAAAATCAGTCGCTGGGTTCACTGTAAGTTATATGAAACGAAACTAAAACATGGAATGTTGGTTGCTATATTTGCGTTCTACACACAATAACAAACTGAAATGATTGAACGTATTATAGTTATACGGTTACATAACGATATGAGATAATTGCGTTTTACAACCCTGAAGCATAAAATCGACTATATGACGCGACAATGTACGTATCATCCTATGTTGTCCTCGCACCTATTTCACTGTAATCATATTCACCGCGTGCAAAACAAACGCTTATTAGAGTCACGAATGAACTTAAGTGAAAGTACACATACTCATACATTTCGACGGTTTTTACTCGTACCTATTTTAGTGTATAATTATGCACGGTGTAATGATTGTATATTCGCAAACCCAAAATAGAATTATGGATTTTGTACAGTGGAAGGACGCCACGTCGTACGGATTGTCAAATTTTGTACTCCTACCTATTTTACCGTATATGCTACGACGGCGGATCATGTATACCCAAATCAGCGTTATGGAGAAATTACAATTAAACATTTTTTTTGAAAATGGTATTGATACACAAATTAGCGTAAATGACACTAATTCATTATATACACTAATAATTTCTATACGCTAATAACGATTCACGGTGTAGTTTATGATTCGTACGTAAAGTTTGCGACCAGAATTTTGATTTTGAAAAATAGAAATCAAAATTTCAAACGAACTGGCAAAAAGACCCGACAAACTTTGAAGGTCGCGACAAACTTTGAATGTCGGTGGATGTCAGACGGAGCTTGCGATTTTTTTTTTGGCTCACGTGCATCCAGCGTGGCAGGCGACACATGGACAGTACAACGTCGGCACATGGACTCTACGACTTAGGCACATGGCTTGTACGACGTGTAGAACTGTGATCGTTTGTTCAAAGCGGATATTTTTTTGCATTTTCACGTGTGCCAATGGTACACGACCCACTATCGAGCAACTCTCTTTGCGAGGAGAGTATCTTCACACTAGATGACGTGCAAGATTGCTTCGAGGATTTAAAAAAGTGGAATATCCAACGGCCAAGAATTACGCCTACATCATTGGAGCTTCCTGAAAACTTTCCAGTAACGATATTTCGTCTAACAAAAAAAAAATTAAGGTACGGCTTGGTACGACGCTCTACGAAAACGTACGTCCTTCAGTAACGAACCACACTTTTCGTCTAATGGAATTATACCCTAATAATGATGTGTATTGATACCCCCTGGTCGATATTTGATATGTACCTAACTCCCGAGGTTGCAATAGTCAAAATTTTACATAACCGAAACCGACCGTTTTTTTTTTCAAAATCTGAGTAGCCGACGCCCGACCGGGTTATGTCACGCTCTAAAATTGATAACCGTTAACCGACCGACGTTTACGTAAAGAAAAATTAACCGAAACTCAATTTCTCGCGACTAACCATGCCCGCCCGTAACCGAAAAAGTACAAAATTAACTAATGTACGACGTATGAATAAGCCAAAAATTATGATTTGTCGCGTTCCCTTAGATTTGCTAAATGAATAGTGTATTACCGTGTCAAACTTGCGACGCTTTGTCGCGTTCTTTAAGACTTGCGAAATGAATAGTGTTACTACCGTGTTAGATTTGCGACGCTTTGTCGCGTCCCTAAGATTTGCGAAATGAATAGTGTTACTACCGTGTCATATTTGCAACGCTAATCATGATGTCACGTACTTCCACGATACCAAATAGTACAAATTACAATAATGTAGGATTGTATGGACAGTACAAATTTTTCTTTCTTTTTGGTTTTTTGGTTGACCGACTGTAACCGACCGTTTTTTTTTTCTGTTGAATCAATCGACCGCAACCGACCGACTCTCAAAATTTGGCAAATGTATCCGTTCCGGATCCCGCGCGGGCGGTCGGTTAACGGTCGGTCACGGTTTCGGTTGACCGTTTGCGACCTCTGCCTAACTCTGAGTATCCAATAATCGATACATCGTAATGATATATCGAGAAGCTTGATATTGCAACATTTAGCCGATTTACCGGTTGCTAGTTTTATATATTTTTATCGCGATATATCTTAGTGACGTTAGGCAGAGGTCGCAAAAGTCAAAATTTTAGATAACTGAAACCGACCGTTTTTTTTTTTCAAAATCAGAGTACTTGACGCCCGACCGGGTTATGTCACGCTCCTAAATTGTTAATCGTTAACTAAAACACGTTTATGAAAAAAAAAGTTAATCGAATCTCGATTTCTCGCGAAACCCGTACCCGCCTGTACATGAATAAGTACAAAATTAGTGATACATCTCACTTTTACGTTCCACGATACTAAGGGTACAAAGTACAATAATGTTGGATAGTATGGACTAGTGTTGGGTATCGGGTTAATTCATATCGCGATAATTTTGATATTCTATATATCGAATATCGATCGAGCAGATTCCTCGATATATCGTACCGGGACCAACATAAATTATCGCGATATATATCGCAAAAAATGGGTGTATGTACAGTCATTGTACGGATAATCGTCTAGATATGTTTCGGAAAAAAAATTGTTCATTTTTTTGATGGTTCGATATATCGGCGATACGATATATCCACGATATATCGCGATAATTTGGTTTTCGATATATTGAAGCGATATATCGATTATCGGGTACCTGAAATTCGATATATATAGAATATCGGCAAAAGGTCCTCGATACCCAACACTAGTATGGACAGTACAAAACCTTAAATTTTTTCGTTTTTTACTTACTTGACCGTAACCGTTTTTTTTTTTTTTGTTCGTGAATCACCAGCCCGAATCCGCCCGACCCCCAAATTTGGCGACCGAATCCGTTCCGGATCCGACGCGGGCGGTCGGGTAAATGTCGGTTACGTTTCGGTTAACCGTTTGCGACCTCTGACGTAAGGTCAATTTTTTATTTCAAAAGCGCTCCCCCGCCCTCCCCCCCGCTTCACCCTCGTGGCGCGCGCTCAGTGGAGGGGTGGTGAAGGTGGGCACCCCGCGTACGATTTGCTCTACTATAGCCTGTACGAACACCCACCTCCCACAAAATATACAGCGATAATTTTTGTTGATCCCGGAGCGATATATCGAGCCCTCGGACCATTTGATAAATTGATATACGTTATGTCGAATGTCGAAGGTAGCGCTATAATTTTTTTCCCGATACACAACACACTAGCTATAATTTACTTATATTAGCGTATAAAATCAATTAAAGTTATCAATTATATTTTAGGTTGGAGTGCCAAAATTTGGAGGCGCCGAATTAGCGTTATTTACGCTAGTAGCGTGTACACCGTGAATCGCTATTAGTGCTATTTTTTTTTTTGCCTTCTTAAAACATCTTTTCTCCGTACACACTTGCTGGATATTAAATTTGAGACCGCTAATCGGAAGCTGAGAGTGTTACCTTTCAATCGCAACCGTCAGATCCACAACCCTACAAGTATGTACGGAGAATATGTTTTAAGTGGCGATAAAAACATTGACGCTAATAGCGATTCACGGTGGTACCTGATGATCCGCGGTCGCGTTAGTTTTGTCGTTTCCGCTGAAGTCGGAAATATCGAGGTCCTAAAAAACACATTGTTGACTTTTAAAGAAAATATACGCAACTTTTGCCCGTCGTGAAAAACCCTAATTTTCAGACTTCAAAAGTACGAAACTACACCGCTAATCGTTATTAGTGTCAAAGCTTAATTAGTGTTGATAATAAATTATCGTTATCAATGCTAATTAGGAATTTGTTTAAAAAAAGGTGTATTCTAATTTTGGCGTTAATGCTAATTTGGGAGTTGCAAAAAAAGGAATGAAATCCGTACAGTTGTATACATTAATATACAAAATATTAGAAATCGTACGCCGTCACGAAATTTAAATATCTGTACATGTCAGACTAAACTACGGCAGTTATGCGACCAGATTGAATCCCGTTTTTTGAGCGCACGCTCTACGCGTGCCCGTCTGACTAAATTCATTTTTTGTAAATTTGTATTTGAAAAGGTACATTATGTACGGTCTGTCGTCGACCGTACACCACACGAATCTATCGCGTACGTGCTTTCTTTCGATTGGATGCAAGTAGGTTCATGTTCTGACGGCGAGCAAAGTCAAATATTCCAAAAGCACAATATCTAAACTTGTATCCGTACATGCAGTCGCAAAATTTAATTACGTGAATGTACAATTTGTACGTTTGTGTTTTGTATATTTTGTAGTTGTTTTGTCATTCGTGTTTCGTCGTAGCGCTCGCGAATTTCGTATGTCAGCGAATCGTGGAGGAGGTGTCACGACACATTCTTCAACAAAGATGTTTTTTGGTGGTTTTCGTTGGATTTCATTCCTGCCTGTCCGAAGGCGCGTGGCCTGTCCGAAGGCGCGTGGCAAATGTCAGAAGGTACGCGGCTCGTACGTGACCTTTCCACGCGTAAACGTTTTACACGTGCGGTGCTTGGTTAGTGTCCTCCTTGAGGACATTAGCGAATCACTGGACGAAGTGACCTTTTGCTTTGAAAACTCATAATCCGACGGTCGAAGTTGTCGCCAAAAATTTGGGAGAATCTTGACGAATCTCCAATAGTCATGTTTTATATAAAAAAAAACAGCACGACCCTGTACGGCAATGAGCTGGATATGTACAAAAATGCACTTTTTCAAGTAAACAACCCCACTTTTCGCCTAATGGAGGTTCACCCTTAGAAAGAGATTTTGCACGCTTTTGCATTGGTTAGTCTGAGTCCTTTCGATCACAGATTGGCCCAAGTAAAACCTGGTTTACCCTTAGAAAGAGATTTCGCACGCTTTTGCATTGGTCTGTCTGAGTCCTTGCTGATCAATGATTGACCCAGGTAAAACCTGTTCAACAGAGCGTTGACTTTGGCCGGGCGATTTCTAGGGGATGATGGATAAATAGTGAAGTCTAAAAGAAGAGTAGGCATCTTTTCTTTTGGAAAAGTTTGTGGAAATTTTGACTGATCTTGGTCTTGAGCGAATAATGCCAAATCGAAGCAATAGCATTTTCGCAGTGAAATCTCTTACAAACTAAGTAGTATTTTAGTAGTTAAGAGATAGAATATTTAAGAGTAGAGAGCATTGTAAATTACTTCAAAAATAAGGGTTGAGCCACAAGGGCAAGAGACCAAACTAATGTTATGTGGACATAAGCTCATTCTAATTTAAAGTTTATCATTATGTGAGTGATATCCAATGTGAATGTGTAATTTTCATATGTATGGAATGTGTGGTTGAAGTTGGTTGTAGGAATGGGATTTTCTGAGAGGTAGGAAATCCTATTACATATGGTATCAAAGCTTTGGTTAGAAGCCAGGGAGAAGCTTGCTCACCCGAAAATTGATTGCCGTGACCGGTGAGGGTGCTCTGGTGAGGGTGCTCTGACCCGTGTAGGTGGAACCACAATGTGAAGTGGTATGGGATTGGAGGGAAACTAAGTGACCACATAATAAAGTAGTGCTACTCACGATTCCACATTAGTTTTTTTTGCTCCCAAGTTTGAACAAGCAACGATGGATTTTTGTTCGATTTGAGCAATTCACTAGTTAATATATTTCGTTGAACACTATATTATATGCGGCACATTTAAATTTGGCCACTGCATTACGAAGTATCATATCCACATTTTTTGGCTACATGTCATTGCCACATAAATAAATAAAATAAAATAAAATAAAATTGCTTAGACGATTTTGACTGGTCGAAAGGAATGGAATACCAGTGTGCAAAACTTACAAAAGCAAAGGAGAATGTTTTAGCGATTTATTTTTCTTGAGCCACAAATATGTATTGAAATTTAAACCAGGGAGGCAACTGTGGAAATTACACAAGTATAGTAACGTCATATTTTCCGTTGATAATCGCTGTAGGAACTGAGATGTCTTGTCACGTGCGACGTGACGAAGCGTGTGAATTGTAATTTTATTTCAACATGTGACCCCCCCCCTCTACTATGGGTTTTTTTAGGGTTTACTTCATAGCCATTTGTACAAAACGGCTCATTATTTGACATTTACCCGTGATGTTTATTGAACAACTCGCTGAATAATTATACAATGTTCATTATTATGACTATTGAGGCAATGTCATATATGTTTGAGATTGAAGATTGTAAATTTTGGACAAATGTTGGACATTGGACACTATATTTTTAGAATTAGACATCCGTCATTTGAATCTGATGTTGACGTTTGGATATTAAATAAGACATTTGATACGGGATACTGGAAATTAGATTTTGATCTTGGATATTAGATATTTAAGATTGGATACAGACAACGGTCACAAGACATTTGACATTGGGTATTGTGAAATGGATGTGACATTAGCTATTGCTCACCGGTCATTGGTCATCAGATACTAAGGACTGGACATTGAGTTTTGGACAGTCGACAACCTTTTCTGGATGTTGTTATTTTGACGTTGTAGCTTACAAAGCACGAAACACAAAATAAAAAAAGACATTACAAAAAAACAAAACAAAAAAAAATGACAAAACGCAAAACAATTGACATTATTCATTAATTATTGAAGGTTATACGTTGAATATTGAACATCAATCATGGGTCATCAAACATTGAACGCTGAACACTAAACATTGCAGATTAAAAAACCCTAAAAAACCCTTAAATGCTGGACTTGAAACATTAAAATTTATACATTCAATATTGAACTCGAACAATTAATATTGAACAATGACCATTAGTCACTAAACATTAAAGATTGAGCATTCAACATTGTACAATTGAATATTGAAAATATAACATTGAACGTTGAACATTTTTTAAATACTAAACTTGACACACTGAACATTGAGCCTTGCACGTAAAATATTCAACATTGAACATTGGGCACTGAAGGTTTAACACTAAACATCATTGAACATTAAAATTTGAACTTTAAATGTTGAACATTAAACATGACTATTGAATATTTAATGTTAAATAATAATTAATAACCGCTAAAAACTGAACATCGCGCGTTGCATATTGTGAACAAAGAACATTCAATATTGAATATTTAACATTGGGCATGGATTAGTGAACACTGGACAATATAGATTTATATAGGTTAGTTAAGGCAGCGAATTACCTTAGGTTTTAATTTGAATAAAAGGTAATTTCTTTTTACAGGTGACGAGTATGGTAGATTTATAGCTGTTAGGAAGTTTAAACAACAATAGCCAAATTTGACAATGCATTTTGTGGATGTGATGGACATTGATAATGCGACCAGCAGGATACTGATTCTTCCTAATGCTAGGTAGAATGCAATTGGAAGCAATTCTAAATATTGTCTCCCATTTTGCACTTACTTCAATGCCAAACTGATTGGAAATTTTGTGGCAAAGTATTTTTTTGATGACATTCTACCAAAAAGGATCGGAAACATCACAGTTACAACATATTATTTGATAAAAGAAACTTTAATCTGTCATCCAGTAAATTATCCACAACCTTGTCTTTGTTTGCCCATAAGTTTCCAAACTCAAATGGTCTCAAAAGTTCCGAAATTTTTGATTAATGTCACTATTGTTTATGTTTTGTCCATTATCTTCGTCACTTTTTTCATATAGCAATGGCAATAAATAAGTTATACCCAATTGCCCACCAATGTTATTCTAGTTATTGACATCTTTGTCATCATTTTGTTGCTATCATATTATCATACGTTTCTTCCTTGACATTAACAACCAGGTATAATCTTAACTCCAATATTAACTTTAAATAAATTATATTTGTCTTAAATAATTTTTCTCTCATTCTTTGTTGATTTAGTCACCTCCTTTTAATCATCCTCATCTCTATTTGTCCATTACTGTTAATTTTGGCATTCAGCTTGTTTCTAAACATATTGTTTCCGGACTGACTTTTGTTATTTTTGTTGTTATGTCTTTTGTAACCAACATCATTAACTATTACCATTTCCTGTCCTCACCGTTCCCTCTCCCTCTCCCTCTCCCTCTCTAACATCCGATATTGTAATCTCTTAAAACCTTCATGCCATTTTCATCTTATTAAGTTCCTTAGTATCGTTCTGAAGACGACAATCATTTTATGTTCTAATATCTCAAGATGTAAAATTTCCCCCTATGTTTTCCTTTTTTATTACTTTAAACTTTTTATCGATTCACCGCTTTGTGCCATCTTTTGGTTAACTTCCTTAGTATGATTTTGACGATTTTCATAGTTTTCTATTGTAACATCATAACGTATGGAACTTTGTAATATGAAGAGATGGAGAGGGAGAGGGAGAGAGAGGGAACTTTGTAATATGAAGAGAGCTCTTTTTCCTCATAATCGAACATCTCAACCTAAACTCTCAACCGGATTGGTCAATATTTAAGATACGACGGGATTCGGTGACCTCCCTTTTTTTTGTATGACTTGTACCAAAAAAAAATTGGAGATCGAAAATCATGCGGTGATTGGAGCAAAAATGGCTTCACAATTATGACATTCTTGTCGTCACATAACATGTTTTTTTGCCATGTACGGCCAGGAATGTTGAAGTAAGTTTATATGAAAAGATGTCCAATTTAAGTTTTTTCCTTTTTTTTAATAAAGGTATTTTTCAATATAAAAAAAGATAGATTTCGCTAAAAAAATGGTGTTGGAATTCATTTTACTTTTTTGTCAAACTGTGTGATCCCAAAAGACTCTCTTGTTTTTTGTGTTTTTGGCATTGTCTGTAACAATTTATTTTTTATTTTTTCAAGCATGTCATTAATTTTCGCCTTTTTTTTTGGCTTTAGTTTAAGTGTATTCTATGTATTTTCAAATAACTCCTTTCGCTTCTTTTTGGTATTTTTCTTGGCATCGCTTAAAGCGTATTGTTTCTACATTCAAACATGTTTTTTTCCTCTATATCTCCCTCCTCCCTCTCTGTCTCTCTCTCCCTCTCCCTTTCCCTCTCCCTTTCACTCTCCCTCTCCCACTCCCTCTCCCTCTCTGTCTTCGTCTCCCTCTACCTCTCCCTCTGTTCCTCTCCATCTCTCCCTCTCCCAATCCCTCT
>JBBHKE010001544.1:216103-255857 GCA_037447655.1 Zygnema cylindricum
TAGCAGCGAACAAAACAGTTTGAAAGTGTATGCTGTTGTTCGATCATCCTCTTTAGTTGGCTACTAGCTTGTTGTCGTATGTGAAAGTTTGACAAAACAAGCGACGATTCTAAAATAAAAATGGACAATCGTTACGTCGCGTCACATTGGCGAGTCGAAAAAATGTTTCTAAATGGAATTGACGAAAAAACGTTTAATGTTTGTACTCGAGGATTAATTTTTACAGTGAAAGATTACAGGCGAAGACTAAAAGTAAAACATTTTTTTTTTGCATCGGACATGAGTTTTTGAAAAAAAAGTTTCGTATTTGTCTGTTTGTTTTTTTCTTTCGTAAATGTGATATGGATTTTTTGGTTTGGTGTTTAATGGGATTATATTACCACAGAAGTGAAAATTAATGTGATACAGAATACATATTGTTACATGTTGCAATTTTCATATTTTAATTATGTCGTGTAAGTTGATAATTCTATTTTGAAGTCCAGCTTTTTGTTGTTTAATGTTATAGTTCAATTTCAAAAACCATCACATAGTTTGATTTCACAAAGCCATTCAATAGAATAATTTCTTCATGCTCCTTTGTAGCTTGGGAGATTCTCGAGAATTTTTTTGATCCATTTCTTTTCATTATTCGAGATATAAAATTAGACTTTATAGTTTATTAGTTCTATTTTTTAAAACAATCACAAAGCTTGATTTTACGAAATAATTCAATAGCATAATTTCTTCATGCTCTTTCGTAGTTTGCGAGATCTTTGAGAAATTCTCTGATCTACTTCTTTTTACCGTTTTTTTTTTCTAGACCGACATAAAATCAGGTTCCCATAAACGACTTGAAGAATGGCAAATTTTGTCTATTCAAAAAGCTCTCACAAAACAAATTAAAAAGCACGATGGTAAACCATCTGAGTCCGAGGGTACAAAAGGGGTGGCATGGCCAAAACTGAAAAACTACAAGCAGGGCAAGAAAAAACAAAGAAAGCAACATGAACATAGAAAAATGGCAAGTAAAATAAAAGCACTCGAACCCGGAAAGAAAAACAGAGCAAGCCACTTAAACAAAAACTACAACCCCAACCCCAACACAATTAAATATCTATGAAAAACAACCTCGTAAGCCCCCCCAACCCGGGGGAGCATGGTGAGGGAGCTCCGAAACACTTTGACGATCCATAACCATAATAACCGATAGGAGGAAAACAAAAGCTTGCACTCGCTGCAAAGCCATAGATAACCGCAAAAGGACCGAAGGAGGAGGGCTCCCAGGTCATCGTCGCTCGAAAGCGTGCCAAGCAAAAGTACAGAGAAACTCGTCCAACGCAACACCCAAAAATCCAAAGATCTCACCCGCTATCGGAATAAAGTCATCCATAAGGTCTTGGTGTGCATGGTGATGCTCCTTCGCCTTAGCCGCGTCACGAGCTGCCACCCCAACATGTCGGGCCGCCTTGGGCCCATGTTGGGCCGCCTGACTAACGATTGTAGCCGAAGTAGAGCTTCCCAAAACAATGTCACCAAAGATGCGATGGGCACCATCAAGCAAAACAACATCAATCCGGTACAAGGGAATAATGTGAGAAACTTCACGACGCATAGAAAAGCCCCCCTCCGAAGCGATAGTTGCAACAGCGTCGCCAATATTGTCGTGTGCCTAGATCAATTCTCCTCCATGGGAGCAACGAAGCAAATGGACGCCATCGGGCTCCAAGACATGACCACAAGAGAAAACTAAAGAGCCAAGTAAAGGAGGATGGGGGAGGCCAAGGCGAAACTGGAGGGCGGTGGTGAATTAAGCTGGTGTGAATTGGAGTTATGGATAGAATTGGAGGGCGGTGGTGAATTAAGCTGGTGTGAATCAGAGTTGTGGATAGAATACGCTTAGCGGATAGCCAAGCCCCAGAATCGGGTCACCACAAGGTAGGAGACGGGCATGTGAAGAATCAGAGAGAAGCGCCTCAAGAAGCTCTGATTTAATGGCGGCGACATCCCAATCCGAAATTGATTATTGGACACGCTCAACGGATTTCGTAACAAGGGATCCACTAGGGCAGGAGGAGGAAGAGAACGTATCGCGTCTAATAGAAGCTGTTGGTAGGCGAACACACCGTCCGAAACCCAAGGGACCACCGTGGCGAGAACGGGGGTGTCCCCGACCAAAAAACGAGAAACAAGAGTGGAGGCAATAAGGCGCCAATATCCCAAATAGGCACCGAGAGCAACACGAGCGGTTGATAATAGAACCAACCCCCCCTGGCAAAGACTGGAAGGGATGCGTAAATGCGGGCCAAAGGCCCAAACTCGTTGTTAAATCTCCCACGACCTAACAAAGTGTGAAGGACGTCCATGAGGTGGTCATCAAAGGCTGAGAGAGAGGAGACAAACGTCGCGGTGGGAGGGGAAGTACGAGTAAGGTAATAAGGGCGCTGGGGGAAACACCTGTCAACATAGCAAAAGGTGAGGAAGGTCGTCCACGTGGGACAAATCTGTTTGAAAAGCATCATCAAGAAACCGTGTCACGAAAGTATTCCAACCAAGCGGGCAACCCAACACACGAATGCCATCGAAAGAAGGAGGAGTTCGAAAATCAGGAGGGGAACTAAAGGAAAGTGTAATATCTTGAGGAGACCAAATAACACACTTCGAGGGTTGGACAATGAGTTTGAGGAGCTAGGATTGTGAAGGTATACCGTGTATCGCTATTAGTGTTAATGTTTTTTTCTCCAGATAAAACATCTTTTGTTTGGTTTTCAATTTGAGACCAGCAATCGGAAGGTGAGAACCTTACCTTTCAACCGCGACTGTCTCATCCACAATCTGACATGTTTGTACGGAGAAAAGATGTTTTAAGAGACGAAAGAAACATTAACGCTAATAGGAATGCACGGTGTAGTCTACAAAAATAACGGAGAATGTACCAACGCCCCATTTTGCTTGAGGCGCAAAACGGTATTGAAACCTAACGGAGATCCCGAGGGGGAGACTGAGCTTGCACGAAAATTACAAAAGAGTTTTAACGGCGTCTTGCCAGTTGGTAACTGCTATATGCACTAAGCTGTCTTCACACGTGCGGCGTGCCACACGTGCGGCGTGCCAGTACGAGTGAATTTTAGCATATTTTCGACATGTGAAACCGCCCTGACGATGCCCTAAACTTAAGCCATTTGTATACATCGGCTCATGGTTTCCCGTTATGTGAAATTCACCCTTGATATTTATCAAACAACTTGCTGAATAATTATGTAATGTTCATTATTATGAGCATTATTATGGGTATTATGAGCATTATTATGGGTATTACAGGAAACATCACATACTTTTCATATTGACGATTGTAAAACATTGGACATTGCACGTTGACACTAGGCATGATCTGTTTGGCATTAGACATCTGCCTTTAAAATCTACAGCTGATGTTTGGATCGTAACATATGGCACTAGATATTGGAATACTGAACGTTGGAATTTGGATATTATATGTTTGATATCTAAGATTAGATAAAGACAATTGTCATATGACAGCTGACAAGGGACATTGTAAACTGGATGTGACTTTAGATAGGTCACTGGTCATGGATCATCATATACTAAAAACTAAACATTGAGTTTTGGTTAGTAGACATCTGGTTTTGGATTTCGGTCACTTGGCGTTATAGCAAACTAAACATTGAGCGTTGAAAGCTAAATGCTGAAAATTAAACATCAAACGTTGGAGAATGAAACGCTAAACAGTAAACATTAAACAGTAAACATTAAACATTGAACATTGAACATTAAACACTGAACATTGCACATTGCACATTCAACATTGAACATTGAACATTGAACATTGGAAACATAACGTTAACTTTTGAGCACATTAAACATTATTATCATACATTGCACAATAAACGCTGAATATTACAGTTTTAACTTTGGCTTAATTTCAAAGATGAATTTCTTAGCTTAATTTCACAGTTTTATTTAAAAGTTTAAATAGATTAATTTTTATAGTTTTATATTGTATTTCATTTTCTTAAAACAATTATGAATTTGATTTCACAAAACAATTCAATATAGTTTGATTTCACAAATGAATTCAATAGTATGATTTATTATTACACCTTCATAGTTTATTAGATCCTCGGAAATTTTTTTGATCCACATCTTCTAATCATTTATTTTTCAGTCCAGGATCACATTCAATTGTTTGAAGGATGGAAGTTTTGGGTATCCACAAAGCATTTAAGGTAAGCCTCATTTATTATCTCTCCCCTACCTCCACCCTCCACCCTTTCTTGATTTTTCAATGTGATTTTGTTTTTCTTCAAATATAACACATTGAAAAATATAAAAAACAAAAGGAAAAAAAACAAAAAATCTTTCTCTCTACTTCCTGTTTTTCTGTCTAAAAGCATTATTTAATGAAATGAAAAACATTTTCAAATGACAGAAAAACGGCAAAGACTTGCGTTGTTTTTTTATTTTGTTTCCGATTTTTTTTTTTGGAAGTCTTACCAATCATCGTGACTTTGGTTTTGTTTCTAAGGATAACCGTTTTCTATCTCAATATGTGACTTTGTAAATGATGTTGCATTAGATAATAACCCTTTCTTGTCTCGATAAGTAACGATTTCTCTGGTATAACTTGAAGAAATATGAGTCATGTTTATTTCGTTAAAACATACAGAGGGCAAAAATAAAAAAACCTCCGCTTCCATACAAATTAATTTGTCGAGAATTCCCTGACAAAAAAAAGAAATTGAAAGAGTTGAAAGATAACCCATCAATGCAAAATCTTTCAGTCACCACTCATGAACACATGACCACTCATAACGACATGACCACTGATGACCATTTGTATACCATGAACACATAACCACTGATGGCCACAAAGCCACTCATGACCACTCATGACCACAAAGCCACTGATGACCACATGTCCACTAATCACCACGTGACCACCCATGACACGTGACAACTCATGACCACATGACCACTCATGACCTTCAAATGACCACTCGTGACAACATGACCACTCATGTGTCATGACGCATCGTATCTTTGCAGCAGGTTTGCACGTTGGTTCGCGGATTATGAATGGATGCCACACTAATCTCGTGTGGTGATTAAGTCGTGATTTCGCGCATGTAAGAGTGAACGTTGGCAGAAAACCGCCGGGAATAACCCGGAGGTACGAATATACACATTCGCGCGGACAGCGGCCGTACCTACATATTCGTCGCAAGTGTTGGCTTCGCGTGGAGGCTGCCGACTATTACAAAGTTGGACATACAATCTTGGATGTGGGCGACGCATTTTGATTGGTCAAGACTTCAGTCGTGAACCCTTGGAGGTTCACGCAACAAGAGGTTCACGCATTCACATGTAGACAGGAAGGGCTTTTATCCGTAGGTTGTAGTTAGAAAACCTACATTGTTTTTAGGAGAACAAGGTAATAATTGCTAATTTTTTGATTTTGTCATGAAGAATAAATCGAAAGCTCAATCGTTTTTTTTTTTTTCAATTCATTCAATTAAATAAACGACGCCAAATTTTTTTTAAAGTAGAAACAAATGTTATTAAATTTGTGCAAGAACCAAGGTTCCATTATGAGAGCGAGAGGTAAAGGGAGATGCACAAAGAGAAGAGTATAGAGAGAAGGGGGAGAGGGAGAGGGAGAGGGAAAAGGAGTGGGAGGAGGGGGAGAGGGAGAGGGAGTGGGAGAGAGTGGGAGAGGGAATGAGAGAGGGAGTGGGAGAAGGAGAACGAGAAGGAGAGGGAGAGGGAGATAGAAAGGGAGGGGGAGAGGGAGATGGAGAGGGAGACGGAAAGGGAGAGCAAGAGAGGGAGAGTGAGCGAGAGAAGGAAAGGGAGAAGGAGAGGGAGGGCGAAGGAGAGGGAGAGGAAAAGTTAGAGGGAGAGGGAGATGGAGATGGAGAGAGACGGAGAGAAATCGGCGGACCTTTGTGGGGACATATATCGAAAAAAATGAAGAAAACAAATTCATTATGGTGGTCGTTGATGCTTTTAGCAAGAAGACATGGGTATATCTTTTAAGAGCCACTTTTGATGCTTTAGAGACATTCAAGCAATTTGTGGCCATGGCCGAGAGAGAAAGTGGAAGAAACGTGAGGGTTGTACGATCAAACAACGGATGTGAATTCCTTACCTTTGCAGAGCATTGTAAGGAGATGAGGATTAGGTAGCAATTTACGGCCGCTTATTTCCCACAATCTAATGGAGTCGCAAAGAGGAAGAATCGGACGGTGCAAGAGATGGTGCAGGCCATGCTCCACACTACAAAACCCACTCATTGTCTTTGTGGAGAAGCAATAAGGGCGGCCAATCGTGATACCAACCAAAGAGTTAACTCGGTTTTGGGCAACAAAACACAGGAGGAACTTTGGAGTGGAAGGGTACCTACAATCAAACACTTGAGGATTTGGGGATGTCAAGCAACGGGTTTTGTAGAAGAGAGGAATCGAGAGGAGAAGTTTGCAGCACGCTTTTTTGTGGGTTATCGTGAGAGCTCAATGCAATATCGGATCTACAACTCAATTACCAAAGGGATCTAAGAGTCAAGAAATATGGAGGGATGTCAAGCAATGGGTTTTGTAGAAGAGAGGAATCGAGAGGAGAAGTTTGCAGCACGCTCTTTTGTGGGTTATAGTGAGAGCTCAATGCAATATCGGATCTACAACTCAATTATCAAAGGGATCTGAGAGTCAAAAAATATAGAGTTCAACGAAAATTTGGAACGGATGGTGAAAGGAGCTAACGAGTCCAAACAAACTCAAGATTACGAAAAGGAGGGTCACTATGAAGAGTTCATAGGAGAGAAGGAAGAGGTTGTGATGGAGGAAGGAACAAAGAAGAAAATACGGTTTGTAGAGAAGATATTTGAGAAAGTTCCGACCGCTAAGCCTACTAGCGACGATCAACAACAAAACAAGGTCATCACTCAATCACCTACACAAACCAACAATATGTACCACAAGAAGTCTTTGGAGAATGAGGACGAGGACAAGATTGAGAGCAGTGATTCAGACAAGTTTGCAGAAGACGTAAGGAGGAGTTAGAGATCGACAAAAGGAAAGGCACCGGATTGTTTCTCACGAGAGCAATCAACATACAAAAAACAAACAAGTTACCAGAGAGCTATTTTTGAAATCCGAGAGGGAAGGTCGAAATCCTTTCTCTTATGAAAGTCAAAAACAAAGAATCGTCCAACTCATCCTCAATCATTTCAAGAGGCTTGAGATTTGGACGGGTGGGAGGAGAAGTGGAAGCCAACGTTTATTAAGGAGTTTTACTTTGTAAAAGCGAATGGGTTTTTTGAAGTAGACTTGACAAAAGATAAAAAAGTAATTGACTAAAAATGGGTATTTAATTGAAGACATGAGCTTTGAGAGAAATCCTCAAGTATATGGCCTGATTAATGTATAGAGGCTTCTAACAAAACCGAGGAGTTGACTATTCAAAGACCTTTGCAAGTTTGATTGTTTTCGAGAAATTATTGCAATGGCAGCAGCCAAAGGGATGCATATCCAACAGATGGATGTGGAAACGACCTTTTTGTATGCAGACTAACTCTTTTTGAATGCAGAACTAGAGAGGCAGGTGAACATGAAGATCCCAGAGAGAGTTCTTGCGGAGAGAGAGAAGGTTTCTTTAAAAGGCATATAACAGATTGTGGAGTGTACATTCGAGAAGAAGTTTGGGACATGATGATTTTCAGTGTATACTTCGATGACTTTATTTCTATTTCTCATAACTTGGAGCTACTTGCAGGACTGAAGAGAAAATTTTGGAAATATTTTAAAATCACAAACTTAGGGGACACAATACATCTTGGGAATTCATATTCAGAGGAGGAAGAATGGAGACATCAAGTTGAGCCAAGAACATTATGTGAAAGGAGGTGTTGGAGAAATTTGGGTTTTTAGATTGCAAGCCACTTGGAACTCCTCTCGATCCTCGGGATAAGCACTCTAATTTTGTTAAGAGTCCTGAGGTTGATGTTATTTTTTTGGAGGCAGTGGGAAGCTTCATGTATTTGAGTGTTGGAACTAGGCCAGACATTAGCGGTGCACTAAGCATTGTAAGTCGATCCTCTAGCGATCCAAGGAAAGTACATTAGGAAGTGGTGAAGAGGATTCTTCAATACTCGGCAGGTCGACTTAGTTTTGGGATTGTTTATGAAAGGGGAGAGATTCTGAGTTGTTATGGGTATTGTGATGCTAATAATAGAGGTGATCATGATACACGAAGGTCTTCGTCAAGATATGTGTTTTTACTTGCAAGAGGAGCCATCTTATAGAATTTACGTTGGCAGCCTATTGTTGCACTCTCATCTAAAGAGGTAGAGTACATGGCTGCATGTCATGCTGTCAAGAACGCTGTGGGGATTAAGGATTTTTTTTGTGAAATTGGAGTGAGAAGGGAGTGCATGCAAATATTGAGTTATAAATGTCCTCTATTGCACTTCGTAAAAATATTATTTTGCATAAGCAAACAAAACACATTTAAATTCAGTGGCATTTTGTTTGCGACTTAGTTTTAGAAAAGGAGATCGAATTTGCATTTGTACCTACGGAGGAGCAAATTGGCGACATGTTGCCTAAAGTAGCACTGAAAGAAGTATATGACATAGGGAAGAAATTAGTAGGCATTGAGTACGGGGGGGCTTTGTTTCTTTTGAGGTGACTTAGTAAGAGGGGGATTATAAAGAAATAATACTAAGCACCTCCAAGCATCATGAGGGCGCTGGTGGGCGGGCCCCAGTTCGGTGCCTGGAGGCAAGTTCATTGACTGCGACAAAAGTACTTTGGACGTCTAGTCGTTTCTCATTTTTTTGTTTGGTCGGTTGATCAAATAAGGTCGGTTCGGTCTTGTCAATTCAATTAGATTTCGTTTTGTTGCACTTTGTTTAGTAGGCAGCGTCATATCAAGATCAAAGATGGATCATCAAATTGAGATCATCTCGACAAATCAGCATAATCGAACGTATTCCGGATCAGATCACGGGCGACAGGATCGACATCGAACGGATCCGGGTAGCGCTGCAGGTCGACGTGAGACGCGGTTTCAGAATCAAAATCAAAATCAATCGGGGGGAAATCGGATCTTTGTAGACATCCGTGTCGAATCGATCGAAGAATCCGACATAGTAACTAGCGATACTAACCTGAATGCCGTCTCCAATTATTGTCGTATTGTAGTCATAATTTTCCCAAGTGACCGGTTTTAGATGTCGATGTAAATCCTGACATATAAATTTCGCGTTTTAAGTGATTCAATGGTTTTCAAATTGATTTTGTTTAAGCATCTTGTCCACAAAAGAACTAATTTGATAAAATCGTACAAAAAAAAAGGGTGGGGGCTAGGGGTAGGAGAGAGGTATATGAAACTCACCTTTAGTACTTTTTGAATAGCCAAATTTTGCCATTTTTCAAGCTTTTTATAGGAAAGTGATGTCGGCCTGAAAACAAAAACGATAAAAAGAACTGGATCATAAAATCTGTCAAGGATCTAACATAGTACAAATGTGCATTTAAAAATTATACTAATAGTGTTTTCTGTGAAATTAAACTTTGTGATTGTTCTATTAAAATATATAGGTTAACTTCAAAATGGAATTATGAAAATACACATTGAAATCTAACTATGAAATTAAGCCATAAAAGTAAACTGTAAAACTGCAACATAGAGCATGTGTTCTGTGTCGTATTAATGTGTTAAAGAAATAGGGCAACACTATCCATGGAACCAAAGCCAAAAATCTGTAACTTTTTGCCATCAATGAAACAAACAGAGTCTTGTGAACCTTTTTCTATTAAAAAGACTGACCTCATTTGAATACTCATGTCGGATGCAAGAAAAAAATGTTTTATATTTAGTTTTCGCATGTAATGTTTAACTGTAGAAATGAATCCTCGAGCACAAGCATGAAACTGTATTTCTTTGATTCCCTTTATAAACATTTTTTCAAATCTCCAATGTGCCGCAATGTAACTATTGTCCATTTTTGTTTTTAGAATCGTCGCTTGTTTCCTCAACTTTTCACTATACAACAACAAACTAGTAGCCACCTGAAGAGAGAGGGAGAGGGAGAGGGAGATAGATGGAGAGGGCGCATGGAGAGAGAGAGGAAGAAAAACATGTTTGGAAATACAAAAAATACGTTTTAGGCTATGCAATAAAAATACGGATATAAAGCGAAAGGAGAATGATTTGGAAATAAATAATATACACTTAAAGCTAAGCCGAAAAAAAAAACAGAAATAAAGTCACGTTTGAAACTCTATTATATGAAACTGTTACAAACAAAGCCATAAAGCACAGAAAGCAAGAGAGACGTTTGGGATGAATCCCGACACCATTTTCTAGCAAAATCTATCCTTTTTGATGTTGGAAAAGAACCTCAAAAAATAAAGGAAAAAAACATAAATTTGACGCCATTAGATATGAACTCACTTCATCATTTTTTGTCGTACATGGCAATACAACATATTTTGTGACGACGAGAACGTCATATTGTGAAGCAAAAATTGCTCCTTGCATCGCGAGATTTTCTATCTCCAAATTGCTTTTGGTACAAGTCATACAAAAAAATGGGAGCTCACTGAATCCCTCCGTATCTAAAATATTGACCAATCCGTTTGAGAGTTGGGGTTTCGATGGTCGTCTAAGGGAGGAAAGCGCTGACTTCATATTTTAAAGTTCCATACATTAAGATATTACAATAGAGAACCATGAAACTCGTCAAAGTCATACTAACAAAGTTAGTAAATGTTAACAAGAAGATGGCACAACGCTTGATGAATGATACAACTTTTAATAAAAAGGTAAACATTGCAAGGGATTTCACTCCAATATAGCAACAAAAAATGATTGTAGAGTTGAAAAAAAAACTAAGGAGTTATATTAGATTAAGATGGCACGAATGTTTCAAGAAATGACAACATCGGACGCTTTGAGGGAGTTAATAATATTGACAACGGTGAGGACAAAAAAATGGTAAAAGCCATTGATATTGGTTACAAAAGCCAAAACTACATCAAAATTCAGTCCAAAGAACCAAGTTAAATGACCAATTGACTAAAATGGGCAAATAGAGATGACGATGATGTAAGGAAGATGAAGAAAACAATAAGAAAAGAAAGGAAAAATAATGAAGGAGACCTTGATGATGTCACAGAGAGAAAGCATTAGAGTTAAGGTTATACCTGCTTCTCAATAAAGAAGTGTAATAAAAAACCGTATCATATATGATAACGTCAAAATGATGGCAACTATATCGATGACTACAATAACACTTGTGGGCAATTGGATATAACTTATCCATTGCCTTTGCTGTAAGAAGAATGTGACAAAGACAATGGACAAAATATAAACAAGAGTGACATTAATCAAAAACATTGGTAATTCGAGACCATTTTGGTCATGTTTGGTTTACCTCTGTGAAAACTTATGAGCAAACAAAGACAAAAGTTATGGACAACTTACTGGATGACAGATGCCAGTTTCTTTTAGCAAATAATATGTTGAAACTGTGATGTTGCCGATCCGTTTTGGTAGGATGTGATCAAAAAAATACTTTTGAGTGACCCATTTCACAAAATTTCCAATCAGTTTGGGATCGAGGTAAGTGCAAAATGGGAGGCAATATTTAGAATTGCTTCCAATTGCATTCCACCCTACATTAGGAAGAATCAGTATCCTGCCAGTCCCATTGGCAATCTCCATCACATCCACAAAATGCTTTATCGACTTCGACAATTGTTCCGTAAACCTCCCCACGGCGATAAATTTCCCGTACTCGTCGCCTGTGGAAAAAATATGTCGTTAACCAATGTCCACTAGTAAAGTGCAATGTTTGAATTTGTATATACATAGATATAAATTCAGTGGGATATATATATATATATATACATATATATATGTATATATAATATATAAATTCAATGTTCAATAGCCAGGCTTAATGTTCACTACTTAATGTTTAACATTTAACGTTTGTCGGTCAAGGTTTAATGCTTAATATTTAGTGTTTAATGTTTAATGCTCAATTTTTAATGTTCAATGCTGAATTTCTAAATTTCAATGTCCTATGTTGAATTTTCAACGCTAAATTTTCAGCGTTCAATTCTCAATGTATATTCTTTAATCTTTGTTCAATGCTTAACGTTCGACCTTTTATTGTTAACGTTCCATGTTTAATATTCAATGCTGAATGCTGATGATTAATGTTCAATTTTGGATGTTTAATTAATGTTCAGTGTTCAATGTTCAATGTATAATGTTCGACAATTAATGTCCAATGTTTAATATTAAATGTTCAATGCCTAATGTCCAATGATTAATGATTAATGGTCAATGTTTATATTTTCATGTTTTGTTTCTCCAATTTACCATACCCAATGTCAAATGTCTTGTGACCATTGTCTAAATCTAATCTTATATGTGATCCAATATCCAGAATAGTACTTCCAATTTCTTATATCAAATGTCGAATTTGATATCCAAAGGATCAACATCAGATTTCAATGTCAGACGTTTAATGCCAAACATATAGTGTCCAATGTCCAACGTCCCATGTCTAAATTTTTACAATATTCAATCTCGAAAATATATGATATTACCGGAATATCCATAAAAATGAATGTAGTTATTAAGAGGAATGTTCAATAACCATCACGGGTAAATGTCAGATGACAAGAAACTATGACTCGTTGTGTATAAATGACCAGAAGTTAGGGCACAATAGGTGGGAGGGTGTTCACATGTCGAAATGACATTAGAAAAACCCTAAAAAACCCTAAAAAACCCTAGAAAACCCTAAACAACCATAAAAAAGCCTATCTCAGCTCCTACAGTGGTTCCAAGCCGGCAAAACGCCGTTAGATCAACTTTGGAATTTCCGAGCAAAAACAGTCGCCTCCCGTGATATCTTTGCTAAACTTTAATACCCTTTTGTGGCTCAAGCAGAATGAGTCGCTACTGCATTCTCCTTAAATATCGCAAGTTTCACACACTGATATCCTTTCCTTTTGATCAGTCAAAATCGTCTGAACTTTCTAAGAAAGTCTTGTACGCTTACGTGGTGACACGTAGCCACAAAGTGTGGGTACAATACTTCGTAATGTCGTGGTCACATTACAGTCAATTGCTCAAATCGAACGAAAATCCATCGTTGCTTGTTAAAACCAAAAGAAACTAATGTGGAATCATGAGTAGCAGTTCCTTATTATGTGTATAACTGCAACATCCTACATCCTATGCTCAAAACTCATATCCAATGTGGACTGTCCAATGTCCAGTCAACAAAAGCTAATGTTCAATGTCCAATAACTAATGTCTTATGTCGAATGCAATTTCTTATACCCCAGAGTTTTGTATACAACACTAATAACCGATAGCCAATGCCTAGGCTTTGATATTCATGAACCGTGACCAACCGGCACCGGCAAATGATAAAAGCCCGATGTCCAATGTCCAATGTCCAATGTATAATGTCTAATGTCCAGTGTCCAATGTCCATTTTCCAATGTTCAATGTCCATTTTCCAATGTCCAATGTCCAATGTTCAATGTCCAATGTTTAATATCCAATGTCCAATGTCCAATGTCTAATGTCCAATGTCCAGTGTTCAATGTTCATTATCCAATGTCCAAATTCCAATGTCCACTGTACTATGTTTAACGCCCTATGTCAAATGTCAAATTTTTAATCTCCAGTGCGCAATGTTAAATGTCCAAATGTCCAATGTCTAAAATGTACAAATTCCAATGTCCAATGTGTTTGATGTCCGTTATTTCATGTGCACAACTCATTTGAGTCAATGTCCAATAATTTCTCAAAATCAATGTAAAATGTATTCGCTGTTTATGTTCCATTGTCCATTGCAAAATGATCGGCATCCAATGTCGCCATCACGAGATATTACCAACATTCCCCTCTTCCCCCCTCGCCGCCTCCTTCATTTGTGTATCTCTCCTCCTCACTCCTCCCTCCTTCCCCACTTAGTGCGGCCATTTTTTTCCTTCACATCCCATATTTGATCCTTGGCTTCGCATTTCCAAATTTCATTGACGTCCCCTCTCCCCTTCCCTCTCTTTCTCCTTCTCCCCTCCCTCTCCCTCTCACCCCTCCCATCTCCGCCTCCCACTTCCTCTCCATCTCCGTCTCCTTCTCCCCTCCCTCTCCCTCTCCCTCTCCCTCTCCCTCTCCCTTCAGCTCTCCCGCTCCCTCTCCCTCTCTCTCCCTCTTCGTCTCCCTCTCCTTGTACCCCTCCACACCCCTTTCCTCTCCCCCTCCCTCTTTCTCTCCCTCTCCCTCTTCTCCTCCCTAGAGTCATACCTGGAAGAAAACTGTCGCTATGCGATCCTCCCTCCTCCCCCTCTCGGCAGTAGTACTTATCCCTTACCTCCACCCCTACTCTCTTCCACCCTCCACATTCCTCCTTGCAGTGTCCTACGTGGCAGAAAAGGACAAAACATAGCACGTAGCAGAAAATGACAAGATCTGCCATGTGGCAAAATCTGATTCGACGGATTAGCGGTGGCTGTAGATGGGCCAGCCAAAGAATGAGGTGGGGAAGTTTTTTTTTTTTTATTTTTGTGAAGGAAAGAGATCGTGCTACAGTACCACGCGGGCACCTCGGATTTTAAGGGTTAGATGTTAAGGGTTTTTTGAATGGTTGTGTTTTTTTTTATATAAAAAAAAAAGAAACGAGAAAAAAACCCTAAACATGTTTATGCACACGACGTCCGCGCGGCGCGGCGCGTCGTAAAACGAAATGAATGTGGGACGTTGCCCCGCATGTCCCACACGTTGTCCGTAGCGCGAAAATTGCAAAGGTTTAGTAAAGTACAGTACGTGTCGGGGTCCCTATTAACGAAAAGTACGGCTTTGGAGCAAGTGGCTCAAAATAGCCGCGGGCGTCTTTGTCGTAAATTGCAAAGGTTTAGTAAAGTACAGTGTCGGGGTCCCTATTAAAAAAAGTACGGCTTTGGAGCAAGTGGCTCAAAATAGCCGCGGGCGTCTTTGTCGTCTTTCAAACCATTTAACTTGAAAACCACTTCTCCACTTAGGCCACTTCTCCATCAGGTGCCGACAATAATCGTACGGATACATTTACTGGAAGTAATATTTTGTTCACTTCTCGATGAGGTCGTGTCAGCAAAGAATCTATCGCGTACGTGCTTTCTTCCGATTGGATGCACGTAGATTCCTGTTCTGACGGCGAGCATTTCAAAGATTCAAAAGCACAATATCTGAATTCGTATCCGTACATCTAGTCGCAAAAAAAAATTACGTGAATGTACAATTTGTACGTTCGTGTTTTGTCCTTTTTGTGGTTGTTTTTTCGTTCGTGTCATCGTGGCGCCGCAAATTTCGGAAGTCAACGGATGGTGGAGGAGGCGTCACTGCACATTCTTCGACAAAGATTTTCTCGTGGCTTTCCTTGGGATTTGATTCCCACCTGTCCGACCGAAGGCGCGTGGCGAATGCCACATGTAGGGTTCCTATCCTGAATCGCACGTGACCATTCCACGCGATAAGTTTTACACGTCCAGTGTCTAGCTAGTCTCAAGGAGGAGACTAGCTAGACAACCGTCTGCTTCGAAAACACATAATCGAACGGTCGACGTTGTCGCCCAAAAGTTTGGAGAATCTTGAGTAATCATGTTTTAGGGTGGAATTCCATTAGGCGTCTTAGTAATGTACGGAATATTTTACTGAAAGGCGTGCCTTTCATTAGGTCGCGACATTAAACCACTATTTATTTGCGTGGCTCATTCTGGTTGTAACACGTAGGTTAATATTAGATGCATAAAATCTTGAAAGAATCTTAAAATGCAAAGTCTGAACGAAATATCTGTACGAGCGGAGGTAATATCTGTACCCGCGGAGGAAATAGCTGTACCGTCGGAGGTAATTAATGACTCGTACATATGGCATTAGATGCACTACCCAAAATTTCAAAACGCAACGACAAAAAGGCGGCGGCAAACTTTAATGGTGGGAGCCTGACGGGCTAATTTCGGCAGATTCGCAGCCACCCTGGCGGGACGAACGTGGCCCTTGCGACAGGTACGCACATATGCGCGCGCTCCTCGTGGATTTCTTTTACCTTTTCCACGCGACCTATTTTTACAAGTTCTATATTCGAGAACTGTCCTCCCTGTGCACGGTCTTAACAAACTGTAGGGTTGTAAGGTAGGTGACGTGGCGTCTCGGATATAAAGTATAATAGAATCCGACGGTCCGAAATTACGCCTACAACATTGGACATTTTTCTGTAATGATGTTTTCCTTGGAAAAATAAAAAACCTGTACGAACCTTTTACAACGAAACGGTACAACCGTCAGTAAAAAACCCTACTTTTTCGCTAATGGAAGTCCACTCTTATAAGGGTGAACCTCCATCAGGCGAAAAGTGAGGTTCATTACTGGAAAAAGTACATTTCCGTACGTGTCCAGCTCATTTTCGTACATGGCCGTACTGTTTTTTTTTTTTATTTTTAAACATCATTACTGTCGGCGCGTCAAGATTCTCCAAACTTCTGGGAGACAACGTCGACCGTCCGATTACGTTTTTTCGAAGCAAGAAGTCACGTCGTCCAGCGATTAATGACTCTCCTCAGGGAGGAGAGTCATCAATCACCGGACCTGTAAAACGTTTACGCGTGGAAAGGTGACGTACGAGCCGCGCGCCATCGGACATTTGCCACGCGCCTTCGGACAGGCACGAATCAGATCCGACGAAAACCAGCACAAAAAGTTTGTTGAAGAATGTGTCGTGACGCCTCCACCACCATCCACCGTCATTCGGAATTTGTTGCGCCTGGATTGTAGAGATTGTAGAAAGAACGTAGAAATTGTACACCGTTAGTACAACGACAAAACAGGTACGTAGAAATTGTACACCGTTAGTACAACGACAAAACAGGCACGTAGAAATTGTACACCGTTAGTACAACGACAAAACAGGAAAGTAGAAATTGTACACCGTTAGTACAACGACAAAACAGGAACGTACAAATTGTACATTCCCGTAATTTTATTTTGCGGCTGGCTATACGGATACGACTTTAGATATTTCGCTTTTGGAATCTTTGACGAATCTCGCTGTAGAACAGGGAATCTACGTGCATCCAATCAAAAGAAAGCACACACGCAATAGATTCTTTGCTGACACAACCTGATGGAGAAGTGGCCTAAATATTTCTCCCAGTAATCGTATCCGTAAGATTACTGTCGGCGCCTGATGGAGAAATGGCCTAAGGAAAAAAAAAAGTACCGCCATGTACAAAAATGAGCTGCACTTGTACAAAAATGTAATTTTTCCAATAATGAACCTCACTTTTCGCCAATCACTATCGTCGAAATTATTGTACTGTCGAAATTTGAAAGAATCCAGAATCGGATCCGCATGCCTGTCAGGATCTCGTTCAGTAAATAGGGTGGCTAATCAAACAAAAAAATGGGTGACGAACTAACGATGTCTCTAGGAACCATAGTTCAAAAGTAGGCGTTTTTAAGGCAGGCCTTTGGTCGGCGCCTTTATCGTAAGTTGTGTTATGGGCTTTTCATGTGTTCTTCTTAGATGGCTACTTTGATCAGCGACCGTCTGATCGTCCGAATCTCATGGTGTAAATATATTTTTTTGGTCCGAATGCTTTAATTGGTCCAATTTTGGTCCGGATGTTTTAATTGCTCCGAATAGGTCCGAATACAATATGGGTCTTAAGGTCAAATTGTATGTTTTGCATACATTAGGCATATTGTATGGGCCTACTTTCACCTATTTTTGAACTATGCTAGGAGCCAAAGTTGTTCACTCTGTACCGTACGGATTTAGACTTTTTTTACTATCTTTACGTAGTATTCCTCGATTTTATACGTTTCGTAATTTACGCATAGTTTTCGCTGTACAATATACAGATATGTACATAAACAGTTCACTTAACCCTAAAATTCTGAAATAAAACCGTAAAATGTACGAAAAATATAAAAGAACGGGCAAAAATTTACGGTAAATGTACCTGAAAAATCATAAAAGTAGAGAAAATGTATGAAAATTGAATTGAAAAATACGCGACTGAACGGAAGAAACAAGAACGTACCCTAAAAACCCTTAAACCCCCTTAAATAACCTTAAAATGTACGAAATTACACGGACATTGTACGTAAATGTACGAAATACTTAATGCAGTATAACTAATATATACGAGATGCAATTCTGTGTCCTCCATTGAACTACATAATTCAGAAAGCCTCTAGATTGCTTTTAACTAACCAACTTCAAGCCAGAATCAATGCTGCCCAAGAGGGCAAACTTACTGTCTAACTGCACCCCTGTGCAGCATGGACTCCCCAAAGTCCGTAGCAAAAAGAATCACTGAAAACAGCAAACCAGCCGATAAGTTATGATCCAGCAAAAATGCCAATCTTATACAAAGCTCTCTAAGAGAGAGGTGGCTACCTACCCAATTTTCCTAAGTCCTAAACCCCTCTCACAACCCCTATCTACTGAAGTACGAACCAATCACACGACTGTAAATTACAAAAAGGCACTACGACAGATGTATTTTCTGTACATCCATTGTACTGCTTGGCCATTCAGTGGGCGCTGGTCTCCATATGATTCCTCCTTATGCTCCTAAGGATTTTCGCGTTCCAATGTTATCCAGCCACGTGGCGCCTAGTCATGCCACGCCTAAAAACCGCCAAAATGGTCATTCCGAGATCTCAACGTTAGTACGGGCCGTAGGATCCACATCGGTTTTTCATGTCAGCCGTTGAAACAAATGTCTGATTCATTTGTTTCGTGCAAGACGTGTGCAATTATGTTTTACATGAGTTTTATGTTCGTTATCCCCAATTCCGTTAATCTGACTAGTTTTGTAAAACCATCCTTAAATAAATACCAAACCCTATGTAATGTAATGAACTCCTGCGACAGACCGGTTAGAGCTAACGGCTACGCCACGCTTTTCGAGTCGAAGGTTCGAGTCCTACCGGACTCAACCTTTTGTTGAGAGTGACATATGTAACTCTTTAGTCCTCCCGGTTGAACTAAGGTAGCCATGGCTCAACCACCCTCTCTATCCTTCAGTGACTACAACAAGCATGGTGGCTAGAGAGAGGAGGTGGTGGCAGGTTGTTTGCCCTTTTCTTTTCCTTTTATACTAATCTATTTAGACCTAGAAAACACTCTATAAATTTAGTAATTTCAACACTCCCCTTATTTTCTAGTCTAACTTTAACTTCAATGTTAGTCCACACTTTTTTCTGCAATTTTTTTTTACTGGGAGAAAGCACTAGTTTTGTCATCATATTAGCCACCATTTCCTGTTCAGATCTATAAACAAGATTCACAATATTATTCTCAACTTTTTCTCTCACAAAACTCTATATTATGTCCATATGTTTAGCCTTGAAATGATGTTTTAGATTAGCTGCAATAAAAATGGCAGCTTGATTATCACAAAACACTTCATGCACTCCCGCCTTCATATACCCCACTTTTTGCAACAAGGACTCGACCCACATCAACTCTTTCACAGCAAAACAAGAGGCCATGTACTCAACCTCCATAGTAGACTGAGCAACCAACAAAACTTTTGTTGCTTGCGGCTCCAACAACAAGCACCTTCCCCCACATACAACACATACCCAGAAGTACATTTTCTCATAGGTGCATCCCCATAACTGGCATCACTCTAAGTAGTGATATCAGTGTGCTCCCCTCCTAAATGGAACCATAACTCTCTGGTTCTTACTAGATATCTCATGACTCTCTTGGTTGCCTCCCAATCTCTCTTCCTATGATCGTTTAGACTCCTACTGTTGCCGCTATGGCGGCCTTGTACAATTCATAAAGTAGATCAAACTTCCTACGACCTGTCTATAAGGAATATACTTCATAAACTCTCTCTCCTCTGGACTCATCTGATCATCTAAGATTATCACTCCTCCTTCTACACTCCCATCACTTACTTTCTTCAAGTCCATGGGAGTGGTACAACTGTTTGCCTTTTCCATCTAGAATTTCTCAAGCATATTACCTATTGCTTCTTTCTGAGTAAGTCTGATAATCCTTTTCCCCCTATCTCTCTCCATTTGGATCCCCAAAATATATCTTGCCTCCCCTAAATCCTTCATATCAAATATGCTTCTAAGATCTCTCTTTAACATATTGA
The DNA here is from genome assembly GCA_037447655.1 of Zygnema cylindricum. NCBI lineage: Eukaryota > Viridiplantae > Streptophyta > Zygnematophyceae > Zygnematales > Zygnemataceae > Zygnema > Zygnema cylindricum. The sequence continues at coordinate 236,296 of JBBHKE010001544.1, forward strand.
TCTTTTCCAAAGACTTACTTAACACAAGCAGATCATCCACATAAATTGCAATAAAAATGACACCATTCTCATCTTCAAACATATAGATAGAATGGTCAGAGCTAATTCGGATATATCCCACACTTGTGAGAAACTCATCTAGTTTGTTATTCCACTGTCGGGAGCCTGCTTCAGTCCATATAAGGACTTTATCAGTCTTTAGACTTTGCTCTCTTCTCCTTCCTCCACAAACCCCTCTGGTTGCCTCTTGAAAATTTCTTCCTCTAACTCACCATTAAGAAATGCAATTTTAATATCCATCTAGTGTATTTCCATGTCTTCCGCTAGTGCCAGACCGAGGAGAATCCTTATTGATGGGAACCGAACAACTAGAGCAAAAGTCTCCTCATAGTGAATCCGCTCCTTTTGGGTGAACTCCTTTGCTACCAATCGAGCCTTATATCTCTCAATGGTATTATCTAGGTTCAGTTTTAGTTTAAACACCCATTTACAGCCAATCGGTTTTCTGTCCAGAGGACAGTCCGCTATTTCCCAAGTATTTGCTTCCATTATCGAGGCCATCTCATCATTTATGGCTCTAATCCATCTGTCTTTTTCCGGACTGTTTACTACCTCCGAGTATGACTGAGGCTTATCTGGGTGAGATAGCTTAGTTACCTTGTGAGCGACCTGTTTTTCCTGAATTCTTTTGCTGCTCCTTCTCCCCCCCTCAAACTCCGAAGCTGGGATGGAGGGAAGTCTTGGATTTCTCCTTACTGTCTCATCAGCTCCCTTATCAATGGAAGCCGGTTCCGGTTCCTCCTTTTTTGTCTCCTTGAAGTTTATAGGAATATGTAAGGTTTCCGCTGGATCTCCTATATGTCGGATCTCCTCTGAACTTGCAATCCTTGTTTCACTCATGTCCTTTTTGGGAAAGATGGAGTCCTCCTCACCTTCGGACTCAAATCTGATTCTTATCTTCTTGGTACATTTAAAGGGCTCAAATAACTTTCCTTCATCCATGACAACTTGGTGTTTGACCAAAATGATATCGCATTTTGCTAATTCATAGACTCTATATCCTTTGGCATCCTCATCGTATCTTACAAAGTATACTAGTTTTCCCTTAGCATCTAGTTTCCGGTTTTTCCTATTCGTGTCAAGACTGTAAACTTGGCTACCCAATACTTTAAGGTGAGAGATATCTAGTTTCCTTCCAACCCATCTCTCATAAGGTGTCACTCCCTTTACAGCTGAGGTAAGGACTTTATTCTTAATGAAGTTGGCAAAGTTCATGGCTTCTACCCAAAATATCTTTCCTATTTTCTTCTCGGCCAACATACTACATGCAGTATCTCCTAGTGTTCGGTTCAACCTCTCAGCTACCCCTTTTTTTCCCGGGTTGTATGGTACGGTTTTCTGGTGTTGAAATCCCTCATCTCTCAAGTATTCCTCAAACTGGTTAGAGTTATATTCCCCCACATTATCACTACTTATTCTCTTAATGGGGGTTCCATGCAACTTCTCACTCCAAGCTTTATATTATTTGAAGTAAGTTGATGTTTCAGACTTTAATTTTAGGAAGTAGACTTTAGAGTATCTAGACCAATCATCGGTTATAGTCACCATAAACCTCTTTCCTCCAGCCGAATGTACTTTTGCTATTCCCGAGATATCTGTGTGGACTAGATCTAGTACTTTCTCACCTCTATATGTGGCGGCTTTAGGAAAGAGAAGTCTGTGAGCCTTACCTTGAACACAACCACTACAATCATCCATCATTTTATTATCCCCAAACAGAATGCCTTCTACTACCCCAAGTTTTTTCATTTCCCTCAACCTATCAAAATGCACATGCCGCAATTGCTTATGCCAAATCATCAACTTTGGAACACCAATATAGTAAACATTATTCTTTTCATTACTCAGGTTAAGCCTAAACATTCCTTGGCTACCCTTATTTGATATGAAGTAGACTTCATCCCCATACTTAGTTGTAAAGTCTCCATTTCTAGTGAAGGTATCAAACTCTTTGTCATCTAACACAGACGTAGAGAAAAAAAATTTACTCAGCTGAGGAATGTAGAGTACATCAGAGAAGGTGCGTATAGAATGCTTTCCTTCCACTAAGACTTTCAGATCTAGCAACCGCACTAGATCTGTTGTAATCACTCTCCCATCCCCATACTGTATCACTACAGTAGGGATTTTTCTTAGCTTAGTAAACAGATGTTTATCACGACACATATGCATCGATGCACCTGAGTCAATAATCAATCCTTTATGTGTAGCTTCTTGAATTGCTTCGAGAGCACAATTCAGTTTACGAGGGATCTCTTTCTCTTCCAGACTCTCGTCAAGAAGAAGGTCTCCATCCTCCTTCTTAGAGGACTCCTCCTCAGTCTCTTCCCTCACTTTTGTGACTACAATTCTGTGTCCTCGATTGGACTACAGAATTTAGGAAGCCTCTACATTGCTTTTAACTAACCCATTTCAAGCCACAACCACTACAGCCCTAGATGGTGAACCAACAGTCTGACTACACCCCTGTGCAGCCTAGACTCCCCTAAGTCCGTAGCAAAATGAATCACTAAAAAACGGCCAACCAGCTCATAAGTTATGAGGTGGCAAAGATGCCAATTTATACAAAGCTCCCAAGGTAGAGGTGACTGTCTGAAAATATGCAAAGTCCTACTTCCCTCTCACAACCCCTATCTATTAATGTACTACCCTATCGCTTAACTATAAAGTACAAAAAGATACTACAGCAGATGTCTTTTCTGTACGGCATGTGTACAACAAGGCTGTTGAGTGGACTCGTGTCAACCTTTCACTCGTCCGTATGCTCCTCGGAATTCCTACGACCAAATGTTATCCCTCCACGTGGCGCCAGGTCATGCCACGTCCATAAACGCCAAAGTGACCATTCTGGGATCCCGACAACTATGTATGCCATAGGATTAAATCTGACATTTAATTTTAGCCGTCGAAACAAATGTCCAATTCATTTGTTTCGTGCGAAATGACGTCCGCACTAAACTTTAACTAGTTCTATGTTCTTTCGTTCATATTTTAGTTAATCGGATTCAAGACCCCACACAAGTTTAAATAGATATCAAACCCTATGTATCCTAACGGACTTCTACAACAAACTAGTTAGAGCTAATGGCTACGCCCCGCTCTGCCGGTCGAAGGTTCGAGTCTAGCCAGACTCAACCTTTTGTTGATAGTGACTTAAGTCACTCTTTAGTCCTGCCTATAGAGGAGAGGCAGCCATGGCTCCATCACACTCTCTCTCTCTCCTTGAGTGACTACAACATGTATGGGGGCAAGAGAGAAGAGATGGAGGCAGGCTGCCTACACTTTTTCTTATCTTTTAGCGGCTAATCTATTTAGACCTAGAAAATACCCAAAAACTAGTTATTTCAATAGTGACCACCAGTGCCTTCTTCTTCCCTCCAGAAGGACCCCGTTCACGGTTCTCTTCGAGCCTCAGCTCTGACAGCTTGACACAATCCGCTATGAAGTGTCCCCCCTTTTTGCAAAAGTGACAAAGACCCTTTGGGGGCCTCGGTCCTCCAGACTGATATCTCTCTCCTTTGAATGGTTTCTTCAGATCCTTCCCCCATCGGTTTCCTCCTGCAACCGGAGCTTGGATGCTCTTTCCACCCTTCCTAATCTCAATTGTGTTCTCCTGCACAAGTATCATCCGGACTACTGTGTTCAACTTCTATGAACTGTCAGTCATTTCTTGTATTCAGTACACTATGTTTTCATGCTTGTAGGGTAACTTAATGATGACAGTGTTAACTTTCATCTTCATTGTACTTGTCCACCCCGCACTCTCCATCTCTATAAACAAACAAGAGAGATCATTACAATAGTCTAACATCTTTCCCCCTTTGTAAGTATAATTTCCCAACTTTTGTTCGGCCAACTAGAGCTCCTAAATAGTACCAGCTCTATAGTTTTCCACCAAACTCACCCACAACTCCTCGGCCTTGTAAATGTGAATGTGGGGGGTTGCCAAAGCCTGAGTGAGGTGTCTTAGAATGATGTTTTTGGCAGCCATGTTTATGTCTTCCCACGTTTGGGTGTTGTTCTCCGCGGTCTTCACTGTCGCCGCTCCAAGTGGAGTGTTAATTGGAGAAATTAGAGTAGCAAGCGTCTCCTCCTCCCTCCCTTTTTCGGACACACTACTGTCCCCATCATCTACCTCCTCTGCTGCAGCAGAGGTTGTTCGAGCAAACTTTATTCCACCAAACCCTGGTGGATTTCCCTGAGGTGGACGTTTCACTTGTCCACTGACAATACACCAGTATCGTTTTTCGCACAAAACCTCCATCATCATAGCTTCCCAATAGATGAACCCTAATCCATTGAAGGTGGGCACCTTAGAGGGTGGGCCCATAACTTGCAATTATGTGTCCTCCATTGGACTACAGAATTTAGAAAGCCTCTAGATAGCTTTTAACTAACCCACTTCAATCCACAATCACTGCTGCCCAAAAGAGCAAACTTACAGTCTGACTGCACCCCTGTGCAACCAAACTCCCTTGAGTCTATAGCAAAAAGAATCAATGAAAACGGCAAACCAACCGATAAGTTATGAGCCGACAAAAATACCAATCTTAAACAAAGCTCACTAAGAGAGAGGTGGCTACCTACCCAATTTTCCTAAGTCCTAAATCCCTCTCACAACCCCTATCTACTGAAGTATGAACCAATCACAGGACTGTAAAGTACAAAAAGGTACTACGACAGATGTATTTTTTTTACATCCAGTGTACAGCAAAGCCATTCAGTGGACGTCGATCTCCATATGATTCCTCTTTATGCTCCCCGGGATTTCCCCGTTCGAATGTTATCCAGCCACGTGGCGCCAAGTCATGCCACGCTTAAAAACCGCCAAAATGGTCATTCCGGGATTTTGACGTTAGTACAGGCCGTCGGATCCACATCGGTTTTTCATGTCAGCCGTTGAAACAAATGTTTGATTCATTTGTTTCGTGCGTGACGTGTGCAATTATATTATACACGAGTTATATGTTCGCTATCTGCAATTCCGTTAATCTGACTAGTTTTGTAAAACCGTGCTTAAATAAATATCAAACCTTATGTAATGTAACAAACTCCTACGACAGACCGGTTAAAGCTAACGGCTCTGCTACGCTTTGCGAGTCGGAGGTTCGAGTCCTGCCGGACTCAACCTTTTGTTGAGAGTGACATATGTCACTCTTTAGTCCTCCTTGTTAAACTAAGGTAGCCATGGCTCAACCACCCTCTCTATTCTTCAGTGACTACAACAAGTATGGTGGCTAGAGAGTGGAGGTGGAGGTAGGTTGTGTGCCCTTTTTTTTCTTTTTATACTAATCTATTTAGACCTAGAAAATACTCTATAAATCTAGTAATTTCAACACGCGAATGTGAAAAAATGTTCCCTGTATAGTATAAGCCATAATAATCATAATTGTCAAAAGTACAAAATAGACAGACATTGTACGTAAATTTAGAAAAAATAGACGACTGCTTCACTGAAATCATAGTTCAAAAGTTGGTGAAAGTAGGCCCATACAATATGCCTATTGTACACAAAACATACAATATGACCTTCAGACCCATATTGTATTCGGACATATTCAGACCAAATAAAACGTTCAGACCAAAAATTGAACGAATTAAAACATTCAGACCAAAAAAAAATATTTACACTGTCAAATTCAGACTTTCGATCGATCGCTGATCAAAGTATCGATCTAAGAAGATCACTTAATCCCATAACACAACTTACGATAAAGGCGCTGACCAAAAGTCTACCATAAAAACGCCTTCTTTTGAACTATGACTGAAATATACGAGAATGTAGTACATTCTCGTATATCAATTTACCCGAAAAAACTTAAAATCGCCCTTAAATTATTGTAAAAGTACCGAAATAGACGGACAAAGTACGAAAATGTAGGAAAATGTAAGGGTACATAGTCGAGTACGCATTTTATAATTTTTTGAAAATCATTAGCTGCAAATCTTACGTAGTATTCGCCATTTTGTTTCGTGCGTAACATGTGAATTCAACAACTATGCTTAAAGCGCCATATCCCCATCCAATTTTAACAATATAACTTAGAGCATTGTTCCATTAGGCGGTATCAGTAAACGAAAAAATACGTTTACTGGAGCCATCGTTCCATTGTGTCGGGTAAGTAAACAACATTTTATTTGCGTGGCACACTTTGATTGGATCCACGTAGTAGATGAATAAGATTCTGCTAATCTTCAAATAATCTTTGACAACAAAGTGTGACCACATAGCGTGTCTAGGAAAAGGAGAGGGAGAGGGAGGTGACAAGGGAGAGAAGTAGACAAGGGAGAGAGACAAGGGAGTGAGGGAGGAATGGAGTGGGAGAGAGAGAGGCAGAGGGAGAGGGAAAGAGAGGGAGTGGACGAGGGAGATGTTGTTTTGTCAGGTTGTGTGAGAGAAAACTCTAGGACCGAATATTTTTGTGAACTGTCACTTCAATATTTACCACAATTAGTGTGACAGTAAGAAAAATGGAAAGTACAAAGTACAACGTGTCAGCAAAAAGTACAAAAAGATACACGCGTCGGACATAGAACAATTTAGGAAAGTAACTTCTTGTACGGACCTAAACAGACACGCGTCACTTTTAGGAGAAATCTCGCACAGATCTAGCGGTAATGGTGAATGACATCAAATGTAGAATGAACTAGTACGAACTGTATTTAGTACTCTTAACCGCTAGATGATTTGGTATGAACGGCCACGATCAGATCGAGACTAGCTACAAGGACTAGGCTAACTATAAAGTATGAACATGATGGAATGACGCGACAATGTTGTCGAGATACACACATGTGGTCGGTGGAGTATTTTTGGTACAGTTTCTCGTACATACAGCTTGTCGGTTACCAATTAGTGAATGGTTTGTACATGCATTCACACTAGAAATGGATGATAAATGAGATGAGGAAACAAATGATCCTGTACCATTCATTCCGCAAAAAAACAAAAATAGAGGCGCCAAACTGGTCGACCGCTCAGCTGTCAACATTTTTAGAGGGTAGCGACGAACAAAATATACGATTTAGAGCGTAGCGACGGATAAAACAAGTGCGTCAAATCTTGACAATTGTGGTAAGGTTAGAATTACATAAGGCAGTCCCAGTAAACGTATGGAAAATTCTACAGGCACCGTTTAGTAGAAGACTATTCCATTTTGTCATGCCAGTAACAAACCTTCCTCAATTGTGATTGGCGCCAGGTACGTTAGAGTCCAGATTTTGAAAATCTTAAAGAAAATATTCAAACAGAAAGTCACAAGAAATATCTGTACGACCGGAGGTAGTTAACACGTGGTACATGCCATGTGCCTACGTCGTACAATCTATGTGCCGCCTGCCACGCCGGAGGTAGTTAACACGTCGTACAGGCCATGTGCCTACGTCGTACAATCTATATGCCGCCAGCCACGCTGCCACGCTGGATGCAGTTAAGCCGAAAATATTTTTGCACGCTCCGTTTGACATCCAGCGACATTCAAAGTTTGCCACAACCTTCAAATTTTGCCGCGACCTTCAAAGTTTGTCGCGTCTTTTTGCCATTCTGTTTCGAAATTTTGATTACCATTTTCAAAATCAAAAATCTGGCCGTAACCAATGGTACACGACCCAGTATCGAGCAACTCTCCTCGCGAGGAGAGTATCTTCACACTGGATGATGTGCGCGAATGCTTCGCGGATCTGAAAAAGTGGAATATCCAACGGCCAGGAATTACGCCTACATCATAGGAGCTTCCGGACAACTTTCCAGTAACGATATTTTTTCTGATAATATTTTTTTTAAGGTAATTAAGGTACGGCTTGGTACGGCGCTGTACGAAAACGTACGGCATCTAGTAACGAACCACACTTTTTGTCTAATGGAATTCTACCCTAAGTCATCTTCTTTTCCGGAAAACCTTTTCAGAATGCAGAAATCCGACTTTGAAAAAACATGAAGTCGTATCTCAAATAAATGATTTTATACTGTAACGAAATTTTCTAAAATGCTAACCCATAAACAAATAGCCAATCAAAATCATCTAAAATATTACGTAAAAAAATGTAAACTTAAAACTTTTTTGTAATTTTGACGAAATGTCCTCCCCCCTTCTTATGGGTGAAAAACGATGGTTTGGTACGGACGGATTTGAGTCATCATCGCCTAATCGTACGGCAATATGAATCACATCACGACGTTTTGGTTGACGTGAGATGACGTCAATGGCGATTCACGTCCAAACAAAAAATAACTACATTCATTTCCACATCTCATTCATCATCTATTTCTAGTGTGAATCGTGCATACAGTGTTTAACTATTATGGTAGACAAATAGGTTTGTCCGTATACGGAGTACAATATCAGGTACATCATGGTATTTTACTATTTTGGACATATGGTCATACAATACTATTTGGCACTCCACCGTGTTCTGATAATTGATTGAAAGGCAATAGTTTCAGCTCTTCGTACAAAAAAAGACTGCGTAATATTTCTTGAATAAGGGTGGCCTTCCATTAGGCATTCCAGTTATTATACGGAAAAGTTCACCGAAGGGCGTGCCTTCCATTAGGTCGTTGAGTAAACCACTTTTTATTTGCGTGGCTTATGTTGGTTAGCAACACAAGTTAATATTCGATGCTTAAAATCTTAAAAGAATCTTCGAATGCACAGTCTGAACGCAATATCTGTACGAGCGGAGTCAGTACGAGCGGAGGTAATATCTATACCAGCGAAGATAATGTTGAAAAGAAGTAATTAATATTCACTTCTTAATTTAGACTCTAGAGTGAAGAGAGAGATAGAGTCACCATGGCTGCCGCCATAGTCAGAAAGAAATAGGTTGCCGCCATAGTCAGAAAGATATAGGCTGCCGCCATAGTCAGAAAAAAATAGTCAGAAAGAAACAGGCAGACAGGTAGACGGATTGATAAATTGCCAAAATGTTGCCCTTATCCTAATTTGAACCTAGGTATGAGAAATACTTCATACACGTACGCCATACCCATTATGGCGTTAACAAAACGATACACGTTTTCAGTTTGTTATGTGTATAAATTATGGGTCTTTTAAATTATTTTCTAGGTCTGAATAGAAATAAGAAAGAAGCCGAGGCAGTCTACCTCTAACTTCTCTCTCCAACTTCTCAAACTTGTCGCAGTCACTGAGAAATTGGAGAAGGAGCTAGAGCCATGGCTACCTAGGCTATCCAGAGGTTTACGCGAAAAAATATATTTTAGTTAGGGATTTAATTTACTAAAAGATATGTACCGGCGACAGGATTTGATCCTGGTACCTACCAGCCGGCAGACAGCCGGTAGCCAGTAGCCTTAGCCGTTAAGTCTAGAGTAGTGTTATGTACTATGGGGTTTGATAATTAGTTAAACATTTATACGTAGGATAGTTCATTTAACTGTAACTGTTTACGGGAGACATATATCCAGTAAATGTAAAAGTACGGATTCCGGTACGGATAAGAAACCAATACCGCGCATTTAATTCTTTAATGAAACGAATACCGCGCATGTATTTATTACGGCTACGATTAAATGTGAATTTAATCGGACGGTCGGAATTAACGCCGAGATCGCGGAAGAAGATTTCGGCGGTTTGTGGTCATCGCCAAATCGGATGACACGTGGCGGAATGACATTGGATCGCGGCATCTCCGAGGATTAAGGGAGTGAATCCGGACATACCACGTGTCAACATTTTGGCCATGTCGTACAATGGCCGTACATAAAGTACACCGGCAGCTGTACTTTTGTGTACGAAACTGAAATCTGATTGGTTTCGTACATCAGTACATAGAGTCTGTGAGAGAGATAGGACTTAGAAAAATTAGAAGATAGGACCCTCTCTCCTAGAGAGCTTCTATACAAAAGGTCAACTTTGACCCTCCATAACTTACTACTCAGGGGAGAAAATTCAGAGATTTTTTTTGCTATCGACTCAAGGGAGTCTTGTCTTCACAAGGGTGAAGTTGGTCAGAGTTTTTGTCTGCCAGGGTGGCAGTTATTTTTGCTGAAACACAAAGGGGTTAGGGTTATCCTAGAGGCTTCTCGGAAGCTGTCCACTCTGAGGACTTATGGAGGTTTCAGAGTTTCAGGTTATGGGCCCACCCCCTAGGGTACCAATATTTAATGGAAATGGCTTTATATATTGGGAAAGTATGATGATAGGAGCTCTATGCGAAAAAAGGTTTTGGGGGATAGTGAGTGGACGGTTGGGGCGTCCATCAAGTCTTGGAATTCCTCCAGGTTTTGGAGGAAACAAATTCACCAGAAAAGAGGATCCACCTTCAACGGAGGAAACAAAAGAAGGAGAGGTGGTGGACAAAGGAAAGGAGAAGGAGGCGACCACACCAATAACAACTAGTTTAGCATTCATGTCACCTATTCCGAGGAACGAGGAGAATGATACTGAAACCTGGGACTTCAACAATATGGCGGCAAAGCACTTCATCCTACGCCATCTCACTCAAGGACTTGCATGTCCTCATTTGCAGGTAGAAAGGGCATCCGATCTTTGGATGGCTCTCATAGAGATGTACCGAAGTGGTACGAATCAGCAACAACAGTTGGCTGATCAGAAAGTTAAGGAGTATGTATACAAAGGGGGGAAGATGTTAGATTTTTGCAATGAGCTTGCTACACTCTTCATGGAGCTAGAGAGTGCGGGAAAAGATTTTAGTGAAAAAGAAAAGGTTAACTGTTTACTAATGAAGTTACCCGATGAGTTAGAGAACATAGTCAACCGTGTGCAGGACTTGCCGGACTCAAGGTGGATATGGAACTCAGTGGTAGGGATGATTCTCGTTCCGGAGAATACGATTGAGATCCGAAGAGGAGGAAAGAGTGGCCAAGCCTTAGCAACTGCGACCAATTGGAGAAACAAGGATTCCCGGAAACAGGTCGGAAACTATGGCGGAAGGGAGCACAAAAATCAGACTGACGAGTTCGGACCAAGGGCTCCCAAAGGTTTATGTCATTTTTGTAAGAAACTTGGGCACTATATGGCAGAGTGCACTAAGCTAACCGAGCTTTGGTTAAAAGAGGGGCAGGCCGGTGGTACCCCGAGAGGAAAGAAAAAGGCCCTTGTGACACAGGTACATGAGGCGGAATCCAAGGACGAGGACGATGAGCTCTTTTTGGATGAGGAGTTGGAGGCGAAAAACGAGGTCAAAATACCACGAAGGCAGAAATGTGCTTACGGTGGATTGAAAGGTGAAGCAGGCTGGATTGTAGATTCATGTGCCTCCATGCACATGTGTAAGGATAGGCACCTGTTCAATAAGATAAGAAATATTCCCACCGTTGAGATAGAGTACGGGGATGGAAGGATAGTCACCACTACTCTTCTAGGATCAGTAGATTTGAAAGTGTTAGTAGAAGGAAAGACATACATAGTAACATTCTCCGATGTATTGTTTATTCCTGAGCTGAACAAAAACCTCATCTCTACATCCGTATTAGACGATAAGGGTTTTTTTACTAGCACGAGGGAAGGAGTCTTTACTGCTAGTTTTGAGGGGGATGTCTATTTCATTGCTAAGAAAGGTAGCCATGGGATGTTTAGGCTAGTTTTAAGTAATGAAAAGAAGAATCTTTATTATGCTGGAGTTCAAGATATTATGATGTGGCATAAGAGGCTTGGGCATGTGAATCTAGACAAGTTAAGAGAGATGAAAAAGATGGGAGTGGTGGAAGGGATTAAGTTTAGTGAGAATGATAATATAAGTGATTGTAGTGGATGTGCTCAAGGTTAAACACACAGATTACCCTTTCCTAAAACAACCACCTATAAGGGAGAAAAAATCCTAGATCTATTACACACAGATATTTGGGGACCGGCTAAAGTGCCCTCACCGGTGAGGAAGAGATTTATGATGACTATCACTGATGATTGGTCTCGGTATTCCCGGGTGTATAATTTGGAAAACCAGTCCGAAGCTCGAGATTGTTTTAGACAATATAAAGCATGGAGCGAAAAACTCCATGAAACTCCAATCAAGAGAGTAAAGAGTGACAATGGTGGAGAGTATACTTCTAACCAGTTTGAAGATTTTCAAAGGGAAGATGGGGTCCAACACCAAAAGACAGTTCCAGAAAACCTGGAACATAATATGGTAACTTAAAGGTTAAATAGAACACTAAGTGATAGTGCTATAAGTATGTTGTCAAATAAGAAGATAGGAAAAAGGTTTTGGGTAGAAGCAATGAACTGTGTTAATTACCTCAAAAATAGAGTTCTTACTTCAGCTATAAAAGATCAAACACCTTATGAGAGATGGACAGGCCGGAAACCAGACTTATCTCACTTAAAGGTTTTCGAGAGTCAAGTATTCAGTCTAGATACAGATCAGTCTAATTGGAAGCTAGATCCTAAAAGAAAACCGGGATACTTATTAGGATATGATGAGGATGTTAAAGGATATAGAGTTTATGATCTAAAAAGAGAAGATATAATCTTAGTAAAGCATTTAGTAGTTATGGATGAAAGAAAGTCTGTGGATCCCTTCAAATATACAAAGTCAGTAAAAATCAGATTTGAGTCAGAAAATTCCGATGACTTTGAGCTCCCTAACTATGCGGGTTTTAGAGAAGATTACATTCTTGCAGATACAAATCAGACCGGAAAGGAATCGGCTGTGGAAACTCTAGTGACAACTCTACCCGAAGCGGAAGACGTGGTGGAAATTGATTCGGAATCAATGGATAGGGGAGAAGCCAAGTTTGTTCGAAAAAATCCACGAGAACCATCTATTCCGGCCTCAGATTTTGAGGGGGGAAGGAGAAGTAGCAAAAGACTACAAGCAAAACAGGTTAATAACAAGGTAACTAAACTATCTCATCAAGATGAACCTCAAACTTATGGAGAGGCGATGACTTGTCCAGAAAGAAACCGGTGGAAGACAGCCATCAATGAGGAGATGGCCTCAATTATGGCAGCATATACTTGGGAGTTGGTGGATTGTCCACCTAACCAAAAACCAATCGGTTGTAAGTGGGTTTTCAGATTTAAACTGAACCCAGATAACACAATCAAGCGCTACAAGGCCCGATTAGTGGCAACGGGATTTACACAAAAAGAGGGAATTGACTACGAGGAAACCTTTGCCCCGGTGGTCAGATTTCCCTCCGTCCGCATACTTCTCAGCTTGGCAGCAGCGGAAGACATGGAAGTGCAGCAGATGGTCATCAAGACAGCCTTTTTGCATGGAGAATTGGAAGAGGGGATCTTCATGCGACAACCCGAAGGGTTTGTGGAGGAAAGAGAGGAGAGTAAGGTATGCCAGCTGATTAAATCTCTTTATGGTTTGGAACAAGCGCCTCGACAGTGGAATAAGAAGCTTGATGAGTTTCTTACCGGTCTGGGATATATCCGGATCAGCTCAGATCACTCAATCTATGTTTTCGAAGATGAGGAAGGTTTTATATTTATTGCAATTTATGTTGATGATTTGCTTGTCTTAAGTAAATCAATGGAAAAAATTAATGAACTGAAAACTGATCTTAAGGGGAGATTTGAAATGAAGGATATGGGGGAAGCAAAAAATATTTTGGGAATTCAAGTAGAGAGAGACCGAAAAAGAAAAATTATAAGATTGACTAAAAAGGAAGCAATAGGGAACATGCTTGAAAAATTTCAAATGGATAAAGCTAATAGTTGTACAACTCCAATGGAGTTGAAGAAGGGAATTGAGGGGTGTGAGGAAGAAGGAGTGATAGTCTTAGACGAGGAATTATCTCCTGAAGAACAAAAGTCCATGCAGATTATTCCTTACAGCCAAGTAGTGGGAAGTCTAATCTATTTTATGAATTGTACCCGGCCGGATTTAGCTGCAGCTGTAGGAGTGCTGAGTAGAAGTCTAAATGCTCCCACTAAAAGGGATTGGGAGGCAGCTAAGAGAGTCCTTAGATATTTGATAGGAACTAGGGATCTATCGTTGCATTTGGGTGGGGAGAATACTGACATCACTACTTGGAGTGATGCCAGTTATGGTGATGCTCCGATGAGGAGATGCACTTCTGGATATGTATTATATGTGGGTGATGGGGCTTGCTGTTGGAGTAGCAAACAACAAAAAGTTATTGCTCAGTCCACCATGGAGGCTGAGTATATGGCCTCTTGCTCTGCTGTAAAAGAATTGATGTGGGTCAAGTCTTTGCTTGGTGAGCTTGGTCACCTTAAGAGTGGTGTGCAGAATTTTTTTTTGTGATAATGAGGCAGCAATCGCTATTTCTGCCAATCCTAAACATCATTTTAAAGCTAAACACATGGACATTAGTCTCAGCTTTGTTAGAGAGAAAGTAGAAAACAAAATAATCAGCTTAGAGTACCGACCAAATAGTGAGATGGTAGCAGATATGATGACCAAACCTGTGACTTTCCCTAAGCTAATTTTCTGCAGGGAAAAGTATGGTCTGAAATTAAAGATTGACTAGAAAATAAGGGGAGTGTAGAAATTAAGGGTCTTTTAAAGTATTTTCTAGGTCTGAATAGAAATAAGAAAGAAGCCAGGGCAGTCTACCTCTAACTTCTCTCTCCAAACTCTCAAACTTGTCGCAGTCACTGAGAAATTGGAGAAGGAGAAATTGGGGAAGGAGCTAGAGCCATGGCTACCTAGGCTATCGAAAGGTTTACGGGAAAATCTATTTTAGTTAAGGGTTTAATTTACTAAAAGATATGTGCCGGCGACAGGATTTGATCCTGATACCTGCCGGCCGGCAGACATCCAGTAGCCTGTAGCCTTAGCCGTTAAGTCTAGAGTAGTGTTATGTACTATGGGGTTTGATAATTAGTTAAACATTTATACGTAGGATAGTTCATTTAACTGTAATTGTTTACAGAAGACATATATCCAGTAAATGTAAAAGTACGGATTCCGGTACGGATAAGAAACCAATACCGCGCATTTAATTCTTTAGTGAAACGAATACCGCGCATGTATTTATTACGGCTACGATTAAATGTGAATTTAATCGGACGGCCGGAATTAACGTCGAGATCGCGAAAGAAGATTTCGGCGGTTTGTGGTTATCGCCACATCGGATGACACGTGGCGGAATGACATTGGATCGCGGCATCTCCGAGGATTAAGGGAGTGAATCCGGACATACCACGTGTCGACATTTTGGCCATGTCGTACAATGGCCGTACATAAAGTACACCGGCATCTGTACTTTTGTGTACGAAACTGAAATCTGATTGGTTCCGTACATTAGTAGATAGAGTCTGTGAGAGAGATAGGACTTAGAAAAATTAGAAGATAGGACCCTCTCTCCCAGAGAGCTTCTGTACAAAAGGTCAACTGGGTTGACCCTCCATAACTTACTGCTCAGGGGAGCAAATTCAAAGATTCTTTTTGCTATCGACTCAGGGGAGTCTTGTCTTCACAGGGGTGAAGTTGGTCAGATTTTTTGTCTGCCACGGTGGCAGTTATTTTTGCTGAAACACAAAGGGGTCAGGGTTATCCTAGAGGCTTCTTGGAAGCTGTCCACTCTGAGGACTTATGGAGGTCAGTTTCATTATGTATTTAAAGTGTTACGCAAAACGTCACTTTCATTAAATCATACAAAAATTGACGAAACGACATCTATAGTCAAATGGCGCTCGCGGACGTGAATCTAACCGTGTAAAATATATTTTCGGTCGGCATCGTCGCCCCCGCCAAACTCGAATGAATCTTTGGCGGCTTTCAAACATAGCGGTGCGCTGTGCCACGTGGCGCCACATCATTGGACGTTGGAAAAGATGGGAGGAGGAATGATGGCTCCCATGTTGACAAGTGTCAACCAGAAGGCCATGTTGTACAATGGCCGTACAAGAAGTACAATCGGCCACTGTATCGTATTGTACTATACACCCTTTTGATTGGCCGAGGGTAGAGTAGTAAGTAGTTGTGAGTAGGAGTTAAGGGACTTAGCGTGTTTGAGGCGCCTCCCTGCAGGTGACCTTTTGTATTTATAGGCCATCTTTGGCCAGCCATAACTTACTGCCCAGGGGAGCAAATTCAGTGATTCTTTTTGCGTTTGACTTAGGGGAGTCTTGTCCTCACAGAGGTGAGGATGGCTAGAATATTTTTGTGCCTGGGCGGCACTTATTCAGTGGGAAAGTGAAAGGGTCAAATATTATCCTAAAGGCTTTACATAGGCTGCTCATTCTGTGGGTTAATGGAGACCACAAAATTTCAGATAATATCTGTACCAGCGGAGGTAATTAATGACTCGTACATAGGGCATTATAATGTACTACCCAAAATTTCAAAACGGGACAACAAAAAGGCGACGGCAAACTTAGATGGTGGGAGCGTTGTAGGATAATTTCGCCAGATTCGCAGCCTCCCTAGCGGAAGGCACATGGCCCTTGCGACGTGAATGCACATACGCGCGAGCTCATTGTGGAATTTTTTCCCTTTTCCAAGCGGCCCATTTTTACACGTTCAGTCTTTGAAGAAGTGTCCTCCCTGTGTGCACTGTGCACAGGTCTCAAAGACTATAGGGTTGGTGATGTGGCGTCTCGGATAAAAAGTGTAATGGCATCCGACGGTCAGAATTTACGCCTACAACCTTGGATATTTTTCCGTAATGATGTGTTCCTTGGAAAAAAAAAAAAGGTACGGATCCGTACGAAACGGTACGGCCCTCAGTAAAAAACCCCACTTTTTCGCTAATGAAAGGCCACCCTAAGAGCGTTGTTCCATTAGGCGGTCTCAGTAAACGTCAAAAATACGAAGTCATCGTTGTCGCGTCAGTATAATACTCATCAGTATTTAGTATGTATTGTATAAACGCAACATGATTTAGTGTGTACTATAAAATAGTCAATACGGTACAATATGTACTGTGTAAGGTTGCGCGGGAAAGTTAAGGTTTTTTTGTCGTTTTCGTAAAAAAATAAATGTGTCTACAACCGTCACAGATTTCAGTAATGACTTCGCTTTCGGACCATAGTTCAAAAGTAGGCGTTTTTATGGTAGGCCTGGTAGGCGCACAAAACTTAGCACAAAACTCGCGTAGAGTAAGCATACTGTATGTGTGTGAGTTGTGCACACACTTGTAGGAGAGTTAACCGACATTTTATTTTCGTGGCACTCTTTGACATTTTATTTTCGTGGCACACTTTGATTGGATCCACGTAGTAGATGAATAAGATTATGCTAATATTCAAAGAATCTTTGACAGCAAAGTGTGACCACATATTTGTACCAGCGAAGGTAAAAAGTGACTCATATGACTTATTGAATAAAATTTGTACGGGCGGACGAAACTTAAGATTTGTAAAAACGTACCAAAATGTTAGAATGGTTAGTGGATGGCAACTGACGCGTGAAACAATGTCCTCCGTCAAAGATTTTCTTGCGGCTTCTGATGGCCTCGCATCCTCCCTGGCGGAAAGCACATGTCATATGCGACGTGTACCCACCTGGTCGCGCGGTCGTCATGGATATTTGTTCACTTTTCCACGAGGCACGATGTTATACGTTCAGACGCTTAGAATTGACCTACTCCTGGTCACTTGTTGCGAACTGAAAGGTTCAGCCGATGGCGTATCTGATTCTGCATCCGACGGTCCAAGTTTACGCCCATAAACGTGGAGAATCAAATCACTCATTCACTAGGCTTGTTTTTCTGACATTTTTATTTTTTGGGTACGACACTGTACGAAACTGTACGACTAACTTTCAGTAAACAAAGACATTTTTTCCCTAATGGAACCTCACCGTTAGTCGCACAAGACCATGGACTTTGTCGACAAAACATAAACCTTAAAATCATCAAAACTTTCAGCAACGACCTTCGAACACATCTACCACAAAATTATGCTAACATGTTGAAGAAAACGGATATCTCTCTAGACACACAACTTAAAGACATTTTTTGCCTTTTAAACTCAAAATACCGTTGTCATTATGATAAATATACCGACTTGTATAAAAAAAGTGATGGTAAACCATTTGAGACCATGGGAATATAAAGAGGCAACAATGCTAAAACTGAAAACTACACCGTGAATCGCTATTGGCGTTAAAAAATAGTTAAGTGTAAAAAAAAATTGGTATTATTAACTCTAATTCAGGTTCAAGGCCTTTCGCCAAGAAAAAATTGACTACTATATATGCATAGCCCTCATTTGGGTACAATTTTCCCATA
The DNA here is from genome assembly GCA_037447655.1 of Zygnema cylindricum. Taxonomy (NCBI): domain Eukaryota; kingdom Viridiplantae; phylum Streptophyta; class Zygnematophyceae; order Zygnematales; family Zygnemataceae; genus Zygnema; species Zygnema cylindricum. The sequence continues at coordinate 254,492 of JBBHKE010001544.1, forward strand.
ATGTAGTCAGTATAGCCTGTAGTTGACGTTTGAACATGTGAGGACAGGATCGCGTGATTTCCCCCCATCTTTGTCACTCGGAAGACAAAGATCTTAAACCTGAGCTCATATTTTCGTGTCAAGGCACTCATTTTCACGTGTTGACACCTTCATCTGACACCATTTGAGTACGATTGTACGAAGTAACGAACGATTTTAATACAGACTGACACATATTGTACACTTCACTATTTAAAAACTGTTCAAATTAGAGTTATTAACAATAAAAAAACAATTAAAATTATTAATTCTATTTTAAGGTTGAGGGTCAAAATCTGAGGGCGTCGAATCAACCTTATTAACGTTAATAGCGATTCACGGTGAACACGTGGGGTGAAGCAAACAAACACGATAATCAAAGTAAATGTAACGAACACACAAAAAAAGAAAAAGTAAAACAAAGTCACCCAAAGAAGCAACAAAAACCTTAAAAAAACCTTGGCAGAGTGCGAATCAAAATGACCCAACTAAAGACCAACTTCATTAAAAATCTACGAAAATCGTGTTGTAATTACAAATCACTTAGCCACCATATGTAACAGGAATTTAACGCCAATTCTTTTTGCGGTTCAAAATCATCCACCTCATTTGGTTTTGAAAAATAATTTTTAACGCTTACACCATTGCCTAAAAACAAAAAAAACAAATTATTTCTTAAAACTAATAATGATTCGCAGTGTACCAAGTTACAAGCAAAAAAAATGACAATCTTTTTCGCATCTCGAACAAATAAACTAGTAAAAACATGACAAGAAAAAAATTACAAAATATGACTGATTAGTCATCCGATTAGGTTAAATACATATACACACATATATACCCTATCCTTAACTACTAACTCTTTCTTTCTCTTTTTTTAAAGATTTATGCTCGATAAAACGCACGGCCATTTGAATCTTGTTAAATACCATTAACTTTTCCTGAAAAACAGAACTTCGAAAAAGAAAAAAAGTAGTAACGAAAATAACGAAAATACGAAAATACGAAAATACGAAAACTTGAAAAGACGAAAAATATGTCCGGCATTTAAAAAATGTTTTCGAACTGAAAAATAGAAAATAGAACAATGTTTTTTGAATGCGAGTTTTTTTAAAGGGAATCTTCAAAATGTCCAAAATACCTAACGAAGAATCAATAAAATCGGAATACAGTACAAAATATTTATATATCCAAAAAGAAATAGGACGTTTTTTTTCCATATCGAGTCATTCTTTTTAACTGAGTCTCTTCTCCATTAAAGACCTGAGATAGTGAGGACAAAAAAGCCCATTAATGTTAGATGAACCCTTCCCTCTCCCTCTCCCTCTCCCTCTCCCTCTCCCTCTCC
>JBBHKE010001544.1:257969-316475 GCA_037447655.1 Zygnema cylindricum
CCGCACTCTCTTTCCCTCCTTCCCTGTCTCTCCCACTTCTTTCTCTCTCCCCGCCTCTTTCTTCACCCTCTCTGTCCCTTCCTCCCTTTCTCTCACGCCCTCTCCATCTCCCACGGCCTCCCTCCGTCTCTATGGCCCTCTCTCTCCCTCCCGACTTCAAACTGCTCCCTCTCTCACTCCCCTTACTCCTCTCCCTCCATCACATGCAAGTGGTGAAGGATACTAACCTCTCCTTCCCAACTTACACTCCTCTTACTCCTCTCCCTCGTCCCTCACACGCAAGGTGTAAAGGATACTAACACCTCTCCTTACGCCTCTCCCTCGTCCCTCACATGTAAATGAAAATAACCTCTCCTTCCCGATTTTCACTCCTCTTTTTCCTCTACCTCCTCCCTCACATGCAAGTGGCAAAGGATACTAACCTCTCTTTCCCGACTTTACCTCTCTCACTCTTCTTACTCCTCCTCGTCATCCCTCACATGCACAAATGTGCTGCCCTTGTTTCCTCGACTGATTCGAAGAGAGTCGTCCAAATACCTGAAACCATTTACATATAACCACTAATTTATAACCATTAGTTTATAATCATTAGTCTATAATCATTAGGTTACAACCACTAATTTATAACCATTAGTTTATAATCATTAGTCAATAATCATTATTTTACAACCACTAAAAAACCCTTAATTTATAAACATTAACATGTAAAGATTCATTAATACTCCAAACGTTACACACAGATGATGATGATTATCCAGAAAACAAATGAAGGATATCAGCACATTTCCGGATTCAAGCATAAGGGGGAAAATTCCCCTTTCGAGACCATCACAAAAATATTTTATAATCATAAATTTTACGACCGGCGAACTAGGTGAAAAAAGAAAAAAAATCAAAACAAACAAATTTACAGTAATTGATTTAATTCTGACATTGATGAAGAGTTAAGTTGTCACATCATAAATGTCACGGCAGAATTCTCATGTCACGAGTTCCACGCCACAAATGTCACATCCCGGACAAGTCCCTGTCATTGTCGTTGTTGAAAAGTGCAAAAACGTGTGGACTATATCTGGTTACCCCGTATTTTAGTCATACTACACACTTTTTTTGGGTACAAAAATCATGGTGTAACCATGTTTATCTTCTTCAAACCTTTTCGCACTTTCAAACTATGGTTTATGTTTGCATAATTGACCCTAATTACTATTTCAGTCCCAAGTATAATAAATATCAAAAAAAGCGAATACGAAGGTGAAGCGAAAGGTGAAAACTTCAAGTCCAAAAAGGAGGAGGAGGAGAGGATTAGGTAACAGACTCACAATTGCTCAATTCAACCTTCCCACAAATACTGGCCCTAATTAGTGTGGTGCTATTTCAGTCCCACGATACAGAGTTTTAGTTAGAAAAATGGGATGGTATCATATACGAAATTGAAAGGCAAAATGAAGGTGAAAGTTTTAAGTCCCAAAATTAGAGGAGGAAGGGATTAGGAAACAGACTCACAATAAAAAGGAAAAACGAAGGTGAAAATGTCAAGAACCAAAATAAGAGGAGTGGTGGATTCAAACTCACAATTGCTCGATCCAACCTTCCCCTCGAATACTGAGAGGGACTTTGAGGCCTCCAATCTCCAATGTTGCCGAATTTATCTGTACATCTGTCCGGCTTGGGGAAACGACCCTACAAAAAAGACAAAAACAAAATGAAACAAAAGGAAAAAAACAACAAAAAGAGAAAAAAGGAAACAGAACGTTGAAGGAGAAAGAGGAAGGTTTCACTATCAGCAAAAATGGCACCCGTTCCCCACTATTTTTTATCAAGGAGAGTGGAGATGCGGAGAGGGGAAGGGACTGGCACGGAGGAGGGAGGGACAAAGGGAGGGAGTGAGGAGGCAGGAAGGACACGAGGGAGTAGGAAAGAAGGAGAGAGGAAGCACGGGAGAGAGGCAACAGAGTGAGTGAGACGGGAAAAGATGGTGGAGGGGTTGATGGGAGAGAGAGATAGGAATAGAGGGAAGAAATAGAGTGGGGGGAGGGGAAAGTGGAGAAGAGGAGAGAGGGAAAAATTACATTGTAAACAATATACTTAAGAAAATAAAAAATAGGCCTTACTTTGTATCAGCGCCGGCTCTCAATCGGAGCCCAGGAAGGATCTCTACCACATTCTCCAGTCTCTGTATCTCCTGTTGTATGACCTGTGGGAGTTATACAAAGGAATCGTATATCAAATAAACTACAAACTATAAAATAGCTTATTTGACGTAAAACAAAACATTCTTTGGTGGACAATAGAATGCTTCTTACCGATACTTTCACACCAAATACTTAATTTTTAATTCCAGATCCACACCAAATACGGTGAGGTTGCCAGTCGCTACCATGAACCGTAAAAACAAAGCTTGAATTTTTCCTACTGGGCATCAATTTCCTATTTAATTTATTTTTAAAACTATTTATAAGAAACTCTTAGTGTGGCAACAACTGCCCGATTAAGCCTTTTGAAACTATTTATTTTAACTCTTAGTGCGGCAACTGATTTCCCATTCATTTTTTACCGAAACCATTTATAAGAAACTCATAGATGTAACCACTGCTCCTTACTGCCCAACTGATGGAATGACAAAGAAACTTCCAAAAAAAAAAATTGCCAGTTGTCAAGTGTGTACACTATCATACAAAATAAGTTGATAAATTTTTGCAGGTAACAAGATGCAGATAAATGGTTACGATAACTAGTTGCAAATAATAATCGGGTGCAGATAAAATTGAGTTAACAATTAGTTGCAGAATTAGTTGCAGATAATGATTGTTGCAGATAATTGGTTGCACGTAGTAATTAGTTGCAGATTATTAGTAAAAGGAGACAACAGTGGTTCATCTGCCAATTTGATGCGATTCCTGCTGATAAAAATTAGTTGTAAGCAATAGTTAGTTGTAGAGAACTAGTTGCAGATAATAGTTGCAAATTATAATTGCAGATAGTAATTAGTTGTAGTTAGTTGCAGACAATTAGTTGGGATGATAGTTAATTGCAGACAATTAGTTGCAGATAACAATTAGTTGAGGATAATTGGTTGCTGATTGTGTATTTTTACATAGAGATAAAAGCTGTTCACCTGCCAGTTGATAATAATTACATAGTCATCATAAAAATTAGTTGCAGATAGCAATTAGTTGCAGAATTAGGTGGGGATAATGATAAAAGATTATATGATGATAAATGAAAATGATTGGTTACCAATTGTGTGTAGTTTTGCATAGCCATACCAGTGGTTCACCAGCCAGTTGGAGGCGATTCAGATAATAACAATCAGTTGCAGATAATGATTACTGCAGATAGTAATTAGTTATAACTTTTTGCAGATAATAAGTTGAGATAACTACACTGTGTATCACTATTAGTGTTGATGTTTTTTCGCCACGCAAAACACATTTTCTCCATGCACACTCGAGGGTTGCGATTCAAAGATAATATTCACACCTTCCTATTGTGGGATGACAATCAGAAATCGTACAAGTGTCCACAGAGAAAAGATGTTTGAAGTGGCACAACAAACAATAACATTCATATCGATACACGGTGTAGTTGCAGATAATAATTAGTTGCACAGATTTAGTTGCAGATTGGTTGCTAACGTGCGTAGTTTTACAGCATTTAACCTGCCAGTTAAAGTCGATTCTTGCTGATGATATTTAGGTGCAGATAACAATTAGCTGCAGAGAATTAGTTGCAGACAACAATTAATTGCAGAACTAGTTGCAGATGATAATTGTTGGGGATAATTAGTTGCAGATTGGTTGCTAATTGTGTGTAGTATACAAAAAAATGAAAGTGGTTAACCTGCCAGTTGGAGGCGATTCCGGCTGACAGCTGCTGCAGTCTATTGGCATCACTGGCCTGCTCTGAACAGAAACAAGAAAATCAGGGAGGAAAAATCTAGAAAGAGAGAAAGAAAGAAATGTTATAAACACAGAGAAAAGTCCTAAAGAGAGAGAAAGGTCCTAAAAACAGAGCAATGCCCCATAAAAGGAGTTGTAGAAACAGAGAAAAGAGCTAAAAACAGAGGCAAGCCCAGAGAAAAGGGCCACATAAGAACTCTAACTACGAAGTTCACTGCAAATAGTCTGGATCATCCTAATTTCAGGTCCTGAATTCAGAGGCATACACCTAAATAGACTGTAGTCAAATAAAAAAAACTCCGATCAAATTAACCTAAGAAATCGTGTGGTTCAACCACTGGTGAACAATGCAGCGAGGCCATGATTGCAGAAGGAAACAAAAACAGCAAAAACAAAGGCCACTTAACTGTTTTAACTGTTTGAGACACATACAACCTCACCTGAGAACTGACTGTTTAACCGTTTTAAGCACATGGAACTTAACATGAGAACCGAATATTTTAACTGTTTTAAGCACATGGAACCTGACTGTTTAACAATTTAAGCACATGGAACTTCACCTGGGAGCTCCAAATAAGACGCCATTTTCCATCTAAAAGACTGGAATCGGCAGGTGAAGTGGTAGGATTTACTGAGGCCAACTCCTCAACAGCCTGTTCATCCCCTAATTGCCCTGACCACTTAATTAAGGGAGGCAGACAGTATTTCAAAATCTGGACCCCTGATTCACTTAATTAAGGAAAAAATCTTTTCAAAATCTGCACCTCATTTGATGTGGACCATGGCGGTTTCAGGAGGAAAGACGATTATGATGTGCGCATTTAAGGTGCTATGCAAATTATCCTCCTTTTTACATTTCTTATGTCTGTGGAAAAATATTGTAATATAAGAACAACTCTAATGACAGTCAATGGTGTAGAGACCGACGAGATATGTTAGAAAGTGGTCAAAAAATGTCTGAGAAACAATCTTCGAATTAAAGAAAACAAGAAAATACACTGTCCAACTGAAATACTGGAGAGCAATTTATCGCAGATAGTGTGGATTAGCTGACTTCCTTGCACCAAGTGTGCATGATTCAAAGTGATTGAAAATAACTTATAAACTGAACCGTGGGCTATTTTTTAAAAACCCTAGTTTTCTGATACTGAAGCAATCACCATATGAGAAAGTGGATTACAAACAACTGGCATGAAACGTGACTCTGGACACACTAATTTTGGAAGATAGTATGAATGACAAAAAGGATTACCTCCAAAATCCCTCGTTTTGATCCAATGGCCATTAAAAGACGTTGTCGAGGGCCAGGATTCTTTTGCAAAACGAAAGCAGTACCCTGAAGAGCAAAACACAGAATAAAGAAAACTTTTTATATTAGAATTGGGAAATGTTGACCAAGTTAGAATCGTAAAACCATATAAACATGTAATTGTGTGATTGAGAACCGTGATTTTCCTATTTAAGAACATAAACTTTTGGTTGAGATAGAATGAGAGAGAATAAGAGGGGAGAGAGAGAGCGAGGGAGAGAGAGAGGGAGAGAGAGAGGGAGAGAGAGAGAGATAGGGAGAGAGAGAGAGAGAGAGAGAGAGAGAGAGATAGGGAGAGAGAGAGAGAGAGCGAGAGAGAGAGAGAGGAGAGAGAGAATGGTTGGGAGCAACAAAGAGTGGGAGGGAGGGAGAGAGAAGAGTGGCAGGTGGGAGGGAGAGAGGAGAGGAGAGAGAGAGGGAGGGATGGAGGAAGGGAGGGAGGGAGGGTGAAGAGAGATGTGGGAGAGAGAGGAGGGGAGAGGGAGAGAGAGGAGGGGAGACGGAGAGAGAGGGCGAAAGAGAGGGAGAGAGGGCGAGGGAGAGAGGGAGAGAGAGGGAGAGAGGCAGAGAGAGAGGGGAAGAGAGGGGGAGAGAGCGGGAGAGAGAGTGAGAGAGCGAGAGAGAGGGAGAAAGAGGGAGAGAGAGAGACTCAAAACATCTGTCCTTCTTAGAGAAATAAAACGACTCCAATATACCTTAATGGACACGAAGCTGGATCTAACCAAAATAGATAATGTGTTTAACGTGGCTTCATGTTTAACCAGGTGGTCTTTGACAGATGCAGATAAAATATACCACATGATGCCTTCCTTTTGGATGATGAATAGACCCGTATGATAAAAAGCTTAAGGTAAACGTTAAAGTATAATCCGTGTGATCACATTTGGGATATCCTAATGTCTTTGTACGAAGTATACAAGACAGTTCAATTCAATATCTGACACTTTTATCCGGCTCATGTTTTAGAAGGACAGATTAGAGTTAGTACTTGTACTTGCACTTCATTTCACTATTGCTCCAAAACTTGATTTTGTCCAGTTTCAAGGTCAATGTGATTCAACAACAGGCGGAAAATTTAACATCGGTAAAACAAATAGTCAATGTTGAAGGAGGTATACCTCTTATAGGAAAACAAACTTGTTTGCATGATTCCACTGCTAGTCACACAAATTGATGTGTGCATTGATGCTTTGAGATTGTTCCACAGTAACTATGTCCTTTTAAACAAAAAATCTTTAAATAAACATGCTGAGCTCAAAACATGGTCTACGGTGTTGTTTAATCTTTAAAGGTTGGAAGCCAATATGGCTTGGCAGCCAATCGCCAGATGTTGGTTTTGCTTATGATCATCAGTAAGGGATTACTGTGACCTCTCTCCTCCCTCTCCTCCCTCACCTCTCCTCCCTCTCCCTCTCCCTCTCCCTCTCCCTCTCCCTCTCTCCCTCCCCTCCCCTCCCCCTCCCCCTCCCCCTCCCCCTCCCCCTCCCCCTCCCTCTCCCCCTCCCTCTCCCTCTCCCTCTCCCTCTCCTGCTCGCTCCCCACCCTCTCGTTTCCCCTCCTAATTAACGCAGTTCTTAAGACCAACAGCATCCCCCCTTCACCAGACAATCACAGAAGCCTATGAAACCACACTGTCAACCCTAATCTTCCATCTACCCACCATACCATATTCCCTCCCTCGCTCGTCTCTCTCTTCCCTTCCCCCACACACCTTACCTTATTTCCTCTGGAGATTCGCAAGTCCCCCGTGGGTGCCAAATATGTGGTGTCTAACCAGCCCTTGGCTTCATCTCCAAGAAGGCGAAATGGAACCGGATAAGGCACTCTGTAAGGCCAAAACTTCAACTTGAAGGCGGCTCGATCAAATTTAAAGTTTATTCGTTTTTCATTCGCAATGGAAGCGGAAGCCTGCACTGCAATACCACTCTAAATGCTGTGAGAATACAGATTCTTGTTAGAAGTTCTGATTTCAAATTTGCGAAAACAATTGGAAACGCCATATTCGGTCACCTTGTTCTCCAGACGTATTATACTCGAAAAAACAATATAAAACGCATAATAGTACGGGGTAGCCACGAATAGCTTTTCCACATTTGAACTATGGTTCTAATATCTTTGTGAAAGTTTCTATTTCTTGCAATGTTCATGGCCCTTGTGACTTTTTTAAAGAACAATTTCCCTTAGGTAATGTAGATTATTCAGTCAAGAGTGAAAACCTGTTTCTATAATGCTATCAATATTAACTCACGAGTCCATATAAGCTCAATACTATTGTGTAATTTGAGAGATTAAAAGCAAAAACAAAAGAACGACAAGCAAAAAAGAGACTTTGTTCAAACTTATTGTGGTCCCCCAATAGTTTCACAAACTAATGTAGCACAAATATGGCCAATTTGAGATGTCATTCCACCCACCTCCACTCTAAGTTGCCCAAATTTTTCAGAAAAATCCACAATGTTAGTCACTCGCGGATCCGAAGTGCCGCGAAGTTGAATCTCTTGAAACACGGAGAAGGCGTCGACACCAACAAAGGTGCGCTGTAGCAAAAGAAAAAAAATTCAAGTGCAAGAAAAGACTCACTTCCCTCCAGGATTCACGCCACATTGTTGTCTGCATTACCCTTTCTCACTCTCCGGCTTTCTCACTCTCCGGCTCTCTCCCTCTCTACTTTTCTCCACCTCTCCCACTCCTTATCATTCGCCCTATAAATTGGCTGCCTACTGTAAAACACTACATGCACACCTGAATGGGTGACGCAGTTCCTGGACGAGTTGTGTAGACCAACTGCCATCGTCCCTCGATAAGGTCAGATTCTGTCTGCATTACCCATTTCCTTTTGCCCTCTCAGAGCGGATTCTTTTATTCAAAAGATGACAAATTTGTTGTCGACCAGATTATCATAAGGAAAAGAATATCATTAGCATTGCTTGTAAGAGAAACATGCGAGCCAGAACTTGCGTTACTGGCGCAGTAATCATAGTATACAAACAAAGAACTGAACGATTTTGTGAAAACAGCACAAATACAGTAATTCCTTGCCAGTATTAAAGGTAATCGCGCACACATCATTAGTTAAATCTCCTATTACTTGCCAAAGCAGTTAGTGGAAAGGAAAACAGCCGGCCGGCAACTCACAGGCTGAGGAATTCCACCAGCAGTTTCCAAAACTTCAACGGCTTGTGCAATGTCCTGCAAGCAACCATGCCTCCAATAAGTGTGACGAAATATAAAATATAAACAGACAATTGCTCAAAACAAATTCTTACTGTCTTTTCTCTGTCACCGTTTGTACTTTTCTCCAAGTAATCACATGGTCCTGTGTAATTCCTGTGTGCGTCTTCGTCACCATACAGGTCTGATATAACTAAAAGCCGTACATTCCTCGATTTACTTGGACTTTAAATTTCACTGCAAAATTTCCGTATTACTTGCTCTATGTTTTTTGCTTTTAAATTAAAATATGTGTTTTCATTTCTCTCCAGTGCGATTCCAACAATATGTTGACAAACACAGTCAAACATAAATCGCATTTTTACAAATATAATCCATGGTCCTTTCTTTCTCACTCCTTGCACCTTTTTCTGTTGCTCAGAAGCGCCACGACCACGTCCTTTAACTCCAGTGATGCCTTCCAGTAGAGCTGCTTGTGCTGCCTCCGCATCTGATGCTGTCAAAATAGTAGCTCGCGCCGCTTTCAGTATGTTCGGACATACGCACTTCTGAAAATTTCTTTTTTTCTTCAAAGACCGCGTAAAGCCGAGAACTTGACAGCCAGTCCAGCTCAGCTGATCAACATTAGAAGAGTGTAAAATAAGAAACTGTTGAGGCAGTGCCGCCATTTTCGTAGAGCTCGTACAGAGATTAAAGTTTCTCCGAAATTAAGCTTCTTGAAGGCGTTTGGCAGCCATGGCAGAATGGCGACGAAGATGACAGAGTGACGACTCCATGAATGCTTCCAATAGTGGCGGAGAGGCCGCCACGTGTCACGGGAAGAGCATTTAAACGTTGATTCTTTTCGTGCGGTAATCGTGTTCAGTGCGTGTTGTAGGCTTCGTACTATTCACACAACAGCACTTCTAAAAGTATGATTTCGAATTACGGGACACGAGATAAGAAACTTTCATCAAATGCCGTACAATTTGTTCTTGTACGGGCTTACGGCGTTTACCGTACGTGTTGTTTCTCACATGGCAGCGTCACTTTCCCCTATCCATGGCTGCCGAAGCCTTCCATCTTGTTGCCCTCTTGTCTCTCTTGTCTTGAACTGGGACGGTATGAGTTCTCGCAATGGCCATGTCCGTTCGAAAACAGATCGTCCGTATGCTGACGTCAGCGGCATTAACGACGTCAGCTAATGCAAGATTACCTCTGGCTGCTTCTGCTGTCGGGGAATTTTGTCAGTATAGGAGCCCATTTTTGTCGCCAAACACTAACATAGTCCATGGCGGCCTTTCTTCCCTAACGCTTTCTATGTCGATTCTAAGTATGTCCGCCATAGCAGGCTTTCGCTGTGGTTTCTTTTCCAGCTCATCCTCTAATATTCTCTTCAAACGATTCCTTCATTCGTACAAACCGTGCCTGCCAGTGCCATGGGTCACGAGAGCAAAAAAAACAACAGAAGGCAGTCTTTTTGTTTTTCCTTCTCAGCCTCAGGTCTTCACGCGTGCGAGTTTCTCAGCTGCATCCATGGCTTTCCTTCACTCCAAAATGGTGCATTCTCACAGCAAACTATTTCCAGGATTTTGCCAAGTGGCAGGAGGAAAAAGGATTGTCGTTTCTCGTATGTTTAGTATTTCACAGAGATTAAGACTAACTACAGAGAGAGTCACACTCACACCCCCAGCACCTGTGACGTCAGGAGGAGTCAATTCCATGAAAGGCCCTATTTTAAAAGTTCCGATTCTGGAAAAGATTCGGGCGAGGCTTGGTGTGACTCCAAAAATGCTTCTCGTTTTAGGGCATACGGCTTCACTTTTTGGAGTTTTGGCGCTTTTCATGAAGGATATGTTATGGCTCCGGACTTTTATGGTTTGTGGAAGTTGTTGCGGTGTGGCCTTCAACATTCTGCAACCGTCTCCGCTGAAGATTCCCGCCACCTGGGGATGTGTTTTCATTTGTTTAAACATTTTTCAGGTATGATTGTAGACTCTATATACGTACCTTGTTGTTGTTATCGTTGTTGTTACCTTATTGTTTTCGTTATTGATTGTGATTGTCATTGTCATTGTCATTGTTATTGTCATTTCCATTGTCATTTCCTTTGTCATTGCCATTTCCATTGTCATTGTCATTGTCATTGTCATTGTCATTGTCATTGTCATTGTCATTGTCGTTGTAATTGTCGTTGTCATTGTCATCATTGTTATTGCATTTTATTGTTATTATTATTATTTTTATCATATATAGCGAGAGAGTGTGTTCATTTGCTTAAAAAAAAATCAGATATGGCAGTAGACTCTACATATATGCACCTTGTTATTGTTGTTATTCTTTTTGTTATTATTATTATGTAAAGAAGGATGTATTCATCTGCTTAAACATTTTTCAGGTGTGAGAGAAACTCAAATTGCAGTTCAACCTGTCAGTTAATTTCTTATGTCTTCATTTTAGAATAATTGTTGAAATGTGAAAATTCCTGCCACCTGGGAATCGGTGTTTATCTGCTAAAACATTTTCCAAGTACGGCAGCACGCCGCCACATTGTTATTAACATGTTTGCTAACATTATTGACATTTGTTAACATTGTTATCAACATTATATTATTTTTAAAGCCTATTTTTAACACTGTTCTTAATTCTAATGGAGGTGGGCAGTGTAGACTTAAAGATGTGTTCCAGGTGTATTCATTAGACTCAAATTGTATATTAACCTGTCAGTTCTTATTTTAGAAAAGTCCTTATTTTAGAATAACCATGACATTTGTTTCAGCTGAAAGCATCTTTTGTACACTTTGGGCAACAGTTTGCAGGAAAAGAATGTATAGTGTTTTTTTCACATTTTTTTTTTATCGTTCCAACTTTTTTTGCCAACCATACAGGTTGCATTTCAGCTCGTTTGTTTGTTTTACAAAGACAAAAGCGGCGTTTGGTTATCTTTTCGTTTAATCTTTGATCCATACCATAGAAACTCAGGCAGCTGTTTTGAAACCTGGTGTTCTGCTTTTTCAAGAGGCGAACTTTTCTTTCAATCGTGTGTACTGTTGCCATAAGTTTTTTCTTAAACAGATAAAAGGTTCTCCAGTCAATCCAATGGATTTACGGCGTTACTTATTGCCTTCTGTTCTTTTTTATTTGTTGTATGTTTGCAGATTGGGGTTCTTCTGCACGAACGGCGGCCGGTACTGTGCCTAACTTTTTACTGTACCCTTGTGTTTGTAATCATGAAACTGAGGCCTGCTGTTCTAGGAGAGAAATGTTATGCCCAAAAAAAATGAATTTTGAAAGCCAAACAGACATGTATGTAGAAGTAGTGTCGATTTTTATGATGAAAGGGAATAATTTAGTAGTCTGTCAATTGATATTGACGTGTAAATAAAAATGACATTTACAGTTTCAATATGTTGTCAAGCATCACCGTTTTGTATCTTGGTCTACTTTTGTTTCTGGCAATTTCAATGGCTTGTCATGTGAAGAACCAGAATTTAAAACTAGTATTGAGAGTAAGTCGAATGCTAGATGGTATCGCTGTATAAAGTTAAACTCGTGAATTTAAAGAACACGGAAACTGGCAAATTGTGGTTAATCGATCTTACACATGGTAATTCAGGTGTTTGTACAGCTAATCTTAAGACCGAGGTAATTTCTGGTGCAAACAAGCGTAGTGCTATCCAGGTTTGCAGCTTGTTCTTTTGCACAGACTAAACAAGTTTTGCATTTCGGAATCGTATGTTGGTTTTTGGATTTTTTTGCCCTATTGGTATGTCATGGGCACCCTCCTGGTATTGCTTTAATGTGCATACATTTGAATGTAAACCAACAATTATTGGCTGTACTTGGTAAGCTATGAAAAGTTACAAAGAATCAACTTCACTTGCTTGGATTCACATGTATCATTGTCGAGGTTGCGCAAGGAATGGAGGGTCCTTTCTTGAATCGGAAACTTGTAGAGTATGGTAGAGTATTGTAGAGTATGGCAGAGTATTAGAGTACAAATTTGGAAGTTTACTCTGAGATTATCATTGTGCTTACGGCATCACTGTCTCTGGCTTAGTATAATCTTTTAGTGTCACGGAAAATGTGTTGATAAGCTTTTCTTTTCCTTTTTGTGTTTTACGCAGATTACGTTTAAAAGTGAAGAGGCCGAGGTATATTCGGCGGTGTTCCAAAAGCATGGAGTGACACCTCATCAGTTTGAAAAGTTGATGCGAAAGGCGGGTGCTATGTGGGTTGATTTACCTGCTGGACATGTGGTGAGTGGGAGGAGGAAATTAGAAGAAAGACGGCTACCAAAATTTAAAAATGACCTGGTTGTTTGGTTGTTTCTGTGGCAAAATTATAAAGTAAATCTGTTGTTTCGTTATTTTTGTGGAGTGGGTTGGGAATGTGAAGTATCTTAGCAAGTTTCAATGGCACTGGTTTGTTCTTCTCTTGAAATGTTGCTGGTATTAGAAAAAGTGCACAAATAAGGAGCCTTATTGATGTATAGTCTTTACAGATTGGAAAGGTATAAGAAGTGGAAACACATTATAGTGTAACTGGTTACGTGTAAGAGGTGGAAACATATTAAAACGTAAAACTTGCGTAGATATCATTTCTCATGAAAATGAATGTTTGGTGTTATTTTTGTGAATTGAACATGTTTTCTTTAAGGTTTAAAGCACCTGCAAAACATTTTTGAAGGTCAACTGCATTTCAAGAAACCTTGTCACCAGCGAGGATATGTGGATTTAGCTAGTGTTGTAGATCGAACGAATTCAAGGTCGATATATAGTGACATCAGTATTTATAAACACTTGACCTTGAAAATTCGAAATTTATTGAGTTTGCTGACAAATATCAATAAATTGATAATTTTTGACAATCGACCGATAGCCGTATGGTAATCTAATCTTACCAGACAAAATGCATATCCGGCCAAATCTTCACCGGGCAGTTGATTGGCCTGAAATTTTGCGTACAAAATCTCAAAAGTAACGATCGAGGTACGAAGTCAAACATTGGAACATATTGATTATGGTACAGTACAGTGTAGCGTACCATATTCTTCTCAGCCTCGACGTCTTAAAATAAAAGCGGCACGATTCATCAATTATCGAGACCCCCTAACAACGTATTTATTGATTTTGGGCAAGACCTGCTCGATATTTAGCCCTTCGATGTGGTAGCCAATAGAGGTCTCGGTTTCGCTATCTTTGGGCATAATATGATTTATATGATTTTATTTGATTCTATTTTATGGCTGTGGGGATACAGATTCTCAAAGAAGGAGATCTCGTCGATTTTGTGAGTGTCGTTGTCAGGTGTGTGCTGTGCGATAGAGACAATGGACCAGTACTTCTATATTTGGCCTGTTATAAATTGTATTTTTTCAGGCAGTTATAGTTTTATTGACATAATATGTTTCTGGGTGAAGGCGTGCTCTAAATTCTTGTAAGATTATGTATCACCTTGTTTTTTTAAGTAGCATTCATGTATCTTTGAGTTTGAGTTCATGCTCCTTTGCGTCTTTTTGGTTTTACTTGTTGTGTCTCTCTTGTCTTTTTTGTTTCTTTTTTTAACTCTGATTTTTCTTTATATTTTTGTTCAATGTTCACCTGGTTCTATTGGTCATTTCTTTGTCTGAGACGTGATAAACATGACATTCTTGTGAACCACTTGTCTCTTCTTTAAATAGTTTAGGAGTTGAACCAAAAAGTCGTATTGTCATTGTCATATCTGTAGTCTCTAACATTGTACCCAAAAACTGAGAACAATTGCATGCTAGAATGATGTGACTGCCATAATGGACATTCAACAATTGACAATTGAATTTATTGCTACGATTGGCTTTAATTGAATCAAAGGGATTCTGTTCAGTGTAGAGGGAGAGCAGAAGTGAGCAAAAATGGAGAGGTCGTAGGTGGAATGGGTATCGGTTGTCTCGTGGGCGAAACTTCTTTGTTGATGGAGGGACACCTGGCAGGCCATACAGTCGTCACTTCAGAGGCCACTCGAATCGTCACGTGGCCTCGCTGCAAGTAAGTTTTTTTGTCGTTATGTAGGTTGTTTATGTTCGTATTTATGTCCATTTATGTTTGTGGAATAAAATCTTAGTAGTGAACTACGGGCTTATCATAAAGTGGTTAAATACAAATTTTATGATACTTGTGTAATGCATGTATAATAGGGAGTATAATAATGTCAGCGTCAAACGTACGTCTTCTTGAGTTCAGATGGACTGAATGTTAAACCCTCAAAATTAAGGTCAATGGGCAAAAAATCGCCTGCCGTTTAATCAGGGTTCTGAATTAGGATTCTCTTGGTGTGCATTTCAACCCTTATTTAAATCTATGGGCTAATTTCTCATTAAAAATATAATACTCCTTTAACGCTTATGAAAAGGGCACACAGAACCGTATTTTTTAACTAAAAATAAAATGTATATTTGTCTGTTATGAAGAACTATATGGAGTTAGCAAAGTGCTGAAAGTGGTGATGGAAGTGAATGGAAGGAGAATTGCTCTCCAACTGTTTGGTTTTCTTACTGTCACTCTGATGTGTTTAGCACTTTTAGTTCTTCACCTGTCCCTTTTCTTCCTTCACTTCCTATCCTTCTACCTCTGTGCTTCAGCTCTTTTGGATCCCCCCTAACTCTCTACTTCTCAAGTCCTCTGTATCCACTCCAATTCTTTTTTGCACTATTTCTCTACCTCCTTGTACCTTTAGCTCTCTCTATCTCTCTGTCGCTTCTCTCCATTTTTTCTTCACTACTCTACCACTCTCTTCTCCAATTTCTTTAACTGTACCCCTCCGCATTTCCAACACGCTAGTTAGCCTTCTAGGTTGAATCGAAGGTTAAACCTGAGTGGTAGGTCGCGATATTCAAGAAGCTCTACAAGATGTTTAAGGTTGTTTACCAGGCTGTTTAAGGCTCTTTACGGCTCTTTTGGGCTGTTTTAAGTCTTTCTAATGCTGTTTTAAGTCTTTCTAATGCTGTTTTAAGTCTTCTTAAGGCTTTGTAAAGGCTGGTCTAGGGCTTTTCTATGCTGTTTAAGCCTTTCTAACGTTTTTCAAGGCTGTTTTCTTCTGCCCTTGTGATTTGTTGCTAGACTGAGTCAAATGCTCGCAGGCGATCAGAACCTTCTCCTTTGTGCCGCTCAGGTCATCAATAGTGATCTTTCCTCCAAGCTTAATAACTCTGCAAACCTCTCAAATCAAGCTAAGATTCTGGAGACATACCAGGTGAGTTACTAACCATATGTTTGAAGTTGACGACAGTTTTCTGCTTACATCTTGACATTTGTATTTAAAAAAAAACATCTCTCTGGAGACCATACCAGGTGACTTTTTAACCATATGTTTGAAGCATAGTTCAAACGTATGGAAAAAGTTGGAAACACTATATGTGATTACCCTGTACTAAACCCGCATCATATGGTTTATTTGAGTATAATACGTGTATATAGTATGGTGAAAATACATACAGATTCCTTTTTTTTTTGTACATTTGAACTATAGTTCGAAGCTGACGATGGAACAAAATTTTATGCCTAGGTATTGACATTTAAAACAAACAAGCAGACCTCCAAACAATTATTTCTCTCAGGAAAAGAAAAAGATTCAGATTTTCCTCCTTTTATTTGATATACAGGATGTGATGAAAGGCATCACTGCCGATGGTCTTATCCACCCGGTCGAGAAGAGAGCCCTTAGAGAATATCGAACCACACACCATATTTCTCAGGCTCAAGTATGTGCTATTTTCTGGCCCTCACCCCTTGTCGTTTATCGTTTCTTGAAATCTAGTGGTTTAGAGATTTGCCATGTATATTATTAACAGCAATTCAGTCAACGGAAGTTTACAGAAAAAGTCATTTGTCCTTTTAATAAAAGGAAGTTCCACGGCAATTCGTTGTCCGTCGAAAAAAAAAAAATAACTTCAATTCATTAATCTGTCTAATGAAAATTTGTTCGCGGTTTTATTCATTTAACCTTCTAGAAAAAGGTACTGCAATTCATTTATCCGTCTAAAAAAAAGGAAGTTTTAGGGGAAATTCATTTATCCTTCTAAAAAAAAGGAAGTTTTAGGGAAAATTCATTTATCCTTCAAAAAAAAAGGAAGTTTTAGGGAAAAATTATTTATCCTTCTTAAAAAGTTGTATATTGACTTCCATGTTTCAGCATTTGGAGGCAGTCAAAATGTGTGGATGGACTCCCGAAGAGTTTGAAGACGGTGCTAAACTTGACATGCATAAACCCCATTTTTCCCTTCGACAATCCATCGATAAATTTAATCGCAATATTGCTATTGTTGTCGGAACTGTTGCTCACCCATACTCTCATCGCCCGCACTCCAATTCTAATAATAACACCGAAATAATGAGGCAAACTAATAATAATGACACTCAATTGGGACCGTCGTCTCAACCTGTCGGTCCTTCAACAGCTCTTTGATATGTTTACATACAGAGAAAAAAGTAGTTGAAATTAACAGTTAACTTATTGAAGATTTTTTATGTATTTGTTTTATCTATGGTTTATATCTCCTAACCAATAAGCCTGTATTGGAGGAAAAAAAAATATCGTGGGCTATATTTGCTCATATGACGAAATCCTCCAATGTCATTTAGCTTTCCCGATCTTTCAAAATTTATCAAAATAATTGATGAAGATATCGTTTTATTAAATGGGGAAAAAGGTGGTTTTTCCACGGTCCGATGTTGTTGGTTACAATAAAACCATTAACGAGTATACCTTGTTGAGGACAATGCCTCAAGATTTATGACGAAACCTATTTTTAGAGTACTCGAGGATTATAATTTATCATCTCTTGAAAGAAGTGGTAATGTAGATATATATGGCTTACTTCGGCAGATTTATGATGCTATTCTTAAATGTAATTGACGGTAGTCTAGTCAATTTGATAGAAACCAGACACATTTATAATACTTTGGAAGGTAGTTTTTGTTGTGGCTAAAAATGTCTATGGTTGCACTGAAGGATGACTCATATAGTGACAAATGGGTGTAAGATCCTACATTCAAACGGTTTTGTTTATTCCTTTTTGGTTGCGTTATTTATTGCATAGATGAAGTATGTGAAAACAATTATAAACGCTATTTGTGGTTGCCCTGTACTTTATCCATATTATACCGTATATGAGTGAGTTAACCTCATATCGTTTTTATATTTTTTTTGCACCTGTGAGACTATGGGCTATTTGTCTGCATGGTGGATTGTAACGTATGTACATTTTTCTGACTAGTTTGTGAATCGTGATCTTGGATTAACAACAAAAACCCCTAGTATCTAATTTGAAACAAGAGAATATGCTAGATGACCATCTAAGATGGCCCACTTAAGCTGAGCCATTTTGGAGATAAAAATTAAAAAGGAATTGAGAACGTTGTTAGTGTTAATATTGGTACTTTGGTGAGAGGCGTGCGAGACAAGTAACTGTAGAAAAAACTTGAAAATGTGAGTCAGTGTACCATATTAATTACATAGCAGGATTTTATAGTTTTTTTGCATGTTCAAAATTGTATATTAAATTTTGACGCTTTGTTATTGAAAAAATTTCAAAATGAGAAAAGAGTTTGACCAGATTTTGTCATTTATCGGGTCGCGGTGATATGTCAGATGTCCCTGTTGTTATTTTCAGTGCTTCATGTCCTATGCTTGTCACGCCAGCCTTGTTTCTCAAGTGGTATGTGTATATGTATCTTACTGACCGATGACGTAACTGTACTTGTGAGTTTTAATTCCTTTTTAGATCCAGCTTGTCGCTATGTCTCTCTTCGTATTTTCATTTACAAAGTTCAGTATTTCGAAAATCTGTATTCCGACTAAGATATCGATAATGACTAGTCGTGAACAGTTATGCCGTATGTTACTGTAGAGATTGATCACCATTATACTATAAAATTCCAAAAATAGACCTTCCCATTTGCATACTTCTACTTTGTATTACCAAACATTGTATAATATACAAAAGCTCAACGCCAACCAAATGTTAAAAGAACAAATATTCAGCCTTCAAGATCATTGTATACAAAATAACAATCCGTCCTATTGCAGTGGGCGAGGTTTTGTACCGATTGGTGGCCCGTGCCATTTGCATCCAGCTCCAGCCCGCTTTCCATGATTATTTCTCTCCTCATCAGTTCGGAGTGGCAACCCGGGGGGGTTGTGAGGCCGTGGTCCACGGGATCCGGGCTTTGTTAGACTGCAAAATGTATAAAAGTTTTGTCGTATGATTACTTCGTACGCAGGTACATGGTACGTAAGTCAAGATTTGAAGTTAAGTTTGTCGGTGCTAAATATCTGAAAGATATTCAATATCGGATCGTAGCTTGCGTGGCGCCAGTCAATTTAAAACACGTGGCTTACAGACTCTACGTGATGGAACATCGACCCGGTCTGTAAAGTTTGCCGTACAATTACAGAAACGTATGATGGAACTTCACCCTTAGCGTAAATCACTGTAATTATTCCTATACTTTAAAGAAACCTGTACGCTAATAGCGATTGGCGGTGTACTGTACACCGTGAATCGTTATTAGGGTTAATGTTTTTTTCGCCACTTAAAACATCTTTCCTCTGTACACACTTGTCGGATTGTAGATCTGACGGTTGCGATTGAAGGATAAGATTCCCACCTTCCGATTGGCGGTCTCAAATTGAAAATCGGGCATGTGTGTACGGAGAAAATATGTTTTGACATTTTAAGTGACCAAAAAAATATTAACCCTAATAGTCTAATTGCGATACACGGTTGCTCTGTCCCTTCCTTTTAGCTTCTTTTCGCAGTTTTCAAAGGTCAACAATGTCGTACAAACAAACAGTTGCCGGTGTCCAAAAGGGGACACGTGTGCATGGAGAAAGTTCCGTGCGCACGGATAAATAAAGTGCGCACGGTAAAAATAAGGTGCGCAAAGATAAAATAAGGTGCGCAAAGATAAAATAAGGTGCGCAAAGATAAAATAAGGTGCGCACGGTAAAAAATAAGGTGCGCACGGCTAAAAGGTGCGCACGGTAAAAAATAAGGTGCGCACGGCTAAAATAAGGTGCGCACGGATAAAATAAGGTGCGCACGGTAAAAATAAGGTGCGCACGGTGAAAAGCTGATTTAAAGTAAAATTCATTCAATTCGCTGGAACTTTTATAACATTTAATGATTTAAAAAAACAATACCCTCACTTTCCTTCTCCCTCTCCCACACTCTCCCTCTCTCTCTCACTCTCCCTCTCTCTCATACTTTCTTTTTTTTCTTTTGTCTCCGAATCGACCTCGCCCTTGTGCTTACTTCCACGTGTCTTAATCTCGACTCATGGCGGAAAAGTCGGAGAAGGAGCTTATGCTTGCGGGAGAATTTTATGACAGCTGGTGCGCTTCTCCCTCTCTCATCCTATTCTCTCTCTCCTCTCTCTCTCTCTCAAACTTGAAGATAAACTTATTTTTAAAGGAATCTGGCAGGAATGTTTTGTTAAAAGAATCGTAAAAAGTATTGTAAAAAGACAAATCTTTCCTTTTAGTCCTTTCACTCCCTTTAGTTGTTTGTAACAGGACAAAATTCACTTTATTTTAGTCCTTTTAGTCCTTTCGGCCTTTCACTCCTTTTATTTTTTTGTAAAAGGATTAGTTTAAAAAAAAAACCTAAAGACAAAAAAAACAAATTAAGAACAAAAAATATTTAAAAAATTTCCTTCATCCCTCTCCCTAAAAAAACCCTAATCCTCATCATAAACTCAGGGCACTAGGGGGTGCAGTGTTGAGGAGGGAGGGAGGGAGGGAGGGAGGAAACAAAATGTGAATTAAAAAACGGGCGTAAATGTGGTTGCAGGGACCCTGAGCTGGTGGAGTTAAGGGATAAAGCTTTGAATCTTACAGGAGAGTTCAACAATACATGGGATAGAGCGAAGAGAGAGAGTGTGGTGAGACAACTATTTGGAAGTTTGGGCAAAAATCCGTACATTACTCCTCCCTTCAATTGTGACTATGGTACCTTCATATTTGCAGGTAAAGGATTGGTTGTACCTTTTAAATCCACTCAAAATGTTGTTGAAGATTTTGAGTACTTTTTTTAGCACAAAAGTGGTTTCCTTGATTGGTGTTTTTCTGCATTCATAAAAGCTGTTGAAATTTTGATTAGTTTTTAGTGTAAAAGTGATTACTTTTGTTGGTGGTTTTAAGTATTTTACTAACTTTTTCTGATCTTTTGGCTGTCCTGATCATTGGTGTTTATTAGGGCTTCAAAATCCTTAATTGCATTAGTTATCACAATGTGTTTTTCCATATCAGAAAAAAGTAATTGTTTGATTAATTTGTTGGTGAATTGATTTAGGTGTGTTATCAAACAGGTCTTACAGTTAGAATATTTATAGAATTTCTGACTTTGAGCAAGGAGGCTGTGTCTCTTATTTCTCTTTAAAAGAGTTCTATTTTTGGTTCTTGGTTCATTTGACAACACTTCAATACACCGTACAGTCATTGCCGTCAAAATGTATAAATATTGCTGACCGTTGTTTGGTCAGTTTCCTTCTTGTCTTTCTTTGTTTTCAGCAAAGTTGATGTTTTTCATTGGCACTATTTTCCATCTTGTCTTTCTTTTTTTTTTCATTGGGCAAAGTTGATATTTTTCATCGGCACTATTCTCCCCCCCGACTTTCTCTTTTCTTTGCAAAAGTTGACATCTTCCCTCGGTACTGTGAACAGGCGATAACTTTTACGCAAACTTTGGCTGTGTCATCCTCGACTGCAACAAAGTTATTATTGGCGATGATGTCAAGTTTGGACCGAACGTGCATTTGTATGCCGCGACTCACCCCACGGATCCCGAGCTTCGTATAAGTGGCAAAGAGATGGCATATCCGATAACTATTGGGAACGGTGTATGGATAGGAGGCCAGGCGGTGATTTGTCCGGGAGTGACTATTGGAGACGGGAGCACTATTGGAGCGGGAAGTGTTGTGACTCGCGACATTCCTCCTCGAAGTGTGGCAGCTGGTAATCCTGCTCGAGTTATTCGCACCATTCCTCTCCCAACTGCTTGAGTATTAGATGTTTACAAAGACAGTTTCCTCTCATAACTGCTTGAGTATTACATAATTGCATAAACAATTTCCTTTCCCAACTGCCTGATTGTTTATATAATCACAAAGATGCTTGGGTATTACATAATTGCAAAGACAATTTCCTAATCCGAACTGCCTAAGTGTTACACAAGTACATAGACAGTTTCCTCTCTCTCAAATGCCCAAGTATTACATAGACATTTTTTTCTATAACTATCGTTGATCTTCAACTGCATGTATTGTACCTCATCAGAGGCATACCAAAAAAACTTATTGTGAGGCAAGGTCTTAAGAGGGATAAGCTCAACGAACTCTGTGGTAAATGTGCAATTATAGCAGTTTCATCTTAGTATGGAAACGGGATAATCAATTAGGAGATAGGGAGGAAGGTTTGGTATCTTATCACGAGTGGGAAAATCCCTATTTTATTCACCATGTCGGAAAAGATTAGTT
The DNA here is from genome assembly GCA_037447655.1 of Zygnema cylindricum. Lineage (NCBI taxonomy): Eukaryota > Viridiplantae > Streptophyta > Zygnematophyceae > Zygnematales > Zygnemataceae > Zygnema > Zygnema cylindricum. The sequence continues at coordinate 279,845 of JBBHKE010001544.1, forward strand.
CCATGCCTATAGAGAAAGTGGATACAAATGAGGAGATTTGTGGCGAAAAACGAGAATGTTTCAAGGATTTACAATTTACCTTTTTGGAGTTTGTGGTCTTGGGAACCATTTTCTTAAGCCGGTTCACGTGGTCATTGCAATGCATTTGAGATATAATCCACTTGTAATTTATTATCGTTGTAATTTATTAACGTTGTGATTTGTTTTTCCTTTGTAAAGTGAGTTTCCTCATGTTGTTGGGAGAAAGAGCCAATTTATTAGTGTGGAGATGTGAGTGGAAGAAAGAAAGACCTGTTTATCTTTTTGAGGAAATGGCAACAACCTCCTTACATCCTTTCCCTTGATTAAACGTTTCAAGGCTGATATGTTGATGTTGTACTATTAATTCAAAGAGTCCGTTAAATATACATTAAAGGGTTATTATAGTTACCTCCATATTTTCAAAGTAGAATGTTTAACAAGTTTGTAGAGTTGTATTCGTGGTACAAGAAACATTTAAAACACATTGGTTTAAAGAAAAGCTTAACTTCAAGGACTAACACTTATTTGCTTTTAATTTGGTGAGGTAGTATTAACCATATGTGATTTGAGTCAATTCTTTGATTTACACGGAAATTTTTTGCGACATACACAAATTTAAATAGGAGATCTGTTGAATTTCTATGTGTACAAAATAAACCTCGTGATTGACATGAAACAATGTACTATGTACAAAAAAACTAATATAGTATGTAGTTGGAAATCTTAAAATTATTTGAACACGAAGGTGCAGGCTACACCGCTAATCGTTATTAGTGTTAAACTTTTTTCGCCACTGATACACTTTTTCTTCGTGCACACAATCGGAGATCGCCAATAGGAAGGTGAGAATCTCGCCTTCCAATAGCGACGATTGGATTGACAATCCGACAAGTGTGCTCGAGGAAAAGATGTTTTAAGTGGCGAAACTAATAACGATTAGCGACATGTGCTGGAGTGCTATAACTGTAATCAGTTGTAACTAAATTCGGTTCAAATAAATCGGTCTTATGGCATGTTTAGCAGACTGTTTTGCATTAATAATACAGCCATAAAGTTTAGTAAAAAATAAAAACAATTCAATCCACAAAAAGATAGGTTAATAAACTGAATCGGTTTTTATACAACAAGGTTACATATAGATGTAAATTTTATAAAACTGAACGGAATTCCTTCCACGAAAAAAAAGTTAAAGAACTTCTCCCTATTCCAAATACCTGAAATATCAAGTTTAAAACCTATAGATCTTATAACTAGCAAAAGGTTTATCAAAAAACTATCTATGCCTATTTGAACAACCAAATGTCAACTACAAACTTATACAGGAAACCGAGAACTTTCGATAAAGAAAATTAATACACCCAGAGGAAAAAATAAAGGCAATAACAACAGCACTCACTGCAATAACACCGTGTAACTAATAACAATATAACTATTAAATAAAAAACTAACTTTTTGTAATGTTGTTTCTAAAGGCAGCAAGTTGGTGGTTCGTATTTTGAAGAGACTTTTGACAACCTCTGTAGATTGAATAAAGCTCTTCATATGTTTTAACATACTGAGGATCCGGTACAATTTGCCTTTCCGTTTTCACCCACTCACCTGACCTTCCCCACAACTTCCCGTTATGCCCATTTGGAATTGCGACAAGATTGGGAGCTTCTCTTATGGGAACCCAAAAATTACCATACATACATTTAAAAATGTCCACAGTCAACAGTGAAAGCAACAGCATGAGTCAACAGCTAAAGTCATCAGTCACAATCGACAGCAAAAGTCAACATCAAAAGTCATCAGCAAAAGTCAGCAAAAGCCGACAGCAAAAGTCAATAGTGAAAGTCAACAGCTGAAGCAAACTTCGAAAGTGAACAGCGACAGGAGTGAGCAAAAAGGTCACCATAAACCTGGTATCCTATTGTTGCGAGCCACGATTTGAATGCAAATGGAGTAAAACACCCCAAAAGGAGTGGAAAAAAACACACCTTCAGGCGCGAGATCTGTATGCCAGCCGAGCCAACGGCCGGCCAACATCGCGGCTCCCTTCACTCCCACCTCCTGTCAAGTGTCACCCACCGTGAATTCATAACACTAATTACGGTTAGTATCAAGGATTTTTTTGTCCCCTGGAGACCAATTCAGTTATTAACACCAATTCTGGTTGTCTTAATGCTAATTCTTTCGGCGGTTCACAATTGTCCACGTAATTTGGACCGGAAATAGAATTATTAACGCTAAAACAGTCCTCATGCTAATATTTCTAAATGCTAATAAGTGATTCATGGTGTATCAACAATTCCCTTGGACCAAAAAACTTCCCCATCCTATCCACGACGAACAAGATAATTCTTTGTCACTTGTTGTTGTTCATCACCACTTTGTCACTTGTTGCATTGTACCTCATCGTACTTTAATGAGCTCTATACATTATATTATTAACTAAACTAACTCAAGCTCTAAACAGCTTTCTCAAAACCGATCCCACTTAAAATTTAAAACTCGGTTTTGTCAGGTTTGGAGATTTCTTCTATTCTCATAGAAATGGCAAGTTACGAGAATAAAAAGAAGGGTGGAAAAAGGCAGAAAGAGAGAAAGGAAGAAAGAGAAATAAAGCGCACAAGACCTACAGAAATACAGAAGGCATAGAAGGAGGAGCCAGAATCCTGTTTTATCAGTGTGAGAATTGTAAGATTACTGATCTTTCTTTCATGTCAAAAACAGCACATAAAAAAGCAAAAAAACAAAAAAAATCAGCAGACCTGTGAATCTGCGAGCACTTCAACATTCTGGTTGAATATATTTGCCAAGATGACGGGCCAGACTGGAGACCTGATGCCCCTCCCTCATACCCAAACACCAAAAAAAAATATTAAGAAACAATACAAAACATTTGGATTGTATCCCACAACAAGGACAACTTAGGAACAGCTGACAAAACATCATCATGTAATATATATATCATGACACCTGTGATTGACTTACTGTGATTGACATACTATCATTGACATACTATTGATAGACAATCATCGTCATCATGACATACCATATGAAAAATGATAACTTTCATCATGACATAATCTTAACTACTTATCATCAGGATTTACTATGATGAACAATCATTATCATGACGTAGAATGATATATAATTACATCGCCGTACCAGATAATAAATGTAGAAAGGCTCACTTAAACTAGAGTTTGGAGCACCAAGGAAAGAGATGGGCACCTGGCTCCACCCCCCACCATACGGAGGGGAGGTCTATTTGAGGGGAGGGCTACAACCACACGTAAAACAAAGGACAACAAAAAAATTGTCAGTCCTTTCTAAAAACTGCTTATTTCCAGCCAACAAAACCAGAAAAACCCAGAAAAACCAGAAAATTAAAACCAACGACAATTTTCCAGCAAGAGTAAAGAGATACACCAAAGCCCTAGAGTGTATGACAAACATATACACGACGTAAAACTCAGAAAATTAAAATCATTTGGTTTTCGGAATATAGTACCAAGTAGAGAGTCAGTTGCCATTGCTTCTTGAGCCGAGCGGAGACCAAAAGCCACACCTTCCATTACCTGAAATCTCCATCATCCACATTTTCATGGTCTCCCACGACCTTCTTGTGTATCAAAACCTAATCCTAATCATATTTAAATGGCAAAAACAATTGGAAACACTATATGTGGTCATCCCACACTATACGTGTACCATACGGTGTAATACGGGTATTGTACTGGGTAACCATATATAGTGTTTTCAATTGTTTACACACATTTGAACTATGATCCTATGCTCCCAAATCCCACTTTATCCTATCCTATATTCTTATCTATCATATCCTTCTTATGTATCGCCTCCTATCATATGCCGTCAACTTATATTCTAGAAAAACAATCGCAATAAATAACAATAACAATGAACAACAATAAATAGCAATGACAATGAATAACGAAAACAATAATGTTTCCGTAATGCTCAGATGAGTTCAAGATTGACTACATACTGATCTCAAAAGTGTTCCTCGAGTTGTTTCCATTGATAACCCTAAAAAAGCAGCTCGAGCGTCACCGTCTTCAAAGGGGCACCGTTCCCCTGTTGCAAGAAGTTGCCGTAAATAGTTTAATGCATTCGGCTCATTTTTAAATGCCATTTTTTGCATTTTTTTTACCATTTTTTTTCTAACCCATTTCATACCCACGTTTTCTCTCTCTCTCTCTTCCCCTCCTCCCCCTCCCTGTCCCCCTCTGCCTCTCCCTCCCTCTTCCTCTCCTCCCCCCTCGCCCTATCCCTCCACCCCCCCTCCCTCGCCCTCTCTCCGTCTCTCTCTCGATCTCAATTTTTCTTTAAGAAAAAGGGATCTAGAGAAGGGAAGCTGGTCTCCATCTCTCTTGCTCTCCCTCTCACTCCCCCCCTCTCCCTCTCTCCCCCCCTCTCTCGCACTCTGGCTCTCACTCCCTGGCGCTCTCCCTCTCTCTCTCTCCCTCTCCCTTTCCCGCTCACATTTTTTTTCTTGACAGAATGAGAGGGAGAGGTGGAGAGCTTGTCCCTATCGTCCATTAATTTCATACCTTGAAGGAAGGGGAGATAGAGAACTCCTCCACTTCCTACTTGAATGTCGCTCGCCAACTCGTCAGTAATGGCCATTTTATCCCGAGCTGCAAATTTGAAGATTGTTTTTTCATACCAGTTAGTAAATACAATACTATTTTCTCTTAGAGATTTTTCTTGGGTTTTTAGAGTTTTGTACAATTTTTGTCTCTAGCTACAAATGTGGAGGTCCGAACAGAGAAGGTTGTACTTTATTCAAATTAGAAAAAACAGTACAAATAGGGAAAAGGCATTTGGTAGCAAACAGTATAGAAGTGTTAGAGTGTGACAGACACATGTGCACCATATTTAGTTTGGATCATATTGGCAATATTTTTATATAATTTGAACACTAGTCCACAAAATTTTCTTTTGAGACGCATTCAAATCAGGTGCAGTCCCCATGAATTAGGCAAGATTTGTACCAAACAGAGTTTTCCTTATTTTCGCGTGAAAAAACGATTCAATATTTACCTAGATAAAAATGAAAAATGACTGTGACTAAGTACAGTGGACGGTCTAGTTGATAGTCATAATTTCTCAAAAGTAGAGAACTCACCATTACTCGTGGAATCATAAGAAGCGAATAGATTTGACGCCCAAGCTAAGTTCCCTCCAGCAGTCATTATGGACCCTGCGAGTTATTTCAAACACCGTTAATAGATATACCATATGCCCATCGCTATTAGAGTTAATCACTCTAATTCAAGTCAGTGGTTTTTTGACCCAAAACCATGAAATGGTGCTATAACATTAATTAGTGAAGTGGCCCGTATTGAGCCACGTAGCAAAACATAATTTAGTGTCACTCTAATAATTCATCACTAGTAAATTGGCAGTGTAGTGGACAAAAAAAAAGTTGTTGAAAGAGAACTACAGTGTGAATCGCTGTTAGCATTAAGAAATATATAACACGGGGTTTATTTTAGTGTCATTAGTCTACTTTAATTCCGACCAACGTGGACGATTTTTAATTTGAGTTCAGCAGAATACAATCAGTATTTTTCACACTCTTTTATGTTCAGGCGTCAGAAAACACTGGTATCAAATTAGTGTTATTAATGTAATAACGACTCACGGTGTACCCAACTGTCAAAACACAATTACCTGTTCGAAAAACCAATGAGGGATCCGGATGGGCAAGTGTGAACACTCCAGTTGGGCCGTTTAACTCATGTGATTGTCTTCCATCCATTACTGCATTCTGAAAATTGAGAAAATGAAGAATATGCTGTCATCATTTGTTCTGTAACTGAAACGTAGTTAGAATGTGCAAAAACTATAGGAAACACTGTATGTGGTTCTTCCGTAATATACGCATATAACACAGTATAATACACGCATAGTGTGGGTGTATGGGGTAACCACATATAGTGTTTCCAATTGCTTTCGCTCATTTGAACTGTGAACTGAAAAGTACTTTTGCTTGAACCTGTCGAATAGCCTTCCAAAGCAAGTTGTCTGAGAAAAGCTCACCAGATTTGACTTCTTATTAAAAGATCCTGCAATCCATCTGCACCCAACATTAAATTCCTCATCTGTACCTCCACCCAATCTCATTTGTTTTTCCAAAAAAAAACAGTAATCTCAGCTCAAACATTCAGGTATGTCCATAGAAGGATGAAATTTTACCCCGAGGTTCCGACATAAGCATATTGTGGGCCCACCACACCTGCCCCACACCTACACCAATCACCCAGTACCATTTAGAGCAACTTCCCACATCCTTCCTGCTAAAATAACATAATATAATACAGAATATATAACATATACATTTATAATACATATAAGCGCGGTTTGATTTCGCACAAGCGTCTATGTCATCCTGTACAGGTCGGTACAGAATTCGTAGACATTGAAAGAAACGTATTTAAATCCATTAATTGAATATTCAATTTATACATACATTTTTTACATTGAAAAAAAAAAAAAGGAACATAAACAAACTACAGTTTCAGTTTTGCACTTCATGTAAAGAGTCCAAGGTACATACCCGAGGGTACAGGCTCCTGCATCTCCACAACTGTGAAAAACAGGTAATCCCTCCAATTCTGGGCTGCCCAACTGCTCAGCAGCTTTCAATGCAACTCGTCCTGTTCAAACCGCAATACCAACCGGATGTAACACTCGATTTAATACCCACTTTATTAACTGACTTTACTACAGTTTCATCGGCTTTTGATACGACTCATCCGCAACACCGACCGGATGTAATACTCGATTCAATACCCATGTTGTTAACTGACTTTACTGCAGATTCATCGGCTTTCATTGTGACTCGTCCTATTCAAACCGCAATACCAACCGGATGTAACACTCAATTTAACACCCAGTTTATTAACCTTTAGTACAGATTCATCGATATCAATACGACTTGTCCTGTTCAAACCGCAATACCAAAAGGATGTAACACTCGATTCAACAGCCACTTTATTAACCGACTTTACTACAGATTCATTGGCTTTCAATGTGACTTGTCCTGTTCAAACAGCACTACCACAGGATGTGATACTAGATATAATACCCATGTTTTTAACTGACTTCATCACAGATTCGTCGACTTGCAATGTGACTCGTCCTGTTCGAATTGCAATACCAACCAGATTTAATACCCGAATTAATACCAGTGTTATTAACTGACTTTAAGAGAGATTCATCAGCTTTAAAAAAAAAAGTCAAATGCTTACCGCAAGGCTGGTCTGGTGGGACAAGAGGAGGTAATTTGGGAAGCCAGTGACTGAGACCAACATCAGTAATGAGTTCCTCGGCGTAACTCCCTGACAACCACAAGTTCGCCTCCCACGAGCTAAAGCCATTAGTCTGCGGAAGTTATTTTGCATGAAGAGTTTTACATAGTTCAAATGTACGAAAACAATTGGAAACACTGCATGTGGTTTCCCCCTACTCTATGGCTTTCTAGAGTATTATACGTGTATAGTACGGGGAAACTACATATAGCGTTTCCAATTGTTTTCACAAATTATAACTATGGAGTTTTGTACTGGAGGAAAGAAGCAAAGAAACTGTCGTCATAATCACCTGGATCAGAAATACTAGTGAGGCCCGTAGTCGATGCTGTGGTAGCATCAGTAACCCAGCTCCCACATAGCCGGCCCGTCACATAGTCGTGACTGGACAAAGAGCCCAAAAACACTTATAACCATCAAAATGATTCTAGTCGGGATACAATGTACCGCTATTTTAGAAAAGCCCAAAACCGCATTTAACCATCAACATGATTCTAGTTGGAATAAAATTTACGACTATTTTAGAAAGCCGAAAAATGCATATAACTATTAATATGATCCTAGTCGGGATGCGATGTACCATTTATTTTAGAAAGCCCAAAAACACAAATCAATATGATTCTAGACAGGACACAGTGTACTGCTATTTCAGAACTTTGGATCACATGGGCTCAAAGAAAAAATGGCCTACCCTCCTATCAGCAGGCTCTTGCAAGAACTGGCAGCATCCGGACAATGACGATCGAGCCACCTGAGTTTTGCCAGTAAACTGCGATCAAGCAACATATTGAGAACATAGTAAATAACAGCTGGCAAAGCCAAAAGTGCTTTGTCGCTTTCCTCCGTAAATAGTAAAATTCACAACCGTATTGATCCTGTAGAGCATTGAATACTCAATATTTTACATCCGTTTGATCTGTTTAAATATATATTATTTGCTAAAATACCCATAGCGTGAAAATGAAGCCAAGATTGTAGCTTTGTCCAAAACGACAAAGAAAACATTGACCTACTAATAACATAACATGCAATGCAATAGCCACGTTGTCTAAACAATAGCTCCGATACTGCTGCTTTTTGCCAAAAGGGGCAAATCCTGACATAATACTGGGACATTGCACCGGTTGACAGTGTTAATGTAGAATTTGAAGTTGTGTGATTTCAAAAGTATTGTAGTCCATGAGGCAGGTTCCAGCCAACTGAATCCACACTAGATGCAAAAAAAAAAATCATGTCATGCTTGTTGTTGTTAAAAATAAATTTCGAGTGGAGTGCATGTCAAACAATTGCCATTCATGGATGATGGTGACACTAAATTATGTAAACAATATCCAGACAAGCAAGACATGCTACAAGTCTACATGTCGCATTAAAAAGTTCAGCAAGGATGAGCTATTGCAACTGATTACCACCCAGGATTTTGGGCTTATTACATGTTTGGCAATTGAAAGAACGCATTCGATTTGTACAAACAAACATGATATACAGACAAATATGTTCACATGGATCATAAATTAAGGATACTAGATCCAGAGTCGTCCCCCAACATATTAGAAGCCATCTAGTACACCCTTCATTACCATAAGCACGAGGTCAAGTTTTACGAGGAAAGGAAATCAATGTTGTCCATTATTATGGCGTGAGAAAGTTGGGCAAAGTGCGTGGACACAAACATTAATGTTTTTCTCAACAATGGCCCACCTTAGTCTGTGTTTACGTACAATACTCGTCGACTATGTACATTGACCACAGTGTGGTTCATTTGATTTTTGGATCCACACAAATGACCACCGTTAGTGTGGTCAACCTTAGTTTAGTTCGTTTGAATTGCCCTATTGTGATTCACATAATTTTGTTTAAAACTGCAATCTTGCAGTGTTTCAATTTAATGGGACTTGCTAGGCATGTGAGTCATGAGAGTAGAAGACAAAATAAAGTGTGGTCTACACTCTACAGGCCACATTGTTCACCGATGTACACATGAGAAACTACTAAATCTAAATTCTTCTGAACCACACTGATAAGGTAAGGAGTCGGGAAAATTTCTTCTTGTCTCTCTAACGTATCGCTTTTGGATACAAAATCTTCTGCATTCCACAATATATCATGCACAGACTCTTGAATTTGAACAATACTGATAATGTGCCGAGTACGAACAATTTTTTCTATCAGCAGACTGCAAGCGAGCCAAGAATGGGCCAAAGTTAACCGTTACCATCACCAAAAATAGCCAACTCAGTCATAGTCTATGAACATATCCATTAAAAGTCACGTTAACTCATGATGACCAAGTCTTCTAACATGTTATTTTGGCTTCGCACATGAGGGATTGACTCAGAACCAACCTTACCTGGTGGCCCCCTGGCGCATTCCTGTCACTTGCACTATACGCTCTTTCCCTCCTCCCAATGCCTCAACCTGCAAGCTTATCAGGCAAAGAAGACAGATTATAATCGAAAACTAAAATTCACCTAATAAGTTTATTACACTGTCAAAGATCTACCCTCGTTTTGAGGATGTACAATTTGTACAGTTTTTTTAGCACTCTTCCATTCAGTTTACTCATAAAAGTGTACAATGGACTCTTAACATTAGAGTAGATTTATCTCGTGTAATTACCCTATGAGTATTGTGGAAAACAAATGTACCTCTTCAGCCTCAATGGTCGCACGTGAATCAGAGTAGAGAATGACTGGAGGTGGCGGGGACTCTACGTCCTGTAGCAGGAAAAGACGAAAATGATTGCTCGTCAAATCAAGCGTTTCAGGAATATATGTTTAGGCATTGATATGACGATATTGGCTCTAAAATTCTGAATAATTGAATCTCCAGAGGCACATATTATATAGACTTCAATTTTAAGGATTAATGCTAAGAACAAAATCATGATTAACCAGAACAAAATGCCACAAAACAATGCTGCATAGTCAGATATCGTCAATGTTACTGCTGACTATTACCCCTTTGCTTCTTACAGTTTAGAATATAATATAAAATGAAAGTCCAATGCGTTAAATTAGAAATGAGTCGAGGAAGCACGTTTAGATATTACTAGTTCTAAAAAACGTTTAGAAATGTACCATGTTGTCAACCAACATGTATAGCCTTGCTATACACTTGTTTAACAACTTTCCTACACCCCTTAGTCCATTCCAATATCAGAATTTATTTACCAAAAGCACACAATGGGAGCCCGTATGTGCAAGACACAACTCATCATTATTCACTTTGAAATGTACCAATTTTGTGAGGTGTTCATATGTGCAAGTGTGGACTGTAAAGGTTTCTTTCTAAATTAAGTTATTTCTAATTCATATTGGTTTTTTTATGAACATGGACTGCAAACCTCATGGAAGGGGTAGACCATAGTATGGTAACGATGGTATAGATGGCATAGATAACTTTATAAACCTTAAAGATACATGAAAAACCTTTCAGCTCAAATTACATGACTGGCCACTTCAAGTATTCTGGTAACACTCAACATTGTGACGTAGCATGTTGGGTGGACAAAAACAAACAAAAAAAACCAAATGATTAAAGGACAATACGAAGCTCCACACTTGAACGAGTTTGAACCAGAAAATATTGCGTTGCTATTAATCAACCCCTTTCAAACAAAAACCTTAAGAGTTAAGCAAGATGGAAAAATAAAGCGCCAGTAATCATATTCTTTCTTACATTTGTTGGTCATGTTTCGGTCATCTTTTGGTCACGTTACCCGATACTTGACTTAATATCATTGTTTAGTCATGTTAACCGATATTTGACCAATTTTCGGGTAACATGACCGAAATATGAACAAAATGTAAATGAGAATATGATCAAATGGTGGGTAACATGACCAAAAGATGACCAAAACATGACCAATAAATGTTTAGTGAGAACATGCCTAGTTTTTAATGCGCGATAGCATTGAGAATAATGCAACATTTACTGCGATTGAAATGAACGGGTTGGATCAAAGAAAGGTACCGATCGACGGGTCATGGCATGGCGTCTCGCTTGCCAATATTTTTGACTTTTTAAGGTTCATTTAGGGTTAATTTAGGTTTAGTTTACTTTAATGCATGCGCAATGGTCAGCGTTCCGGACATACATGTGCACAGAATAAACATCCGATTGACGCATCATAAAAGGGCGTCTCAGGTGCAATGTGGCTGGACAATTTAGGGCTACTTTAGGGTTAGTTTTAGTGCAGAGTTTAGTGCGTAGTTCAAGCGTATTGTTTCAGTGAATGCATTTTAAAACGATTGTCAACGTTCCGTACATACATGTGGCAACAAAATAACATCCTGCATTTGGCCAGACACGCTGACTGCCTGAAGCTGAGTCAGCTTTGCTTCGGAAGAATCCAGACACTCTCTGGCGGCATGCAATGCACCATTCCACCAATCACATGCATCTGCCTCATGTTCCCTTGTATTGGCTCCGGAATATGCGGAAAAAGCTGTAACCAATACAGCTCCTTCGGAAGTTACTATAGCAGCTTTCGTGCCACTTGTGCCAATATCTAAAGCAAGGACTGAATACGTGGCAGAACCTGATTGCATTTTACAGCTGAAAGTGGAAAAGGTGGTCGGTTTATTCCGCATAGGTCGTATTAGTGGTAAAGGAAGTGTTTCTCGAGTAAGGCTAAGGCTACGAGTATTACGAAAAGAAAGGGAAGAGAAAGATGTGGATGCAGGAGAAAACGAGAAGACGTTGACTGCCATGGCTGTGTAAGTATAATGTGCAGATGTTGGTAGAATCTCTCAGACGTTTTGTTGAACGTTAGGTTTTATCCGACCTTTTAGGGTTTTAAGAGTTCTTGGATTAGGGCAAGAGCCAACGGAAGCACGAGACTGACGAGAGATGCTTCATGAGTTCATGTGAAGAAACTTGAGAGTCAAAATAAAAAAGGGAATTGATCTTCGCAGTGACTATTTTGGTTGCGCGCAGTCACTTACGTCACTTTGTCAAAGATTGTACATTTTAAGTACATATTGGTACAAGTTAAGTACCGTTAGAGTTTATATTTGATGGTCAATCCGTTGAACAGCTTTGACTTTCAAAATATTGTAAATTTGTAACAAGTCAAAAAAGTGAAAAACCCTTTCTTTGACGCATGGTAAAGGTACTTTCGCATGTGCTAAAGTTACAGTTATTTTCTGTCGTTTTCCTCCATAACTTAGAAAAAAACGTGAAAATCCGCAGCTGTACCAAAAAATTGAAATTACTACCGTCCAAGTTGTGTTACCGTGAAACTTTATATGTACTACAGTTTGTCGTCAAGCGCGATGTAGTTTGTCGTCTAGCGCGTTTCGACCCAATTTCGCGTCCCTTCAACTCATCTTCAAACTTAATATAAAATCACCTCGCGAGGTGATTTTAAATATAGTTACATGAGGTGAGCGAATAAGCAGGCTTTGTCACACGTGTCAAAAGTTTTTGACAATTTTGTGTGCGGAGTACGAAAAAAAAAACCCACTGCAAGTTTGCTGCCTTGTGCGTGACTTTTTTTCCGTGCGCTTTTTTCCGTACAGGGGCCGTGGAGGGGTTTCGACCAACGGAAGCCATTTTGCAAAAGCGAAGTCCGCGAAAGCGCCTCTCTCTCTCTCACTCTCCCACTAACGCGTCTATCTCACAATTTTTGCAATGAAAAAAGACAAGAGAGGTATCAAATGAAAGATATATAAAAAATATTTCTTTTGGCTTTCTTTTACTCTTTTAGCTTATTTTGGTGGCAAGTAGACTGAAAACGAACGAAAAAGCAAAAAAGGGAAACCATGGCGGAATATTTTGGAATTAGTGACGCCGACGCTTTCATAATTTGAGCGTGACGTCAAAATGTCACAAACCCTAAACATCTACAATGTCACAAGTAGCTAGACGCCTACAAACGTCGCTATTTTGTAAACGTCATCAATTGTCGTGAGTTTTGTAGTCGTCTACGACATCACAAATTACACCCACGTCTATATCCGTCACAATCTAAAGTAACGACCACATTTCTTATTTTTTTACATACGAATGCTACGAAAGTAGTACAGAGAATCTTCGCTGAAAACAAAGTTACGAGTTCGGCTACATGTGAAAGTACCCTAGCTTTAGCCTCAAAATTGAAATCTGAACTTATAACTAAAATTAAAAGACGACGTGATACGGTTAAATTAACTCGCATGACACCAAATAAAATCGTACACAATAATAAAACGGACAAGCGTAAAAATATCTATGAAACTAAATGAAAAACATGCGCGTCGTCATGCGCGACCAAATCAAGCCACACTATTTAAAATTCACGTTTAAATTTCAATTTTGCGGCTAAGTTAAAAGCCATCATGTGCTCTCACAATGGAGCTCACGTAAAGTGAGAAAGTATATGCGCGCATCAATTTTATTTACATGTGGTTGCCGCAATTTTGTTACCGTAAACCTTGGCCGGCCGTGTGAATTGTTGTACTTTTTATGACGATCGACGTTCAGAAGCGCGACATTTTTTTAATCGGTCATAACAATACTTCGCAAATCAAAGTTTTCGAAGGATTGCCCGTCAAATCTAAACTCAACGGAATCTTTGCAACTTTTCCCCACGTTTCGCGCACGGCAAACGGGTCCACGTCGCCCCCGCCTCCCGCTTTCTCCGCGCGACCGTATGTTTAGGGTTTTTTATTCGTTTTCGTTTTTTAATATTTGAAAAACAAATAATAAATGACCCTAAACATACAAACCATAGTTCAAAAGTAGGCGTTTTTATGGTAGGCCTTTGGTCGGCGCGTTAATCTAAGTTGTGTTATGGGCTTTTCATGTGATCTTCTTGGATCACTACTTTGATCAGCGACCGTCTGATTGTCCGAATCTGACGGTGTAATTATTTTTTTTGGTCCGAATGCTTTAATTGGTCCAATTATTGGTCCGAATGTTGTAATTGGTCCAAATAGGTCCGAATACAATATGGGTCTTAAAGTCATATTGTATGTTTTGCGTACAATAGGCATATTGTATGGGCCTACTTTCACCTACTTTTGAACTATGATATAAACCATAGTTGTTCAAATCGCGCGATTTTTTCCTTTTTTGAGATTGAAACGTATAATTCGTGACTTTTGAAAAAATCGTAAAAAAACGTGTACTGTAAACTGAAACTGAAATTTTACGGAAACCTGTAAACTAATTACTGTAACTGTACATTTTTTTACGGATATGTAATTTTTTGAAACTTTTTGGAACGTCGCAAACACATTGTGTTTTTTGAAATGTTTTTGGTAGGTCACATGTTTTTGCTTGACATCCTAGACGTAACCATGATTGGGAGCACTTGTAACTTTTTGCCCATTCCGATGATTTTCCCAAAACTCATCAGAAAACCATAGTTGTTCACACCAAAATGTTGGCACATAACTTTGATTGAAGGTGTCATGTGACACGTCACACGCTTTGACGTCACCAAACATAGGCGCGAAAACAAACCTGCAGTTTTTCAAACTTACTAAGGGTACGACCCCATGTATGTGTAACTTAGCGAACTTACTTTGAATTTTAGCGCGGATCCGGCGGACCCGGATTTCATGTGTCTCTTTGTGTTTCCTCTAAATTGTTACTTAAGTTTGTGACGATTGTATACGTCAACAATACCCGTGACGGCTGTCACCGTGTACAATTTGTCTTGCCGCACGGTATTTTTTTTCGAAACTTTTTGAAGCGTCGCAAGACACATCGTAATTTTTGAAACGATTTGTGGATTTGGCATGTCGTATGTCATTGCGTGACATCGTAGACGTACAGCCTTGCAACCGTGGCTGTACGACATGCCTTTGCGTAAACCTCTCCCGTCCGGCCGCCATGACTTCGCAGATTTTTCACCTTCCCAAATTTTTCAACTTTGCGTGAAAAGATAATGTAGCATCAAGACCCTTGCAAAAAGAAAACCGTACAACATGCAAGTGGACAAAAAATTAACCCAATAATTTTTTTCGTCGTCAAAAACTTCTAAAAACTTTTCACACGTGGGAATATGTTTTCTTTTTGGTTTAACTTTACTTAAAACACATTGTTGATGTGGTTTATGATAAGTTTGAAAATGACGTAACAATGGGTCGGAAAAACGCAAGACGACAAATTTTTGTACATCCTAAGTTCGCGGATGACGCAAATTGTACTCTACAAATTTGCGATTTCTTCGTACAACTGCAACTTATGCAGTACGGCGCTAAGTTACAAAAGATAACAACATAAAAAAAGCCGTACTTAGCCACATAGGGCCGTACCCTAATACGTCCCCTCCTCTTCCCTTTTGCCCTCCGTTCTCCTCTGCTCCCTCGCTAAAGTACAACTATTCCTTCTCGTCACCCGTCCATTATATTTGGTCCCTCTTATCAACCAGTTCGCTTTTTTTTTCTTCCTCCTTTGCCTACAATTACCTCCAATCAGGTTACCATCACTATGAAACTTTTTTTAAAACATATGTTATTCTTCATACCTTGGCAACGGTAATTTTTTTGACCTGATATTCCTTCATCCGTTTTAAAGACATTTAGGAAAACACTTTGCGGGCTATAAGGTATATAATTTCTGGACCATAATTGTAGAAATTAATGGTTATTTTTAGTATTTTCTAGGTCTAAAATAAAATGCACAAAAGAAGGCGAGGCAGTCTGCATCTAACTCCTCTCTTCAGCCCCCACACTTGTCGCAATCACTAAAGGTTGAAGAGGAAGCTAGAGCCATGGCTGCATATGCCGCTTAGAGGTAGAGACACAGGTGGTAGATTTTGGTAGATTTACCAAAATATACTTGACAGACCCAGGATTTGATCCTGGTACCCGTCGTCCGTCAAGTCCAGCAGTAGCCAGTAGCTTTATCCTATTAGTCTAGGATCTGTGCTGGTACATATTGGGTTTGACAATTATTTAAACTGATATACGTACACAATTTCATTTTACGCCGTGAACAATTTTTAGACATAGACACAGTTTTGTATAGTACGGCTTATGGTACTCTACGAAATGAATATCGCGCATTTATTTTAACCGCAAAACAAATACCACGCATTTAATTTCGACCGCTATAATTAATTGCCGATCTAGATCGAAAGGCCGTGATAGATGCCGAGATCGCGGAATGGACGCTTTGGCGGTTTTTGGTCATCGCCACGTCAAATGACACGTGGCACAATCACATTGGCTGCGGCATCTCCGAAGAATATAGGAACAAATCAAGATGTGGCAGGCGTCGACATTTTGGCCATGTCGTACAATGGCCGTACAGAAATTACATCGGCACCTGTACTTTTGTGTACGACACAGAAAATCTGATTGGTCCGTACTCTAGTAGTATAAGGTTTAGAAAGGGATTTAGGACTTAGAAAATTTGGTAGGTAGACCCCTCTCTCCCATAGAGCTTCCATACAAAATGTCAACTATGACCCTTCATAACATACTGCTCAGAGGAGCAAATTGAGAGATTCTTTTTGCTATAGACCTAGGGGAGTCTTGTCTTCACAAAGGTGAAGTTGGTTAGTTTTTTTATCTTTCAGGGAGGCTGTTATACTTGTGGAAACTCAAAGGGGTCAGTGTTATCCTAGGGGCTTTGAGTGAGCTGCCTACTCTGAGGGCCAATAGAGGTTTCTGAGTTTCAGGTTATGGGCCCTTCCTATAGGGTACCCATATTTATTGGAGCAAGCTTCATATATTGGGAAAGTATGATGACAGAGGCTCTATGCGAAAAGAGGTTTTGGGGGATAGTAAGCGGACGAGTGAGGCGTCCATCCAGTTCAGCCATTCCTCTAGGGTTTGAGGGAAGCACGTTTACCATAAAAGCAGATCAAGCTCCACAGGAGGATTCGAAGGACGAGGAGAGCATTGTGATGGAAAAGGGGAAAGACAAAGAGATAGTTATACCGATTGCAACACCTATCGCAACCGGTTCAGCGTTTCTGTCACCTTTTCCGAGGAATGAGGAGAATGATGTTAATACTTAGGACTACAACAATATGGCGGCAAAACACTTCATTCTCCGCCATCTTACTCAAGGAATTGCATCTCCTTATTTGCAGGTGGAAAGGGCATTTGATATGTGGATTCCCTTGACAGAGATGTACCGGAGTGGTACTATTCAGCAGCAGCAATTGGCTGATCAAAAGATAGATGCATATGTATACAAAGGGAGAAAAATGCTAGAATTTTGTAATGAGCTTCCCACCATTTTCATGGAACTAGAGTGTTGGTCATTAAGAGAGAAAAGATGAAGGTTAATTGTCTGCTCATGAAGTTACCCGATGACTACAAAAACAAAGTCAACCATGTGCAAGATTTGTCGGATTCTAGATGGATCAGGAATTGCGTGGTTGGAATGATTTTCGTCCAAGAGAATACAATTGAGATCGGAAGGGGAGAGAAGAGTGGACAAGCTTTGGCAACAGGAACTGATTCGAGGAGCAAGAATCCCACAAAATCAGTTGGAAACTATGAAGGAAGAGGACAGAAAACTCAATCAGATGAATCCAGACCGAAAGGCTCTAAGGGGTTGTGTCACTTTTGCAAGAAACCAAGACACTATATAACAAAGTGAACTAAGCTAACCAAGCTTTGCTTAAATGAGGGGCAGACCAGTGGGCCCCCAAGAGGAAAGAAAAAGGCCCTTGTGACACAGGTACATGAGGCGAAATCTGAGGACGAGGACTATGAGCTCCTATTGGATGAGGAGTTGAGGCAAAAAATAAGGTCAAAATTCCACGAAAGTAGAAATGTGCTTTCGGTGGATTCAAAGGTGAAGCAAGCTGGATTGTAGATTCAAGTGCCTCCATGCACATGTGTAAGGATAAACACCTGTTCACTAAGATAAGAAAGATTCCCAGCGTAGAGATAGAGTACGGGGATGGGAGGATAGTCAGTAGTACTCTTGTAGGGTCGGTAGATATGAAAGTGTTAGTAGAAGGAAAGACATCCATAGTTATATTCTCCGATGTATTGTTTATTGTGGAGTTGAACAAAAATCTCATCTCCACATCTGTATTAGATGATAAGGGTTTTGATACTAGCACTAGGAAAGGAGTCTTTACTGCTAGTTTTGAGGAGGAAGTTTATTTCACTGCTGAAAAGGTAGCCAAGGGATGTTCAGGCTGAATTTAATCAATGAAGAGAAGAAACTTATTATGCTGGTGTTCATGATATAATGTTGTGGCATAAGAGGTTTGGGCATGTGAATCTAGATAAGTAAATAGAGATGAAAAAGTTGGGAGCAGTGGAAGGGATTTAGTTCATTAAAATTGAGAATCTAATTGATTCTAGTGGATGTGCTCAAGGTAAAGCACACACGTTACCTTTCCAAAAAACTTCCACCAATAAGAGAGAAAAGATCTTAGATTTAGTACACATAGATATTTGGGGACCAGCCAAAGTGCCCTCACCCGGGGGAAAGAGATTTATGATGACTATCAATGATGAGTCTCGGTATTCCAAGGTGTATTTTTTGAAAAATAAGTCTGAGGCTTAAAAATGTTTTAGACAATATAAAGCATGGAGTGAAAAACTCCATGAAACCCCAATCAAGATAGTTAGGAGTGACAATGGTGGAGAGTATACCTCTAACTAGTTTGAGGATTTTCTGAGAGAAGATGGAGTCGAACACCAAAAGACAATTCCAGAAAACCTAGAACTGAATGGGGTAGCTGAAACACTAAATAGGACACTAAGTGATAGTGTTAGAAGTTTGTTGTCAGATAAGAAGATAGGAAAAAGGTTTTAGGCCAAAGCAATGAACTGTGCTAATTACCTCAAAAATAGAGTTCTTACTTCAGCGGTAAAAGGCTAAACACCTTATGAGAGATGGATTGGTCGAAAACCAAACATATCTCACTTAAAGGTTTTCGGCATTTAAGTGTTCAGTCTAGAGGTCTAACTGGAAGCTAGATCCTAAAGGAAAACCGGGTACTTGTTAGGATATGATGAGGATATCAAAGGATACAGTGTTTATGATCTAAAAAGGGAAGATATATTCTTAGTAAAGCACCTAGTAGTTATGGATGAAGGAAAGTCTGTGGATCCCTTCAAGTATACAAAATCAGTAAAAATCAGATTTGAGTAAGAAAATTCCGATGACTTTTGAGCTTCCTAACTATCTAGGTTTCAGAGAAGATGACATTCTTGCAGGTACAAATCAGACCGAGAAGGACCCGGCCGCGGAAACTCCAGTGACAACTCTACCAAAGGCGGAAGACGTGATGGAAAATGATTCAGAATCAAGGGACAGGGGAGAAGCCGAGATTGTTCGAAAGAACCCACGGCAACCATCTATTCCGGCCGCAGATTTTGATGGGGGAAGGAGAAGTAGTAAAAGGTTGCAAGAAAAACAGACTACTAACAAGGTAACAAAACTCTCTCATCCGGATGAACCTCAGACTTATTAAGAGGCGATGACTTGTCCAGAAAGGAACAGGTGGAAGACAACCATTAATGAAGAGATGGCCTCAATCATGGCAGCCGATACTTGGGAGCTGGTGGATTGTCCACCTAACCAAAAACCAATCGGGTGTAAGTGGGTGTTCAAATTAAAACTGAACCCAGATAACACCATTGAGCTCTACAAGGCCGGTTAGTGGCCAAAGGATTTACATTGAAAGAGGGAATTGACTACGAGGAAACCTTTGACCTGGTCGTCAAATTTCCTTCCGTCAACATACTTCTTAGTGTGGCAGCAGCAAAAGACATAGAAGTGCACGAGATGGACATCAAAACAACCTTTTTGCATAGAGAATTGGATGAGGAGATCTTCATGCGACAACCGGAAGGATTTGTGGAGCAAAGAGAGGAGAGTAAGGTATGCCGACAAATTAAATCTCTTTATGTATTGAAACAGATAGTGGAATAAGAAGCTTGATGAGTTTCTTACTAGTCTAGGATACATCTCGATCAGCTTAGATCACTCAATTTATGTTTTTGAAGATGAGGAAAGCGTTATTTTTATTGCAATTTATGTTGATGATTTGCTTGTTCTAAGTAAATCAATGGAGAAAAATAATAAACTGAAAACTGATCTTAAGGGGAGATTTAAGATGAAGGATGTGGGAGAGGCAAGATATATTTTAAGAATTCAAGTAGAAAGAGATCGAGAAAGAAAGATTATAAGGCTAACTCAAAAGGAAGCAATAGGGAACATGTTGGAAAAGTTTCAGATGAATAAGGCTAATAGTTGTACAACTCCAATGGAGTTAAAAAAGGGGAGTGGGGGATTATGGAAAAATGAGTCATAATCTTAGACAAGGAATTAGGTCCGGACGAAGAGAAGTTCATGCAGACTATTCGTTATAGGCAAGTAGTAGGAAGCCTAATCTATTTTATGAATTCTACCCGTCTGGATTTGGCTGCAGCTGTAGGAGTGCTGGGTAGAAGTCTAAATGCTCACACTAAGAGAGATTCGGAGGCAACTAAGAGAGTCCTTAGATATTTGATAGGAACTAGGGATCTATGGTTGCACTTGGGTGGAGGGAATACCGACATCACTACTTGGAGTGATGCTAGTTATGGTGATGCTCCGATGAGGAGATGTACTTCTGGATATGTATTGTATATGGGTGATGGAGCTTGTTGCTAGAGTAGCAAACAACAAAAGGTTATTGCTCACTCCACCATGGAGGCTGAGTATTTGGCCTCTTTCTCTGCTGTAAAAGAATTGATGTCGTTCAAGTCTTTGCTTGGTGAGCTTGGTCACCTTAAGAGTGGTGTGCATAAAATGTTTTGTGATAATCAAACAGCAATCGCTATTGCTGGCAATCCTATACATCATTTTAAAGCCAAACACATAGACATTAGACTAAGTTTTGTTAGAGAGAAGGTAGAAAACAAAATAACTAGTTTAGAGTAACGACCAAATAGCGAGATGGTAGCACATATGATGACCAAACTTGTGCTTTCCCCTAAGATAATTTTGTGCAAGGAGAAGTGTGGTTTGAAATTAAAGAGTGACTAGAAAATAAGGGGAGTGTAGAAATTAATGGTTATATTTAGTATTTTCCAAGTCTAAAATAAAATGAAGAAAAGAAGGCGAGGCAGTGTGCCTCTAACTCCTCTCTTCAGCCTCCACACTTGTCGCAGTCATTGAAAGTTGAAGAGGAAGCTAGAGCCATGGCTGCCTATGCTGCTTAGAGGTAGAGAGACAGGTGGTAGATTTTGGTAGATTTACCAAAATATACTTGACGGACTCTAAATTTGATCCCTAGTACATGGGGTTCGTAAAGTCAGTTGTAGCGGGTTGCTTTATCCTATTAGTCTAGGTTCCGTGCTGGTACATATGGGTTTGACAATTATTTAAGCTGATATATGTACACAAGTTCATTTTACAGCGTGAACAGTTTTTAGACATAGACACAGTTTTGTATAGTATGGCGTACGATACTCCACAAAATGAACATCGCGCATTTGTTTTGACTGCAAAACAAATACCACGCAGTTAATTTCGACGGCTATAATTAATTGGTGATCTAGATCGAACAGCCGTGATAGATGTCGAGATCAAGGAATGGACAATTTAGCGGTTTTGGTCATCGCTACGTCAAATGACACGTGGCATAATCACATTGGCCTACGACATCTCTGGAGAATATAGGAACAAATCCGGATGTGGTAGGCGTCGACATTTTGACCATGCCGTACAATGGCCGTATAGAAAGTACATCGGCACTTGAACTTTTCTGTACGACACATTAATCTGATTAGTCCGTACTCTAGTAGTATAGGGTTTAGAGAGGGATTTAGGACTTAGAAAAATTGGTAGGTAGACTCCTCTCTTTCAAAGAGCTCTTATACAAAAGGTCAACTTTGACCCTTCATAACTTACTGCTGAGGGGAGCATATTCAGAGATTCTTTTTGCTATAGACTCAGGGGAGTCTTGTCGTCGTAAGGTTTAATCTAGTCAAAAATTTTATTTGTCACGGTGGCAGTTATTCTTGTGGAAACTCAAATGGGCGAGGGTTATCCTAAGGGCTTCGAGTGAGCTGCCGGGCCAATGGAGGTCTTTAAGTTTCAATAATGTGCCGTTTAACTATAAATCATGTTATTTTAAAGAAACCCTAACCGTTATTAAAATACTAACTTAGTAGAATGAAGTTATTTAAAAGTTTACCCCTTTTGACTTTATAAAAAGTTATTTTTTTCTTATCCTTTCATTGTTGCGATGTTATGTAAAAGAGTTGGTATAAAATAACTTTTTTTATGAATTATGTTTGTAAATATGTTATGTGAGAAGTAGTGTGTGTAACCAATAGTTTTTTTATGTATTTGGGATATTTAGAAGTTTTTGTGTCAGAATTTTTGTGTTTTTATTTGTTTATTTAAAACAGGAAACTGCAAAATTGCAAACTGCAAACTGGAAACTGAAAATTGAAAACTGGCAACTGCAAACTAATAATAGTAAGATATAAAAATAGTGCGACAATAGTATGACATAAAAATATTGCGACAGAAAAATAGTGTGGCAAAAACAAAATAGTAAGGTAGAAATAGTGTAGTGTATATATATATATATGTATATATTCTATATGTATGTATATTTCTATACAATTATGTATTAGTTAACATAACTCTATGTAACAAATTACTGGTGTCACCATATTGAGGGAGGAAAGTGGGATCCTCTAAGACATGCTGTGATGGTTGCGATTGAGAATTTGACAAAAAGATATCAACGGTTGTGGTCGATAGGGAGAGAGAGATCGAGGGCTACTATGGTCGCTCCATTGTCAATTGGGGAAAAGAGGGAAGGGAAAGAGAGTTTGTAAAAGGAGGAGGACGAGAGGGAAGGGGGAAGGGAAGGGGAAGAAGAAAGGGAAAGTTATGAAAGAATAGAGATGAAAACGGCCCGACTAGAAGAGGTAAGACTGCAAGAATATATATCGATACAGATATTATATATTGATATATGTTATATATTTAGACATGATATTACAGCTCAGGAATTTCCTTCCAATTTGTTACAATCATACAATCAATATGTAGAGTGCGTGATATGTGTCTAAAAAAACAAGAACTTGTGAATATGTAATGATAAAAAAGATCTAGTTTAATCTAAAAGACTAAATACAAAGATAAAATTGGACAGAGATAAGGTCTATGATTTGAACTAAAATAAAAATGAGTTTTGGATTAACATTAGGACTAAAAGTCAGGATTTTGTCTAAGAGTAAGACTAGAATTTAGACTAAAGCGTAATGCTAGGATTTGAGACTAAAGTTAAACTACTATTTGAACTTAAGTTGTTGCCCAAACTTTGGATTTGGGTTTTCCAGAGAGGAGAAAATGGCCATAATAAGACAAAAAATTGGACTACTGGAAAAGAAAATGGCCATCATAAGACAAAATATGTGACAATTAAAGCATCAGTCCAGGTCTCTCCATCTCTTGGCAGCCTCCCAATCTCTTTTCCTAGGATCGTTAAAAATCGTACTGAGGACTCCTAATTTTGCCGCTATGTCGGACCTTGTAGGGTTCATAAAGTAGATCAAACTTCCTACAACTTATCTTTAAGGAATATAATTCATAATCTCTCTCTCTTTTGGACTCATCTGATCATCTAAGATTATCACTCCTCCTTCTACACTCCCATTACTTACTTTATTCAAGTCGATGGGAGTGGCAAAATTGTTTGCCTTTTCCATCTGGAATTTCTCAAGCATATTACCTATTGCTTCTTTCTAAATAAGTTTGATAACCCTTTCCCCCCTATCTCTCTCCATTTAGATCCTTAGAATGTATTTTGCCTCACCTTATTCCTTCATATCAAATCTGCTTCTAAGATCTTTCTTTAGCCTATTGATCTTTTCCAAAGACTTAATGAGCACAAGCATATCATCCACATAGATTTCAATAAAAATGACACCATTCTTATCCTCAAACATACAGATAGAATGGTCAGAGCTGATCCGGATATATCCCAAACTAGTGAGAAACTCATCTAGTTTTTTATTCCACTCTCGAGGAGCCTGCTTCAGCCGTATAAAGACTTTAGGAACTTGCACACTTTGCTCTCTTCTCCATCCTCCAGAAATCCCCCTGGTTGCCTCATAAAAATTTATTCCTTTTACTCACCATTAAGAAAGGCAGTCTTAATATCCATCTGGTGTATTTCCATGTTTTTCGCTGTTGCCAAACTGAGGAGAATCCTTACTAATAGGAACCAAACAACTGGAGCAAAAGTCTCCTCAAAGTCAATCCCCTCCTTTTGGGTGAACCCCATTGCTACCAATCGAGCCTTATATCTCTCAATAGTATTATTTCGGTTAGTTTTAGTTTAAACACCCATTTATACCCAATCGGTTTTCTGTCTGGAGGACATGCCGCTAGTTCCCAGGTATTTGTTTCTATGATGGAGGCCATCTCATCATTTTTGGCTCTAATCCATTTGTCTTTCTCGAGAAAGTTTACTGCCTCTAAGTATGACTAAGGCTCATCTGGGTGAGATAGCTTAGTTACCTTGTGAGCTGCTTGTTTTTCCTGGATCCTTTTGCTGCTCCTTCTCCCCCCTTCAAACTTTGTAGCTAGGATAGAGGGAAGTCTTGGATTTCTCCTTTCTGTCTCATCGGCTCCCCTATCCATCGAAGCCGGTTCTGATTCCTCCTCTTCTGTCTCCTCGAATTCTATAGGGATATGTGAGGTTTCCGGTGGATATTCTATGTCTTAGATCTCCCCAGAATTTGCAATCCCTGTTTGATTCATGTCCCTTTCGGGAAGTACGGAGTCCTTCTCACCTTCAGACTCAAAGCAAATTTTTATCTTCTTGGTATATTTGAACAAGTCAAATGACTTCCCTTCATCAATGACAACTAGGTGTTTGACCAGAATGATAGCTCTCTTTGCTAAGTTATAGACTATATATCCCTTGACATCCTCATCATATCCTACAAAGTATATAGGTTTTCCCTTAGCATCTAGTTTCCAGTTTTTCCTATCCGTGTCAAGACTGTAAACTTGGCTACCGAATACTTTAAGGTGAGAGAAATCTGATTTCCTTCCCATCCATCTCTAATAAGGTGTCATTCCCTTTACAGCTGAGGTAAGGACTCTATTCTTAATGTAGTTGGCAAAATTCATGGCCTCTGCGCAAAGTCTCTTTCGTATTTTCTTGTCGGCCAACATACTACATGCACTATCTCCTAGTGTTCGGTTCAACCTCTCAGCTATCCCATTTTGTTCTGGGTTATATGGTACGGTTTTCTGGTGCTAAACTCCCTCATCTCTCAAGTATTCCTCAAACTGGTTAGAGGTATATTTCCCCCCATTATCATTCCTTATTCTCTCATTGGGAGTTCGATGCAACTTCTCACTCCAGGCTTTATATTCTTTGAAGTAAGTTGATGTTCTGACTTTGTTTTTAAGAAGTAGACTCTAGAGCATCTAGACCAGTCATCGGTCATTGTCAACATAAACCTCTTTCCTCCAACCGAAGGTACTTTTGCAGGTCCCCAGATATATCTGTGGACTAGATCTAGTACTTTCTCACCTCTATATGTGGCGGCTTTGGGAAATGGAAGTTTGTGAGCCTTACCTTGAGCACAACCTCTACAATCATTCATCATTTCATTATCCTCAAACTGAATGCCTTCTACAACCCCAAGTTTTTTTCATTTCCCTCAACGTATTAAAATGCACATGCCCCAATCGCTTATGCCAAATCATCAACTTTGGAACACAAACATAGTAAGCATTCTTCTTTTCATTACTCATGTTAAGCCTAAACATTCCTTAGCTTCCCTTATCTGCCATGAAGTAAACATCATCCCCATACTTAGCTGTAAAGACTCCTTTTCTAGTGAAGGTATCAAATTCTTTGTCATCTAACACACACGTAGAGACAAGATTTTTACTCAGCTGAGGAATGTAAAGTACATGTGAGAATGTGAGTATAGATGTCTTACCCTTCACTAAGACTTTCAGTTCTAGTGACCCCACTAGATCTGTAGTAACCACCCTCCCATCCCTATACTCTATCTCTACAGTAGGGATTTTTCTTAGCTTAGTGAAGAGTTCCTTATCACAACACATATGCATGGATGCACCTGAGTCGATAAACCATCCTTCCTATGGAGCTTCTCGAATTGCTCTAGGGCACACTTTTGTCTCCAAGGGATCTCCTTCTCCTCTAGACTCTCATCAAGAAGAAGTTCCCCGTCCTCCTTAGAGGACTTGTCTACCGTTTTTCTTGTCACTTTTGTAACCACAAGTGCTTTTTTCTTCCCTCCGGAAGAACCCCCTCCACAGTTCTCTTTGAGCCTCTGCTCCGATAGCTTGACATAATCCGCGATAAAGTGTCCCAACTTTTTGCAAAAATGGCAAAGGCCTTTTGGGGGCCTTGGTCCTGCAGGTTGATCTCTTACTCCTTTGTACGGTTTATTCCTGTCCTTCCCCCATCAATCCCCTCCTGCAGCTAGAGCTTGAATGCTCTTTCCTCCTCTCCTAATCTCCATGGTGTTTTCCTGCACAAGTATCATCCGGACCACTGTATTCCACATCAATGAACTTTTTGTCATTTTTTCTACTCGGTACACTACGTTATCGTACTCATCTAGTAACTTCATGATGAGAGTGTTAACTTTCATCTTCATTGTACCTGTCCACCCAGCACTTTCTATCTCCATATACAAACAAAAAAGATCATTACAATAATCTAACATCTTTCCTCCTTTGTAAATGTAAGTCACTAGCTTTTGCTCAGCCAACTGGAGCTCCTAAATATTACCAGCTCTATAAATCACCACCACACTCACCCACAACTCCTCGGCCTTGTAAATGTGAAGGTGAGGGGTGGCCAAAGCTTGAGTGAGGTGCCTTAGAATGAAGTTCTTGGCAGCCATGTTTACGTCTTCCCACATTTGAGTATCGTTCTCCACCGTCTTCACCATCGCCGCTCCCGGTGCCTTGGCAATAGGAGTGAGGGGTATCTCCTTCCCTTTCCCTTTTTGTGACACACTTCTGTCCCCATCATCTGCCTCCTCCGCGAACGTAGTTGCTGCTGCAGGGAACCTTACTCCTTCAAATCTTGGTGGAGTTCCTAAAGGTGGGCGTTTCACTTGTCCACTGACAATACCCTAGTACCGTTTTTCGCACAAAGCCCCTATCATCATGGCTTCCCAATAGATGAACCTAGATCCATTGAAGGTGGGCACCCTAGAGGGTGGGCCCATAACTTGCAATTCTGTGTCCTCCATTGGACGACAGAATACAGGAAGCCTCTAGATAGTTTTTAACTAACCCACTTCAAGCCAAAATCGGTGCTGCCCAAGATGGCAAACTAACAGTTTGACTTCACCCCTGTGTAGCCAGGACTCCCTTGAGTTCGTAGGAAAAAGTATCAGTGAAAACATCCAACCAGCTGATTAATTAAAAGGTGGCAAAGATGCCAAGTTTATACAAACTCTCAAAGGGAGAGAGGTTACTACCTACCAAATTCTCTAAGTCCTAAACCCCTCTCACAACCCCTATCTACTGACGTACGAACCAATCAGATGACTGTAGGGTACAGAAAGGTACTACGACCGATGTACTTTCCGATGTACTTTTTGTATGGCTTGTGTACGGGAAAGCCATTGAGTGGACACGTGTCCACTTTTAACTCGTCTTTATGTTCCAAAAATATATCTGCGACCAAATTTAATCCCTCCACGTGGCGCCATGTCATGCCACGTCCACAAACGCCAAAATGACCATTCCGCGATCTTGGCATTGATATATGCCGTTGGATTAAATATGACATTAAATGTGAGCCGTTGAAACAAATGTCTGATTCATTTGTTTCGTGCAAGATAATGTTCGCACTATATAACACTTGGTTCTATGTTCTTTCGTCCGTCATTCCGTTAATCGAATCCATGATATGAACACTGTTTAAATAATTATCAAACCTAATCAATCCTAACGGACTTCTACGACAAACAGGTTAGAGCTAACGACTACGCCGCGCTTTGCCGGTCGGTGGTTCGAGTCCTGCCGGACTCAACCTTTTATTGGGGGTGACATAAGTCACCCTTTAGTCTTGCCTACTTAGCTAGGACAGCCATGGCTCAACCACCCTCTATATCCCTCAGTGACTACAACAAGTATGGTGGGTAAAGAGAGGAGGTGGAGGCAGGCTGTCCGCCTTTTTCTTTTCTGATTTTATTGAACTATTTAGACCTAGAAAATACTATATAAAACTATTAATTTCAACATAAAACATTAATTATACATACTAAAAACTGTACTAATATTTATTATACAAACTAATAACTGTGCTAATACTAATGTTACAGAATAATAATTGTACCAAAACTAATGATACAAACTCATAACTGTACTCATACTGATTACACATACTAATAACTTTACTAATACTGATTATACGTACTATTAGCTTTAGTAATACTGATAATACACAAATAATTAGTATGAATATTTCGTATTAGAATAGTTATTTGTCTGCATAAATAGTATTAGTACAGTTATTAGTGTGTATGATTATTATTAGAACAATAGTTAGTCTGTATATTGAGTAATATTACAGTGCTTAACCTGTATATTTAGTATTAGTACAGTGCTTAATCTGTATATTTCGTATTACTAGCCTTTGTAGTCTGTGTAATTAGTAGTGTTGTGTATCGGTAAAAAACTTATCGCGATAACACCGATACCGATAGTTATCGTTATCGAACGGTCAGCGGTCCCGATAAATTTGTACTTTCTGTACTTTCTGTCCGGTAAACTGAACGGAAATTTACGTGAAATGTACGGCTTTTTACGGGAAATGTACGGAATTTGACGAAAAAATACGTTGCACTATGTAGTACTTTTTGGGCGGTTAACTGTACATAAATTTGACGGGAATGTACGGAATTGTACCGATAAACTGATTATCATGAAACGGTAAAAAGACGGCGGTCTCAAAGTACAACGGATGCAGAATAACATTATGCGCGCGGCTAGAATCGAACGGACGACATTCAATGATAAAATAAGAGCGGACGGTCAGCGTGAGCGCCGACATCTCAGAATGGCTTTTTTGGCGGTACTAACACTAAATCTACAGACTAATAACTGTAAGAATACTTATTATACAAAATGTACTAATACAACTTGCATAAACTAATAATGTGTTGAAACTAATTTAAGAGACAAAGAAATGTACTGATAATAATTGTACAGGCTAATAACTATGATAACACTTATTATGGATACTAATAACAAAACTATTACTAATTCTACAAACTAATAACTATGTTAATACAAAGATACATACGAATAGCTGTACTAATACTAATTATACATTACTAACAACTATACTATGACTAATTATACAAGGTAATAACTGTACGAGCACTATTTATAAAGACTAGTAACTGGATTGTACCAGACTAGTTATACATACTAATAACGGAAAAAAATGGTTGACTTTATTAAAAAGCGCGATGGTAAACCATCTAAGTCTATGAAAACAAAAGGAAGTAGCACGGCAAAAACTGATAAACTACATGTCGAGGAAGAAACAAAAACAATAAGAAAGGCAAAAGAAACGAAAACACGAAAAGATGGCTAGTAGACGGAAAACACCCAAAGAAGAAAAAAACAACAAACAAAACATCAAAGGAAAGGGCTAACACTTATCAACAAAACCCCAATATAACTAAAAATCTACGCAAAGCAACCACGTAAGTCCCCAAACCCTGGAGGAGCACGAGGAGGGAGTTCCAAGACACATCGACGATCCATAGCCGCAATAGACGATCCAAGGAGGATGGAAGCCTGCACTCGTTGTAGGGCCACCGATAAACGTTAACGGTAAAAGGAAGTAAGTACTGAAACCGACGGGTCCCCGGGTCCTCGTCGCTTTGAACGAACGCCGACCATAAGCACGAGGAACTCGTCTAAAGCCACACCCAAACTACCAAATATCTTGACCACCATCAGAATGAAACCATCCATAACATCGCGATGGGCATAATCACGCTCTTTCCTCTTAGCCGCGTCGCGTGCGGCCACACTCACATGTCAAGCTGCTTGACTGACAACTGTATCAGAGGTAGGGTTTGCCAAAACAACGTCACCAAATGTACGACGCATACCATGAAGTAGTACAATGTCAATCTGACGGGAAAAAATAATGTTGGAAACTTCCTGACAAACAGAATATCCCCCCTAGGAAGCGATAGTAGCAATGGTGTCTCGAATCGTGTCGTGCGCCTAAATCAACTCTCCTCCCTGGGAGCAACGAAGCAAATAAACGCCGTCGAACTCAAGAACGTGGTCACATGAGCAAACAAGAGAGCCAAGTAAAGGTGGGTGAGGGAGGCCAAGCCGAAACCTAAGGGTCGTGGTGAATTGAGCCGAGGTGAATTAGAGGGTATATAAGATAGGGATAGCCAATAGCCAAGCTTCGAAACAAGGTCCGCCATAGGAAAGAAAGCGTGCACACGAAGTATCCGAAGGAAGCGCCTCGAAAAGCTTGGACTTAAGAGCGGCGACAACCTTATCAGAAATAGATTCTTGAACACGTGCAACTGATGTCGAAACAAGAGTGGAAAGAACTGGCATATCCGCGATAGCAGCAGGAGTAAGAGAACGATATGCATTGAGAAGGGACCCTTAGAAGGCGCGCACACCTTCCGAAACTTGGAGTACAACGGTAGCAAGAATATGAGTGTCCCCATCCAAAAAACGAGAGACAATAGTGGAGGCAACAAGGTACCAGCTTCCCAAATAGGCAGCGGGAGCAACACGCGCCGTCGACACTAAACCCAAACCACCTGAAGAGACTGGAAGAAAAGCCTAGATATAGGCTGCACGTTTTGACTCCTGATCAAAAGCCCAACGACCTAACATAGTATAAAGGACGTCCATGAGGCGATTGTCAAATGCAGAAAGGGACGACACAAAAGTAGGAGTGGGAGGGGAAGTACGAGTAAGGAAGGAGGGGCGATGGGGGAAACATCGGGTCAAAAGTGCAAAAGCCACTTGGGGATCATAAAGGTTAGGAAGGTCATACACATGGGACAAATCTGTCTGAAGAGCAGAATGAAGAAATTGTTTGATGTAAAGATCAGAACTGAGCGGGCAGCCTAACACACGAATTCCTTCGGATAAAGGTGGGGTCTGAAAACTTGGAGGGGGAGTGAAACAAGAAGGAAAAGCACGGGGAGACCAAACAACACACTTAGTGGGTTGGATAAAAAGATTGATTTCGGCCAAACTATCTTTGAAAAAAGTGTAGGCCCGTAAAACTTGGTTCCAAAGGACCAATAATGTGTGTGTCGTCCACAACTGAAGGGAAGAGGCAAGATGGAAAAGCGGCCGCGGAAGCTCAGAGAGCGCGGCAATGAGCAAGGGCAAACAAAGGCCCCCCAAGAGGATCGCCTTAACGAGTGCCAGTCGTGGAAGAAATGGGGACCAAATTACCATCAATGCCAAATGAGAGGCTGCCACTCAAAGAATAAAAGGCCCTCACAAATGGAAATATCTCGACAATTGGAGAAGGTGCAACCATAAGCTCGGAAAAATGGCATTACGATCCACTTTATTGAAAGCATCAGAGACATCAACTTGAAGGACTAAATAATCCGGATGGGAATCCAACAATGCTCAAATCCTGTGGACCACAGCTTCGCAACCTCCCCGGGTTCCCACTCCAAACTGATGAGGAGAGAAATAATCATGGAAAGCGGGTTGGAGTTGGATGCATATGGCACGAGCCACCAATCGGTACAACACCTTGCCCACGGCAATAGGAAGGATTCCCCTATTGGGTTTGGTGACAACTACAAGGCGGGAAGCCATGAGGAGATCGCAAAAACGAGAGGGGACAATGCCACCGGCAATAAGAGAACAAACTCGAAAGAACATATCAAAACCACAAGCACCTGATTCCACAGGCAAAACGTTGCAAAATAACTCATAAAATGTGCCTGATGGACCCCTTGTTGAAAGATGTGGAGAAGTCGTAAGGGCTTTAATAAAAGCGTCTCGATCTAGGATGAAACACTTTGATGGCTCAAAGGTGTGAATAGAGGGGGATTGAGGGGTGGGAGCCGGTGGATGGAGAGCTCGGAGAATCTCGATAGTCTTAGTAGACTGAGGAGCAAGATTTAATGGTTGGAGGGCCCGACCCGCTCGAGAGAGCTCACCAACTCGGCCCAAATAAACTGCACGCCGATAAGAGGATGGTACATCTGAAGTCTTAGGTCTTCCACGTGGTGTGAAAGAAGCACTCCTAGCTCGATCCTCATACTCGGCGTGAAGGGCCTTCCAATCACCTCAAAGGAATCCTCGGCATTGAGCCATATTTTCTCGCGCCCCGCTACCACCTCCACGGTGTGGTAAGACTAGAACCTAAAGAGAAAACATAAAAAAGTGGTGCCCAGATCCAACATCCGTGAAATCAAAACAAATATAGGTCAAAGGGAGGTGGAGGGCGTCCTATACTTTAATCCGCACAGCCATGGGGATCCGCGTGTATAATCGTGGACGGGGGGATCCCAAATCATACGCTCCAAGCACGTCTAATTCGAGTACAAATGTCCAATCTTAGCTTGTAGGTCCAGACGGGAGTGCGGTGGAAAAAAGGGTACTAGTGGATGGGCCGCCTTGGGCCAAGAATCGTCGACAACTCTTTGTATGCCGGGTAATACCGGCACCCGACGCAAAACGGTTATGGCACCCAATACTTTCTATCCCTGTTGAGGCTTGTTTGCGGGGTTTAGGTGGAGCAGGTGAGGGAGAGAGAGGGGGCTAGGATGCTTGGTCGGACATAGTTATTGAATGAGAGGGCGATGCATATGTGTGTGTGTTTGTGTGTGTTTAAATGTGTTTAAGTATCGGTTTTTGGGTGTGTAAGTGGTATATAGGGGGGGGGGGAGAGAAACGTCAGAATAATTGGTTTTTTTTTTTTTTCCGAATTGGAAGGGGAGGGGAGGTGGGGGGGTTCAAGTATCGGTTTTTGGGTGTGTAAGGGGTGTAAAGGGAGGGGGGGGGGGGGGGGGGGGGGGGGGCGAAATGTCAAAACAAATGATTTTTTTTTTAGTGTTTGTGTGTGTGTGTGTGTGTGTATGTGTATGATAAAATCGCTATATAGGTGGATGAAGAGTTTGACAATTGATGGGAGGGGGGGAGGTGGCCAGTAATGACAAAGGGGGGTTGCACCTATGGTTTTGCCGATGTTTGTGCAGGTGGTAGTGGCCGCAGGCCGGATCAACAGGTACATAGTAGCGCGAAATAGTAAATGTCGTGTAGTGAGGAGGAACACGACAAGATTAGATCCGCAGGTACATAGTAACGCAAAGTAGGAAATTTCGCGTAGTGAGGAGGAAGACAACAAGATTAGATCCGCAGGTACATAGTAGCGTGAAGTAGGAAATATCGCGTAGTGAGGAGGAAGACGACAGGATTTGATCCGCAAGTACATAGTATCGCGAAGTACGAACTGTCGCGTAGTGAAGAGGAAGACGACAGGATTAGATCCGCAGGTACATAGTAGGGCGAAGTAGGAAATGTTGCGTAGTGAGGAGGAAGACGACAAGATTAGATCCAAAGGTACATAGTAGCGCAAAGTAGGTAATGTCGCATAGGGAGGAGGAACACGACATGATTAGATCGGCAAGTACATAGTATCGCGAAGTACGAATTGTCGCGTAGTGAGGAGGAAGACGACAAAATTAGATCTGCAAGTACATAGTAGCGCGAAGTAGGAAATATCGCGTAGTGAGTTTGGAAGACGACACGATTAGATCCGCAGGTACAATGTAGCGTGAAGTACGAAATGTTGCGTTGTGAGGAGGAAGACAACAGGATTAGATCCGCAGGTACATAGTAGCGCGAAGTAGGAAATGTATCGTCTGTAAACAAGTTTTTACAAACATGTTCTGAATAAAGTGGCTCTACGTAAGTTGACGATCAAATCTGTAAAATCGTCAAAAATTTGGAAACCGACCATTTTCGTATGAAAATCCGTAGTTGCGTATCACGTACGTGTGCTTCGCAAGTGTACCGTGTCAATGTACCTTAGAGATCTCCTTCACTCTGCTCATTTTCAGGAAAAAACCGTATTTCTTTTCGGCAAAGATTTTACGGTCACCTTGTCCGAAGGCACGTGACTTTAGGGACCTGTAAAAATTTTCATTTTTCATTGACGCACGTGTCTATCGTCTAAGTGTAGCGAATCGATCGGTTCTGTATTGGTGCACCCACCTCCGCGAAGTGGGTTCACCAATACAGAGGCGGATGGAGCGATTGCTTCGCAAATGAAGACGAAAGTGTAATCGGACGGTCGATGTCTTCCCCCGGATACTTGGAGAGTCGTAATCTTATTTTTTGTAATGTTGTTTTCAGGAAACTCACAAAAATATAGTACGACATGGTACGGGCAAATACAAAATTATGTATTAAACATCACTTTTCGTCTGATGTAACCTTGCCCTAAATCGAAAGCGAGAAGCAAACGGGACCTGCCGATCAGAAAGTCCAAGATTGCTCTGTACTTTTCTGCTAACATTTGGACTGGAGTGAAAAGTCCTGTACTTTTGGTCCTATGAGTGCGATTTTATTGTATGGAATGATGCGCAGTCCGGACTGAAGCTCGTACTTTCATTCTACAAAGTACGGCCCGAATTGGGATACGTGACATGACATACTATAGATTGTACACACTGCACAGTATGATTCTATTTCGTTCTTTACGTATTAGGCCTCTATTCCATTAAGCGGTCCCAGTAAACATGCGGAGGCGTCTATTTGTAGCTTTTACTGGCAAGGTGTTCCATTACGTCGGGCCAATAAACAACGTTTCTCAATTATGAGTGGCGTCACGTAGGTTAGAGTCCAGGTTTTTAAAATCTTAAAAAAATCTTCAAACGGAAAGTCAGAACGAAATATCTGTACCAGCGGAGGTACTATGCATCGTGAATCGCTATTAGCGTCAATGTTTTTTTCGCCACTTAAAACGTTTTTCCTCTGTACACACTTGTAGGATTTTCAATTTGAGACCGCTAATCGGAAGCTGAAAATGTTACCTTTCAATCGCAGCCGTTAGATCCACAATCCTACAAGTGTGTACGGTGAAAATATGTTTTAAGTGGCGAAAAAAACATTGACCCTAATAGCGATTCACGGTGTAGTTAATGATTCTTACGAAAAGTTTGCGACCAAATTTTAGTTTTGAAATTGAAAATCAAAATTTCGAAACGGAATGGCAAAAAGGCGCCGCAAACTTTGAAGGTTAGCGGATGTCAGAAAGAGCGTGCGAGGATGTTTTCGGTTGACCTTCATCCAGCGTGGCGGAAGGCACATGGCGTGTACGACGTGTTCGTTTCTGTTGAAATTGTTATTTTTATATGGTATTTTCTAGGTCTGAACTTTGTACAAAATAGAAAAGGTGGACAGCCTGCCTCCGCCTCCTCTCTCTTCCCACCATACTTGCCGTAGTCACTGAGGGATAGAGAGGGTGGCTGAGCCATGGCTGTCCTAGCTTAAGCAGGCAGGGCTAAAGAGTGACTTATGTCACTCTCAACAAAAGGTTCAGTCCGGCAGGACTCGAACCTCCGACCGGTAGAGCGCGGCTTAGCCGTTAGCACTAACCAGTCTGTCGTAGAAGTCCGATAGCATATATTAGGTTTGATATTTACTTAAACAATGTTACGTCTATGAATTCGATTAACAGAATTACGAATGAAAGAACATGGAACCAAGTATTATATAGTGCGAACATTATCTCGCACGCAAACAAATGAATCGGACATTTGTTTTCGACGGCGGACATTTAATATCGAATCTGATCCGACGGCGTACATCAATGCCGAGATCACGGAATGGTCACTTTTGGCGTTTATGGACGTGGCGTGACGTGGCGCCACGCGGAGGGATGACATTTGGTCGCAGTAATTCCGGCGAACATAAGGACAAGTGAAAAGTGGACACGCGTCCACTTAATGGCATTGCCGTACATGGGCCGTACAGAAAGTACATCGGCCATAGTACTTTTCTGTACTTTACAGTGATCCGATTGGTTTGTACTTCAATAGATAGGGTTTGTGAGAGGGATTTAGGACTTAGAGAATTTTGGTAGATAGGAACCTCTCTTTGAGAGTTTGTATTAACTTGGCATTTTTGCCGACTCATAACTTATCGGCTGGTTGGCCGTTTTCAGTGATTCTTTTTGCTACGGACTCAGGGGAGTCCAGGCTGCATAGGGGTGCAGTCAAATTGTCAGTTTGCCTTCTTGGGCAGCATTGGTCGTGGCTTAAAGTGGGTTAGTTAAATACTATCTAGAGGCTTCCTGTATTCTGTAGTCCAATGGAGGA
>JBBHKE010001544.1:316485-327466 GCA_037447655.1 Zygnema cylindricum
AGTAGCAGGTAAAGACCAGAAAGGAGCAAAAGAAGGAGCCAAACTTGGCCTTCGACACTGAGGTTCTCTCCCAGTGAGAGTCAGTCTATAAAGGGAAGGAGACGTTCCAGTTCAACTTGGCCTCAAGCCAATCTTCTTAAACTTAGATTGAGTAAAAACCTAAGCTAGGATTAAGATTGGCCAAATCACATAAATTTACCTATAAACCTGAAGGGAAGTAGGTACTGATGGTTCACAAAATGATCTTATTACAGAAGGGAAGGCACTAGTATATTAGTTTGGAAGTCAAGTGTTTAGTCTAAACACAGAAAAATCTGATTGGAAGCTAGATGCACGGGGAAAGCCGGGATACCTTCTTAGGTATGATGAAAATGTAAAGGGATATAGATTATATGATCACGGAAGGGAAGACATTATTCTAGTAAAACACTTGGTAGTCATGGATGAAGGGAAGTCCAAATATCCATTTAAATACACTAAACCGGTTAGAATTAGGATCGAATCCAAAAATGAGTTAGATTCAAATTCTTCTAACCGAACTCCGGTTCAACTTGACCTTGCAGAGGAAGGGAAATATCTGACTGAGAGTGACCCTCTCTTGGAGTCACAGCTTCCGGTTCAAACCGAGGAAGAAAACGAGGAAAGACCAGAAATGGACGATGAACGTCCGGAGATGGACTCCACGGATAGGGGAGAAGATGACGTTGTTCAGAGAAATCCGAGATTACCCTTCATGCCAGCGTCGGAGTTTGAAGGAGGAAGGAGAAGTAGCAAAAGGCTTCAAAAGAGACAAGTGAACAAGGTAACTAAGCTGTCACATTTGAGCGAACCCCAGACTTACTCGGATGCAGTTAATAGTCCGGAACATAATAGATGGGTGACAACTATTAATGATGAGATGCCTTCCATTATGGAATCAAACACATGGGAGTTGGTGGATTGTCCTCTGGAATAGAAAGCCAAAAGGTTGCAAGTGGGTGTTTAAGTTGAAGCTCAATCCGGATAACACTATCGAGGGATACAATGCCAGGTTAGTGGCAAATGGGTTCACACAGAAGGAGGGAATCGATTATGAGGAGATCTTCGCTCCGGTTGTTAGATTTCCCTTCGTCCAAATTCTACTAAGTCTAGCGGCAGCGGAAGACATGGAAGTGAACCAGATGGACATCAAAACTGCTTTCATACACGAAGAATTAGAAGAATATATCTTCATGCGACAACCAGAAGGATTTGTGGAGAAAGGAGAAGAAAGTAAGGTGTGCAGAATGATAAAGTCTCTTTATGGACTAAAGCAAGCTCCACGCCAATCGAACAAGAAGTTGGACGAGTTTTTGACGAATTTGGGATATATCCGAATCATTTCGGATCATTCCATCTATTTATTTTAGGAAGAGGAAGGTATAATTTTCATTGCCATATATGTTGATGATTTGCTTGTTTTGAGTTACTCAATACAGAAATTAATAGATTGAAAAAGGATCTAAAGAGTCGATTTGAAATGAAAGATTTGGGGGAGGCAAAGTATATTTTGGGAATTCAGATGGAGAGGGATGGAGAAAAGAAAACAATTAGACTAACTCAAAAGGAAGCAATTGGAAATATGCTTGAAAATTTTCAAATGGATAAAACAAATAGTTGTACGACTCCAATGGACTTAAAAGAAGGGAAATGAGGGGAACTCAGAAGAGGGAGTCTTGATCTTGGATAATGAGTTAGGACTTGAGAAAAGCAAGTCCATGCAAACTCTGCCATACAGACAGGTTGTCGGTAGTTTGATCTATTTTATGAACGGTACTCGTCCTGATATAGCAGCACCTGTGGGGGTATTAAGTAGGTGTTTGAATGATCCTAGGAAAAAAAATTGGGAAGCAGCCAAAAGGGTCATGAGGAACTTGATAGGAACAATAGATCTATAGTTGCATTTGGGAGGGGATAATACTGACATCACCACTTGGAGTGATGCCAAATATAGGGATGCTCCAATGACAAGGTGTACGTCTGGGTATGTGTTATATGTTCGGAATGGAGCTTGCAGTTGGAGCAGCAAGCAACAAAAGCTGATTGCTTAGTCCTCCATGGAGACTGAGTATATGGCCTCTTGTTCGGAAGTAAACAAATTAATGTGGGTGAAATCTTTGCTTCAAGAATTGGGATATATGAAAAATAGAGTGCAAAAGATATTTTGTGACGATCAAGCTGCGATTGCAATTGCAGCAAACTTTAAGCATCACTTTAAAGCAAAACATATGGATATTCGTTTGAGCTTTGTTACAGAGAAGGTTGAGAATAAAGTAATTAGTTTGGAATATAGACGAGATGGAGAGATGGTAGCACATATGATGGCAATGAAATTCTATGGGCTCCATTGCCACACAGAATTCGCATATCCAAATAAGCTAATCTAGATAGTGTTGTTTTTAGAAAGCTTTAGTCCCCCCAAAACTTTGGATCCACACCTTTATCGGCCATCATAGATCGAGCACATTCAGTCAAAGTCCGATTAAGTCTCTCGGCAACACCATTTTGTTCCGGTGTGTACGGAGCAGTAAATTCACAAGAGATGCCATTCTCTTTTAAAAAATCAGCAAATGCATGAGATACATACTCTCCACCATTATCTGTTCGCAA
Organism: Zygnema cylindricum; assembly: GCA_037447655.1. NCBI lineage: Eukaryota > Viridiplantae > Streptophyta > Zygnematophyceae > Zygnematales > Zygnemataceae > Zygnema > Zygnema cylindricum. The sequence continues at coordinate 319,114 of JBBHKE010001544.1, forward strand.
AGCAAGAATAGATTTGCCGTGAAGTTCTCCGCCAAATTTTGTAGTGCTTAAAGTGAGTGAAGACTTCTCCCTTCTCCTTCATGAAGTATAGGCGACTATATCGGGAGTAATCGTCTGTAAAGGTGACAAAGAAGCGGCTGCCACCAAGAGAGGGAACTTTGGAAGGGCCGAAGACATCAGAGTGAATAATACCAAGGAGATCTGTGGCTCGATGATCAGAAACTTATGGTAGAGGAAGCTTGTGAAGCTTTCCGAGAGCACAACCATCACAAACATGGGACTCTTTTTGACCAAGCTTGACTCCCTCTATCATATTATGGTTTATCATCTTAGTAAGTCTCTCATGGTGCACATGACCAAGCCTTTTATGCCACAAAACATTATCACATAGGACACTGGAGTACGCAAAATCAATTTTATTAGCCAGGTCCATGCGGTACAAAAAGTTTGGGCCTCTAGTTCCTACTAGAGCTACTCTTCCATTCTTGCTCACTATTTTCTTGCCATTTTTCTGGAGAACCTCAAAGCCTTTGCTTTCAGCTACAGAAGTAGAAAACAGATTTTTCTTGAACTTTGGAACATACAAGACATCATACAAAGTTCTCTTAACAACCTTTCCATCTATCACACAATCAAGATCTATGTTTCCTTTGGCATTTGATTCAACAGCATAGCCACAAGCATAAAAGATCTGACGTAAAGGAATAGAAGACATCTCCTTAAACCAAGACTTGTTCCAACACATGTGTGAAGAGCTGCCGGAATCCATTATCCATCCGAGGTCCTTTTCTCCTTCCATCATGTCGAGTTTGGCGAGAGCAAAGAACTCTTTGTCATCAGTTTTTGGAAAACTGATCACATCAGGTGTCGTTTCCTCGGTCTTTTTCTTCTCCAATTCCGTATCCTCCGCTGAAAATGCAACAATTTTATTCGGAGGTTTTTGGGAAATGGGAGGTCCGCGGTGTCTCCATCCTTTCTGAAAGGTACCTGTTTCAAGAGCTTTTATATACAAAAGACAAGCTCTGAAGGAGTGACCATCAGTATAGCAATAAACACATTTCTCAAACTGAGGATTAAACTGATTCCCTTGATATCTATTTTCCCTCTGAAACTGAGCCGTAAATGCTACAACTGGTTTTCCAAATCCTAAAACTGTCTGAGTAGCCTCTTCTGCCAAGATAAACTCTATAGCTGTTTGCAAATTCTAAAGAGGTTTAGACATTTTTTTCATTTCATCTGAGGCTCCTTTATATTCATTAGGAAGCCCCTTTAGGAGAATCATGGCCTGATGATAAGGGGAAAAAGTCCCCCCAGAACATGCATTTTCTGACAGTAACATTCGAAACCGATTAGTGTATTCCACCATGCTACCGCCTGTGTACTTATACTCATAGATTTGACCAGCAGTTATAATCTCATGCTGGTCACTAGCTTTAACATAAGAAGATTTCAATGCATCCCACAAATCTGATGCCTTTGCAACATTAATATATGTCATATGCAATTCTTTTGATATCATAAGCTTTACTAAATGCAAAGCCTGGTCATTTTTCTGATCAAAACTGGCATCAGATTCTGCCAATGATCCATTTAACACATCAATAAGTTTCACTTGCTTGAAGTAAGACTTAACCAAATCTGCCCAATACAGATATTCACGTCCATCAAAGACCGGAATTCGTGAAGGCGGGCCCGTGACGTGTTGTTCTGAGACAAGTGTTGGCACTGAAGATGAAGAAGATGCAGCAGTAGTCATCGTAGAACAAATCAAGAGAGGAAGCTTCCACAAATACCGATGGCTGAACAGCAACTTTGACAGACTATAACTTTCAGAAAAACGATCCAAACGTCCTGAAAATTTGCCACAATGTAGATAAATACAAAGGAACACACACACAAAATTTCAATCAATTCCGCTCACAAATCTGTGAGATATGTAGAATTGAAATTACATAAAACTGAGTGTACAGTTTTCATATCATTTGTTCCTAAAAATCAAATTCACTAAGTCCTACTTTTATACACCGAAACTACACTAAGCTGTACGGAGGCATTCCAGCCGTACATCTAACATTTTATCACACATATTTCCACCGAAGTTCAGACAACGTAAAGTGATAATGATCTAGTCACGCCTCGTCACTATTTGTTGGCGGCGGCTGTCAGCGGTCCGATTAGAGGATTTGGCACCGTAGAATTGACTTCACGAAGTCCAGTGGTCCTGCCGAATTTCCGTACGTCCACGGAGGACATACTCACGCATTCTCCCAAGTGACGACACGTGTCCCAAGTGTGAATGAACCGTGAACTCCCAACTTCACTGTCACACTAATTTCGGTAAGTACTGAACCGAACTCAACCAAAAATAGCTTAAGTCCTGAACAGCTCTCTCTCACAGCTGAGGCATAAAGAGGACTAAAGCTTTCTAAAAACAACACTCCCCTAAAGCTTTAGACTCTGCTAGTCACTCAGTCCACAAGCCTCTCTACAGAACTTCAATTTGGGAGCAGGTAAGGGTTTTGTCATCATATCAGCCACCATTTGCTCATCCGGTAAATAACTCAACTTCAAGACTTTTCCCATCACCTTTTCTTTTACAAAGTGTAGCTTGATATCAATGTGCTTACTCTTAAAGTGATGACTGGGATTAGATGCAATAGCGATTGCTGCCTGATTATCACACCACACTATCTGTGGTCCAGATTGCATAAAGAGAAGCTCTTGGAGAAGAGACTTTACCCAAAGTAACTCTTTAACTGCCGAGCTGGCAGCCATGTACTCAGCCTCCATGGTAGACTGAGCCGTTACCTTTTGAAGTTTGCTGCTCCAGCAGCAAGTTCCACTTCCGATCTTCAAAATGTATCCGGTGGTGGAGCGTCGGCTCGGCATATCTCCGTAGCTCGCATCGCTCCATGTATGAATTTTGACTTCCTCTCCACCGAGAGAGAGTCTAAGATTTTGAGTTCCTGCAAGATAACGAAGAACTCTCTTTGCTGCCTCATAGTCTGATTTCCTTGGATTCTGAAGGCTTCGGCTTAAGGCTCCAACCGCTGCTGCGATGTCGGGACGAGTACAATTCATGAAATAAATGAGGCTTCCGACAATCTGCCTGTAAGGAATGGAGGACATAGAATCTGCCTCCCCTGAATCTAAGAAACCATCAACCAAAACACCACCATCCGTTTCCGTGCCTTCCAATTTCTGCCTGAATTCCATAGGAGTGGCACTCCCCTTTGCGTCCGACATGCCAAACTTTTCTAACATGTTCTTGATTGCTTCCTTTTGAGTTAAATAAATAATTTTCTGTTTCCTGTCTCTTTCTACTTGAATTCCTAGAATATACTTAGCCTCACCCAAGTCTTTCATTTCAAACCGGGAATTCAAAGCTGATTTTATTTTATTAATCTCATTGATGGATTTGCTAATTAGTAGCAAATCATCTACATAAACTGCCACATAAATCACTCCATCATCACCTTGCATTACATAGACTGAGTGATCTGAACTGATCCTGGTAAAGCCTAGATTGGTTAAAAACTCATCTAATTTCAGGTTCCATTGCCTCGGAGCCTGTTTCAGACCATAAAGGGACTTCAACAGTTTACAGACCAGATTTTCTTTCCCTTTTTCTGCATACATCTCTGGCTGCTTCATATAAATTACTTCCTCCAAATCACCATGCAAGAAAGCTGTCTTAACATCCATCTGATGCAATTCCATATCCTCTATTGCAGCAAGAGATAGCAAAACTCTAACAGTAGGAAAGCGAACCACAGGAGAGAAGGTCTCTTCATAGTCAATTCCCTCCTTTTGGCTAAATCCCTTAGCAACCAGTCTAGCTTTATATCTCTCAATTGTATTATCAGGATTCAATTTTAATTTGAAGACCCACTTACAACCGATAGCTTTCCTGTTCGGTGGGAGCTCCACAAGTTCCCAAGTTTGGGCTTCCATAATTGACTTTATCTCTTCATTTGCAGCCGAGATCCAATGATCATTTTCAGGAACGGAAAAAGCTTCATGAATAGTAAGCGGCTCCCCTGTGCTTGCAGAAAAAGCACTCTCAACTCGGTCGCCTCGAAGGCGGCTACTTTGCCTTCTTCCCCCCGGAAAATCTGACGCGGGAACGGTTGGTTCCTTAGATTGCCGCACAAGGCGTGTATTCGAAGGAGCATCGACAGAAGGAGCAGCTCCAAAAAGAGTATTAGACGGCCCAGAGGCATTTGGGAGAGAGGTAGAAGAAGTAGAAGAGGATGGAGTAAAAGGTACCTGCTCAAGAATGATATACTCTTGTATTTTCTCTTTCCTTTCAGCTGCATCCATGCTAAAAACGTCAACAGATTGACTTTCTTCTTTAATCTGAATATTCCTGGCTGTTTGAAGACATCCTCTCTGAGGATTATACACTCTATAACCTGCAGATTCATCATCATAGCCTAAAAAGACGCCAGGTATAGATTTTGGACTAAGCTTCCAATTAGGAAGATTATCCAAGATAAAACATTTGCTACCAAAAACTCTAAAATGACTAACATTTGGCTTTTTGCCTGTCCAAACTTCATAAGGTGTCTTACCCCTAACAGCCCGGGTTTCCACTCTATTTCTGATATAAGAAGCACAATGAAAAGTTATAGTCTGTCAAAGTTGCTGTTCAGCCATCGGTATTTGTGGAAGCTTCCTCTCTTGATTTGTTCTACGATGACTACTGCTGCATCTTCTTCATCTTCAGTACCAACACTTGTCTCAGAACAACAGATAGTGCCGACTCCAATTTTATATAAATCAAAATGATTGACAAGTTAGCTGTTTCAAACGAAGATTCAGCCATTGCCGCCCAGTACGCATACTTTTGGCCATTGAAGATAGGAATTATCGACGAAAGGCCCATAACCTGTTGTTCTACAACCACCGTTGCAATAGGAGAACCAGCAGTAGTAGTGGAAGTAGACATAAAAAACAACAGAAACTATCAAGCACCTACTCAACAGCCAACTTTCAGTTGACAAAAAATATGACTCAAATTCGCCACACTGATTAACAACATAGTAGATTGACAATTCACAAAATTGCATCACAAATGACTTAGTAAACCATAAGATATGACGTCTGGAAGTTTCCCAAAAACTGCTCTAAAATATCATAATCTTAGAACTAGATTATTCAAAATTGGCGAAGTCCTAAATTATTTACTCACAGTGAGTATCTACTGGTCATACTAATTCGGGTTACTCTACTACACCACTAATCGACTTTGACATCAATGGAGACACAAGTATGTAGGCGAATGAGTATTATGGATAGATAAGACAAAGATGTAGTGATATTTAATCAAAATATGATGAAGAATCAAAACCCTTTCGCGCAACAATTTATTTCAGCATGAGAATGAATCCATGAAGCCCTAGAACTACGCTTAGTATTAAAAGATTTCGTTCACAATTCAGACTAACGCCGTGACAATCGACCACAAGCAGAGGAAGTGGTAGCAATTTTGGTTAACCCAACAAAAACTACTGAAGGTAGAGATATAGTTCTAAATATAAGGGGAGGCAATCGAATGATGCGCATCTTTGAGCCGCATGCATTATATGACCCACTCCAATACCCACTTCCGTTTCTATATGCTGAACTAGGGTGGCATTTCGGTTTGACAATGACAAATGGAAAACGTGTTTCTCCAAAGGCATGTGCAACCTATCGCTTATTTACAAGTAGAGGGGAAGTTAACTTAATACACAAAGTCGGTCGCCTATTTCAACAGTATTGTGTGGACCAATACCCGAAAGTGGAACAACAACGTCTCAAGTTCCAACGCGAGAATCAACATACCTTGAGCGTAGAGTTATACGGGGGATTAATGGATTTAATACCACGTGACCATTGTGAGGCAAGGCAACAAAGTCTTGCTAATGTTTCGGCAACAAATAATGTCGTTGTAGACCAGCGCATTGAACAACTTTCAACAAGAGGGAGACACATCATCTTAGCGCCAAGCTTCACGGGCAGTGATAGATACATGCAAGAACAATAACAAAACTCAATGGCTATTGTCCGCGCATTAGGCAAGCCATATTTATTCATAACCGTCACATGCAATCAAAAATAGAAAGAAATCAAACTGTTAAAATTTATCTATTTTCTAAGTCTATATTGGAGAAATAAATAGAGTGTTGGAAAAAGTTAATTAATAGTTCACTTCTATATTTTAGTTAGAATGTAAAGAGAGAAAAAGAGAGGACCGAAGGCAGGCCATGGCTACTGCGTCATTTAGAAGGAGGTAGAATGAATTAGAAGGTATTTTACTAGTTTGAGTAAAATAGTGTTTCAGGCCGGATTTGAACCGGGGTCTGCAGATTACTATGCAGACCTACGCCTTATCCATTAAAGCACTAACGAAACGATGCACATGATATGTTTCACGCATATATATCTATTAATCCAAAGGACTAATTCGCAACAAACTAACGAAAACGCGCATTAATCAATTCATGCATGGAAGCGAATCGAAGTCGTATAAGTACAACTGTTCGGACGGCCACCATTACAACCACCACCCACAATAAGCTTTCGGCGGCCTTTGGGGATAGCCTCACGCGGTGCCACGTGGCCCCACATCATTTGATATCGGAGATGATGGGAGGAGGAACCATGGCTCCCGATTTGGCAAATGTCACCTTGTAGACCATGTCGTACAATGGCCGTATAATAAGTACATCGCCCATCGTAGCTTCTTGTACAATATAGTGTTCCTATTGGACTAGAGTTTAGTAGTAGGTAGTCGTGAGTAGGCAGACCAAGACTTAGTGAGATTTAGGCACCTCTCTCTAAGAGAGCTTGTAACTAAAAAGGTCATCTTTGACCAGCCATAACTTAATGCTCGGGTGAGCAAATTCAGTGATTCTTTTTGCTGCGGACTCAAAGGAGTCCACGCTACACAAGGGTGTTGTCGATCAAATTCTTTACGTGCCACGGTGGCACTTATTCAGTGGGAAAGGCAAAGTGGGGAATATTGTCCAAAACATATATTCAAGCTTTGCATTCTTTGGTGGAACTGAGCACACATAAGGTCTTCTCTTCACAAAGGTGAAGGTGTATTGGGATTGTGATTGTGAAGGGATCATTCATTTGGGTTTATATCAACTTGGAGTCGGCACTATCTAGATTAGCTTCTTTTGGATCTGCGAAATATGTGGGCAATTGAGCCCATAGAATTTCACGAACAAACTTTGAAACCGGGGAAAACCTCTCCAATCGACCAAACATTACTGTACGCCTGTTTTATTTGAAGCTCAAACCTACACTAGAAGACATTTCAGATGGTGCATTAGGAGTACAGGTGGGAAGAATTCACGTGATTGGGTTCCAAAAATATGGTTTGCCTCCTGCACATTTGCTCCTACTATTTGTTGATGAGGACAAACCTCGAACAACCATAGAATATGACGTGTTTTCTTAGGCAGAGATACCTGATCCCACGAATAAAAAATTGTACAAAATATTGACAACATGTATGATGTGTTGTTCTATGACAACTGGTGCAGGTGGAGCAGTAGTAGTAAAAGTAGACATACTTAAGCAGAAGCTTTACAAAAACTCCTTACAAACAATTACTTTTGACACACTATAAAACCTGACTCACAAATCTAATTACCCCAATAATTCATACAAACACGCTAGTACACACACTGTTAATTCCCAAAATTACAACATAAATGATCTAGTAAACCATAAGATATGAGAGGTGCAAGTTTCCCAAAACTACCTTTCAATTTCCCATATTCCCAAAACTGGATACCAAAATATTTCTAAGTCATAAACTTTATACATTGAAAGAATGTCTACTCGTCATCAGCCAATCAAGAGTCAGAATGTGTTATAGTGGTACTGTACTGTAGTACGACAAAGTACGCTAATGTACTTCCAAAAACCAAATTGCAACTAGCCTAAAACTGAATAGTAAAACACTATTTGCTAATCCACTAAGCTACAAAATCATGTTCTATCAGGTATTCACAAATTGATAACGTACACCAAATGTTGCTTGCTTAGTCAGCAACTGTAGATGCGTCCAGCCCGCTGTGGTATATTTTGTACGAATATCTGGGCTGCTTACGAATCACCTCGTCATCCGTGGTCCCCACTCAATTTCCAGCTGTCAGTGTGATCGTAATCAACGTCTGGTATTTACCTTTCACATTTGTATTCTCAGATGTGCGGTTCACTTTCTATACGCCCGATTTCTTGAATTCACTCGTCCGATAGATGTCATGTGTCCAGGTCCATTCCGCACTTCCTGCATAGTCTGAAATGTTGACGCGCATCTATGTGACCGTACGAATACTCTTAGAGTAAC
>JBBHKE010001544.1:327476-394080 GCA_037447655.1 Zygnema cylindricum
ACTGTTTGGGATCTAAATCACTCAGTTAGACATGAAGACATGAAGACATGGTCAGGGGGTCAACAGGAAACAAAGCCCTTTAAAAACGACCACTTTTTTTATAAAAAAAAGCTAACTTATCCCAAAATTTGGGACTTGAATGGTTCCCTCTTTTGGTCTTTTTTAGTTTTTTTAACTCTTTTACGGGCCTCTTTTGTAGAGATAGCATAGAGTAAAAATCTTTTAGTCAATTTCACTAAAGAGTTACCAGCTGTTAAGAAAATTAAGTTTCGTCGAGACGGCCATTGCAGGTTAGTCCTCAATTTTTGACGGCCGTTAGTATCCGCCGAAAATTCGAATTTTGAAACGTGCGTATCATTGTACATGGGGAAGTTTCAAAAAAAAAAAAATCCTTAGTTTTGCTTTGAATTAAAAGAATTGTCGACCATTGAGAAATCACTTTAACTGATTTTCTAAAAATGAGATACGATAGAGATGTTTTCTCCGGGCATTTTCTCAATTTTTTTGATTTTTTCTGGTTTTCTCCCTTGGTAAGTTCAGGGTTTAAAACCCTATTCAATCGAAAAAAAATATTTTTTTCACCAGCAAAAATTTCCCGAAACAAAGGACAACTGGGGGACTGGTACAGAAGTACAGAAGTACAGATTGACTCACTAAATCTAGGGTTTGTCAACATCTGCTCTCAGGGCCAGTCGCAATAGTCAACAGCGGGTGGTTGGACCATGTGCCACGTGGCAACAGGATGCCAACGGTCGTAAATGACGCTACTGTACGGTCCACAATTACTACACGTCACGTAATGTGGCTGATAACGTGCCCATGGAAACATACAAAAACTGAACAAAGTACACCGTTCATCGTTGTTAGTGTTGAAGTTTTTTCGCCACTGAAAACATATTTTCTTCGTGCACACTTGTCGGATTATCAATCCGACGGGATCTTTTGGGAAGGTAAAATTATCACCTTCCTATTACACCTTGAATCGTTATTAGCGTATAGAAATTATTAGTGTTAAGAAAAAATTAGCGTCATTCATTCTAATTTAGTGCTAGGAGACGTGGCAGATTATGGTCCACGTCCTTAAATAGTGTGACTTATTATATTTGAGGTATCAATGTCAAAATTTTGGGGTGCCGGTTTAGCATACATAAAGCTAATAACGATTCAGGGTGTAGCGGTCTCCGATTGACAATCCGACAAGTGTGCACGAAGAAAATATGATTTAAGTGGCCAAAAAAACTTCAGCACTAATAACGATGAGCGGTTAGAAAAAGGCTAAATGTAGGGCTCATTATGAACAATAATGTTGGGTATCGGGTAAATTCATATCGCGATAATTTCGATATTCGATGTATCGAATATCGATCGAGCAGAATCCTCGATATATCGTACCGAGACCAACATAAATTATCGCGATATATAGTATTTTTAAATTTAATATTTTGTATTTTTATATAATATGTTATTTTAGCGAAAAATACATATTGTCTGATACGCCACGTACGACGTGATTTTCGTTCCGTGACTTAAAGGTAGACGCCGCAAAATGTAACCGACAAAAAAGTACCAATTCTGTAATAGTACGGACAACAAAAAATTTGTATTACAAAGTACTCGATTACATCACGTAACGTCTGTAAACAAGTTTTTACATACGTGTTTTGATTTGAGTGGTTCCTTGTAAGTTGACGATCAAATCTATAAAATCGTCAAAATTTTGAAAACCGACCATTTTCGTATGGCAATCCGTACTTGCGTATTATGTACGTGTACTTCGCAAGTGTACCGCGCCAATGTACCTCGAATATCTCCTTCACTCTGCAGACTTTAAAAACCGTATTTCTTTTCGGCAAAAAATTTACAATCACTTTGTCCGAAGGCACGTAACTTTGGTGACCTGTCATTTTTTTTATTTTTTTTTATGCTTCGATATATTGGCGATACGATATATCGGCGATATATCGACGATATATCGTGATATTTTGATTTTCGATATATCGAAGCGATATATTGATTATCGGGTACCTGAAATTCAATATATATCGAATATCGGCAAACGGTCATCGATACCCAGCACTACTGAACATGCTGCGAAACATTCGCCGCAATGATTGGAAATTTGGAATTTAGCTTCGACCCCAACGACATCCAATATGTTAAAACCACTAACGTCACATGACAAATCTTGCAAGATTTTCCCAACTGCAAGATTTTGTGTTCAGTGACTGATCGTCTGCCACGTGGATGATTGAGACCAGTGATGTGAAGTTAAACCGTCAAAGCGTGGAGACGATCGGTTGGGTCAAAGTGTCAAACCGTCAAAGCATTACAAGCATAGTTCAAAAGTAGGCGTTTCTATTGTAGGCCTTTTGTAGGCGCTTTTATCGTAAGTTGTGTTATAGGCTTTTCATGTGATCTTCTTAGATCGCTTCTTTGATCAGCGCCCGTCCGATAACCCAAATCTGACGGTTTTAAAAAAATATACCTCAAAACTCACAAAAAAATATTTTTTTGTCCGAATGTTTTTCAAAATTTAGACATGACGTTTAATTCTCTATGGATGGATGTGCAGCTCAACCCTGTTACTATTTTTTTCATTTTGCGACCAATACAATATGGGTCTAAGGTCATATTGTATGTTTTGCGTACAATAGGCATATTGTATGGGCCTACTTTCACCTACTTTTGAACTATGATTACAAGGATGATCTTTAAAAAATACAGTAATTACTAGTGTTGTGTATCGGTAAGGATTTCTTCTCACTGTCTTATCGGCTCACCTGTCCATGGAAGCCGGTTCTTGTCCCGCTTCTTCTATCTCCTCAAAGTCCATAGGAGTATGTGAGGTTTCCGGTGAGTCTCTTGTATCTTGGATCTCCCTGAATCTGCAATCACGGTTTCACTCATGTCCCTTTCGAGAACGACCGAGCTCTCTTGACTTTCAGACTCAAATATGATTCTTATCTTCTTTTTATATTTGAAGGGGTCACATGACTTCCCTTCATCCATGACAAATAAGTGTTTGACCAGAATGATATCTTTCTTTGCTAAGTCATAGACTCTATATCCTTTAACATCCTCATCATAACCCACAAAGTATCTAGGTTTTCCCTTAACATCTAGTTTCCAGTTTTTCCTATCTGTTTCAAGACTGTAAACTTGGCTACCGAATAATTTAAGGTGTGAGAAATCTTTTTTCCTTCCAACCCATCTCTCATAAGGTGTCACTCCTTTTATAGCTGAGGTAAGGACTCTATTCTTAATGTAGTTGGCACAGTTCATTGCTTCGGCCTAAAATCTCTTTCCTATATTCTTGTCTGCCAACATACTACATGCACTATCTCCTAGTGTTCGATTCAACCTCTCAGCTATGTTGGTTTGAAAAGTTAGTTTCTTGCTTGCGTGTCGTTTTGTGCGTACACAATGTTTCGTGGGTACAGTACGCTATTCTAATCCTATCTTGATTTACTGTGCAGGTTCGAATTGATTTGGGAATTGGGGGGGTAATGGTACTAATTGTTTTGGGATGTACGTTATTATTTGAGTGGCGCAAACAAAACGTAAGGAAAGGTACGGAATATGTAAATGTAGGGCGGATTGCGAAGCGATCCGATCTGGAATGTTTTTGGAGTAGTACGCCGCTGGTACGGACTAATTTGGATGGAGTGATGTCATTTCGCCAAGTGGATTTTGGTGATTATGCTTCACGACATCAAGGGTGCCGGAAAAGAGCTAAGAACGGCGGCGACGTCAGTTTGGTGAGGGACGCAAAATCGCGTCCATCACATGATATTTATTTTGGACGGTCAAGATTCATTTGACGGAATTCGTAAGACTTATAAATATTTAGCAATGTTAACACCGATATCGATAACTATCGGCGATATAAATACGGACCGTACAGATAAATTTACGGCTAGTATGTTGTTTTTGAAAAGTTGGTTTCGTGCGTACTCGACATTTTGTGCGCACGCGACGTTTCGCGTGCGTAACATATTATCGAAAGTAATGTGGTGGTTCGAATGGATTTGCGGATTGGGGGAGTAAATGTACAAGTAAAATTAAAGGGACGTGAGGTAGTAATTGAGTGGCGCGGAATGCGTTAAGAAATGGACGGCGGATTGCGACGCGATCCGGTGCGAAAAATACGAAATGTACGTCGCCGGTACGGAGCATGTAATTTGGACAAATGTACTTCAAATGCGACAGGCGACGTTTATGACAAATGACGTGTACTTTATTATCCGCATTTAACGCAAAGGACGCAGTTGCGGTACGGAAATGATTTTGGTTGTAACTATTATTATATTGGCAAGTGGACGTGATTTCGCTTCTCGACGTCGTGGGATATTGACGACTCGCGTGGATTTCGTTTGGATTTTTGGGACCACGTGACGCGACATCGAGGGTGCCGGATAAGAGCTATGGACGGCGGAAAAAGGCCGCCTTTATTTTTCAATTAGTGGGAAATAGAAATCGCGTCAATCACACGATATCTATTTGTGGACGGCCCGGATTATTTGACGAGATTCGTGGAGTCTTGTTGAGTTACACGCAATGACTCACCATACAATTTTGTTGTCGGTGTAAATATTTGGTTCAACATTGTTTTGTCTTTTTGTGAATTAGTTATTAGTGTACGTTTACTAATTTTGACATACCTTGAAGTATTCGGGTATTTTTACATTAATTGAGGTAGCTGGTTAGATAGCGTACGGCTGGTATGCCTCCGTACATTCAGTAGTGAGCTCTAGTTTATATTTGTAGGACTTAGGGTGAAGTTCCATCATACGTTTCTGTAATTGTACGGCAAACTCTACACCGCGCATCGTTATTAGTGTCAAAGTTTAAATAGTGTGTAAGTAAATATACCGTCATTGGCGCTAATTAAGAATTTGAAAATTAAAAAAAAAAGGTTTATTATAATTTCAGTGTTAACGCTAATTTGGAACAACAAAATTGGAAAATTTTTTGTACGATTATATACACTATTATATGTATCCGTACAAAGTATGAAAAATAGTACACCGTAGTGAAATTGAAATATCCGTACATGTCAGACTAATTAACGTGTCAGACCAATCCCGTTTTTTTAGCGCACGCTCCTATGCGTACGCGTCCGATTTAATTCATTTTTTGTAAAATTTTCACTTGAAAAGGTACATTTATGTACGGTCTGACATTGACCGTACACCACGCTAGTTAGATCTTATTGAACTTTAGTTCTTTACGCTATTTTGTACGATACCTCAATTAACGTCAAGGAAAAATTAAAATCATGTATCCTATTTGAGGAAAAAAATCAAAATTTTAAGAACCCAAATTAGTGACTTTGACACTAATAACGATGCGCGGTTACAGACCGGGTCGATTGAGTCGAAGTTCCATCACGTAGAGTTTGTAAGCCACGTGTTTTAAATTGATTGGCGCCACGCAAGCTATGATCCGATATTGAATATCTTTCAGAATTTTAGCACCGACAAACTTAACTTCAAATCTTGACTTGCGTACCGTGTACCTGCGTGCGAAGGAGTAATACGACAAAAAAATTATACTTTTTGCAGACGCTACGCCAGCTCATTTTTTAGGGTTTAAGCTTTCGAACAAAACGAAAGTCCTTTGAGAGAAATAGTGTGACGAACAAATGTAACCAAAAATAGCGTGACGAGGGAGTGTTACAAAATTTCGTTTTTATTTTCGGCTATATTATGGAAACCGCGTGTCATGTGCAAATCTTAAGATTTTTCGTTGGTTGTCCATCATGACACGTAACTTAATTGTCCACCGTGTCACAAATTTGTTTTTCTGTGTATGCCAACCCACCTCGTCGAGGTGGGTTGAGTCTAACAGAGAAAATTGAAGCGAACTCATCGCAGATGAACATCCGACGGCCAATATTGCCTCCAAGACCTCCGGAGAGTATCGGCAAGATTCTCTGTAATGTTGGTTTTCGTATAAAAACAAAATAGGCGGTACGATTTGGTACGGAGTCTCGCGGATTTCTGTTAGAAACGCCACTTTTCGCTTGATGGAACTTCACCCTTAGTCATTTTAAGAGATAGTAACTTTTTTGGACCAAAAACTGTTTATGGACATTATTGGTAACTTTATCTGAGGATTGCTCTCAGATCTGTTGGCAGAATTATCTGAAATTCTGTATGTGTGTTCCTCTTTGTATTGTTAATATTTTCACATATTTGCAGGCTTATTCTGTGCCTGGTTTGTGTTTTACTTCATTGTGAAGCTGGCCGGTTTTATCAAAGTTATGGCAGACTGTTTTTCTGCAACTTTGACCAGATGACGTGATCACTCTGTTAATTATTTTTGTCTGAAACTTTGTGAGGCTACTTTTTAGCCTAGAAAATATTTTTGTCTGAAACTTTGTGAGGCTACTTTTTAGCCTAGAAAATATCTATGTCTGTAGTTTCACCTTGTTTTGATATTTCTGTAGAATTCTGTGTTGATTCAAAGTAGGTTGTTTTTGGGTAGTCTGTGGTGCTTCCGAGGGTAAATCCATGGCTGAAAATGGCTATGGACAACATAGTACACTCAACTGTACGTGTTATTCCTCGGACGCGCCGCGGACCCCTTTCCCCCCGACTTCGGTAAAAAATCGCGATATTTCCTTCATTATTTTTAATTTAAGGGGGTTTACTTGGGTACCCCTTCCAAAATGTACTCTAACTGATATTTGATTATTAATGGCAGTTAATGGGGGTAGTCTGACAGGTTTGTTCGTCTGCTTTGTTTGTCTGTTCGTCTGGTTTTTGAAAAATTTGGATTTTACAAATTTAAAATGTAATTTATTTTTTCGTTTCGGTACTATAATTTTAGAACTTTAAACTATTATTTTAAATTTGTCAACGTTTATGTGCCGCGATATCTGTAATAAATTACAGTTAAACAGCACACGGAACGAATTCTTACACGTGGCATACCACGCTACATAAAGTCAATAATACAATACAGTATATTATAAAGTACTATTGTATGTATATTATATTTTTTGAAGTTATCGCCGATATGGAATTTGTTGGTCTCGGACCGATATATCGGGACCTCTGACCGTTCGATAACCGATAACTATCGGAATCGGTGTTATCGCGATACTTTTTTTACCTATACACAACACTGGTAATTACACTATCGAAGATTTCCCTCGTTTTTTTAAGGTAAATCGGAAATGGACTACAAAATGCCATGCCTCCTTGGAGTAAATTAGTGTTATTAATCTTAATTTTTCATTAACATCAATAAATCCTTAATGTTAATTTGATGGGCGGTGTACTCACCATGGGTAAACCATGTCTAGGAATGAATAACTCTACAACTAAAGATAAATACGACCATAAATATTTAAATGCACGTAAGTCCATATGAAAATGGAACTACCACTCAAAAACAGTTGCGTAACAATTAAAAAAAAACAATAGGTAAAAATGAAATATGTTCAAAGTAAAACAAATTGGCCATTGTTGTTTAAGGTAATCACTCTTATCAATCAAATTCCATAGAGCAATTTTTCAACCCAAATCCCTAATTAAGTTAATAACAATGGACTAACGTTTATACCATAATTTTATGTGGTTATTTCTAATCAGTTGATAGTCTTTATTGCAAAACGTTTGATGGTAAAACCACATGTACAAAAGGGGTAAAACTAAAAAACAAAACACTTAAAAAATGTAGGAGTCACAAAAAAGTAAGCTACAACTAAAAGATTAAAATAAAAAAAAACAACACTAACAAACATAAGTATACAAAACAAGAAAACCAAAGTTGACCACCTATAAAAGACAAAACCTTAGACGAATCTACCCAAACCAAGGTAAGATTTGGAAGACCTCACCTATCATCTACCACTATGCGTTGTCGAAAGAGGGCTACAACATGCGCTCGTTGAAGTACTTCGAAGTAGCAAGGATTGTTTTACGGAGTGAAACTGCCAATGGAGCTATTTCAAAAACAGAAGTTTGGTGAAAATTCAAGGAATCCGGGAATTTTGAGGAGATAGTGATTATTAAAAAGGAAAACGAGTCATTGCGAGCAAGGGTGGTCTTTCTGACCGCTAGCGGCCAACTTGACAAACCGCAGGTACCGGGATCAAATCCCGGGTCCGTCAGGTATATTTTTAGTAACCTACTAAAAATAACTGCCTGTTGAACTAAGGCAGCCATAGATCAACCACCCTCTCTATCCTTCAGTGATTACAACAAGTATTGGGGCTAGAGAGAGGAGGTGGAGGCAAGCTGTCCGTCCTTTTTCTTTTTCTTTTATACTAACATATTAAACCTAGAAAATACTCTAGAAATCTATTAATTTAACCACTCCCCTTATTTTCTAGTCTAATTTTATTTTTTCTTTCAACCCGCAATTTTCCCGACAATATTTTAATTTAGGAGAGGGCACAGGTTTGGTCATCATGTCAGCCACCATTTCTTCATCAGGTCTATACACAAGATTTAAAATTTTGTTTTCAACTTTTTCTCTTACGAAGCTTAATCTTATGTCCATATGTTTTGCTTTGAAATGGTGTTTTGGATTGGCTGCAATTGCGATTGCAGCTTGATTATCGCAAAAGATTTCATGCACTCCCTCCTTCATATATCCCAGTTCTTGCAACAATGATTTCACCCACATTAGTTCTTTTACAGCAGAACAAGACTCCATATACTCAGCCTCCATAGTAGACTGAGCAACCACCTTTTGTTGCTTACTGCTCCAACAACAAGCACCTTCCCCCACATACAAAACATATCCAGAAGTGCATCTTCTCAAAGGTGCATCCCCATAACTGGCATCACTCCAAGTGGTGATATCAGTATGCTCCCCTCCCAAATGCAACCATAATTCTCTTGTTCCAACCAGATATCTCATGACTCTCTTGGCTGCCTCCCAATCTCTCTTCCTAGGATCATTAAGACTCCTACTGAGTACTCCAACTGCTGCTGCTATGTCCGGCCTGGTACAGTTCATTAAATATATCAAACTTCCTACGACCTGTCAATAAGGGATAGACTTCATAAACTCTCTCTCCTCTGGACTCATCTGATCGTCTAAGATCATCGCTCCTCCTTGTACACTCCCATCACTTACTTTTTTCAAGTCCATGGGAGTGGTACAACTGTTAGCATTTTCCATCTGAAATTTCTCAAGCATATTACCTATTGCTTCTTTTTAAGTAAGTCTGATAATCTTCTTCCCCCTATCTCTCTCCATTTGGATCCCCAAAATATATTTTGCCTCCCCTAAATCCTTCATATCAAATCTGCCCCTTAGATCTTTCTTTAGCCTATTGATATTCTCCAAAGACTTACTCAACACAAGCAGATCATCCACATAAATTGCAATAAAAATGACACCATTCTCATCTTCAAACATATAGATAGAATGGTCGGAGCTGATTCGGATATATCCCAGATCGGTGAGAAACTCTTCTGGTTTCTTATTCCACTTTCGGGGAGCCTGCTTCAGTCCATTTAAGGACTTTATGAGCCTGCAGACTTTGCTCTCTTCTCCTACTTCCATGAACCCATCGGGTTGCCTCATGAAAATATCTTCCTCCAACTCAACAATAAGAAAAACAGTCTTAATGTCCATCTGGTATATTTCCATGTCTTCCGCTGTCGCCAGACTAAGGAGAATCCTTACTGATGGGAACGGAACAACTGGAGCAAAGGTCTCCTCATAGACAATCCCCTCTTTTTGGGTGAATCCCTTCGCTACCAATCGAGCCTTATATCTCTCAATTGTATTATCTGGGTTCAGTTTTAGTTTAAATACCCATTTACACCCAATTGGTTTTCTATCAGGAGGACAATCTGCTAGTTCCCAAGTATTTGCTTCCATGATAGAAGCCATTTCATCATTTATGGCTCTAATCCATCTTTCTTTCTCTAGACTATTCACGGCCTCCAAGTAAGACTTAGGCTAATATGGGTGAGATAGCTTAGTAACCTTATGAGCCGTTTGTTTTTCCTGTATCCTTTTGCTGCTCCTCCTTCCTCCCTCAAACTCTGAAGCTAGAATGGATGGAAGTCTTGGATTTCTTCTCACTGTCTCATCGGCTCCCCTTTCCATGGAAACCAGTTCTTGTCCTGCTTCTTCTATCTCCTCGAAGTCCATAGGAGTATGTGAGGTTTCCGTTGAGTCTCCTGTATTTTAGATCTTCCCTGAATCTGCAATCACGGTTTCACTCATGTCCCTTTCAGGAACGACCGAGCTCTCTTGACTTTCAGACTCAAATCTGATTCTTATCTTCTTTTTATATTTGAAGGGGTCAAATGACTTTCCTTCATCCATGACAACTAGGTGTTTGACCAAAATGATATCCTTCTCTGCTAAGTCAAAGACTCTATACCCCTTAACATCCTCATCATATCCCACAAAGTATCTAGGTTTTCCTTAAGCATCTAGTTTCCAGTTTTTCCTATCCGTGTCAAGATTGTAAACTTGGCTACCGAACACTTTAAGGTGTGAGATATCTAGTTTCCTTCCAACCCATCTCTCATAAGGTGTCTTTTCCTTTACAGCCGAGGTAAGGACTCTATTCTTAATGTAGTTGGCATAGTTCATTGCTTCGGCCAAAAATCTCTTCCCTGATTTCTTGTCGGCCAAGATACTGCATGCACTATCTCCTAGTGTTTAATTCAACCTCTCAGCTACCCCATTTTGTTCCGGGTTATATGGTACAGTTTCTGGTGCTGCACTCCCTCATCTCTCAGATATTCCTCAAACTGGTTAGAGGTATATTCCCCCCCCATTATCACTCCTTATTCTCTTAATGGGGGTTTCATACAACTTCTCACCCTGCTTTATATTCTTTGATGTACGTTGATGTTTCAGACTTTGTTTTTAAAAATTACACTCTAGAGTATCTAGACTAGTCATCGGTTGTTGTCAACATAAATCTCTTTCCTCCAACCGAAGGTACTTTTGCAGGTCCCCAAATAATTGTGTGGACCAAATCTAGTACTTTCTCACCTCTATATGTGGCGGCTTTCGGAAAAGGAAGTTTGTGAGCCTTACCTTGAGCACAACCACTATAATCATCCATCATTTCATTATCCCCAAATTGAATGCCTTCTACTACCCCAATCTTTTTCATTTCCCTCAACGTATCAAAATGCACATGCCCCAATCGTTTATGCCAAATCATCAACTTTGGAACACCATCATAATAAGCATTCTTCTTTTCATTACTCAGGTTAAGCCTAAACATTCCTTGGCTACCCTTATCTGCTGTGAAGTAAACTTCATCCCCATACTTCGGTGTAAAGACTCCCTTTCTAGTGAAGGTATCAAACTCTTTGTCATCTAACACAGACGTAGAGACAAGACTTTTACTTAGCTAAGGAATTTAGAGTTCATCTGAGAATGTGAGTATAGAAGTCTTACCCTCCACTAAGAATTTCATATCTACCGACCCCACTAAATCTGTAGTAACCACTCTCCTATCCCCATACTCTATTTCTACAGTAGGGATTTAACTTAGCTTAGTGAAGAGTTCCTTATCACGACAGATATGTATGGATGCACCAGATTCGATGATCCATCCTTCCTGTGGAGCTTCCCGAATTGCTCCAAGGGCACACTTCTGTCTCTGAGTGATCTCCTTCTCCTCCAGACTCTCGTCAAGTAGAAGCTCCCCATCCTCCTCAGAAGACTCATCCTCAGTTCTCCTGTCACTTTTGTGACCAAAAGTGCCTTTTTCTTTCCTCCAGAAGAATCCCGTCCACGATTCTCTTGGAGCCTCAGCTCCTACACCTTCACACAATCTGCGATAAAGTGTCCCGACTTTTTGCAAAAATGACAAAGGCCCTTTTGGGGCCTTGGTCCTCCAGACTGATCTCTTTCCCCTTTGTTTGGTTTTTTTCGGGTCTTTCCCCCATTGGTCCCCTCTTGGTGCTAGAGCTTGAACACACTTCCCTCCTCTCCTACTCTCCATGGTATTTTCTTGCACAAGTATCATCCGGACCACTGTATTCCACTTCCATGAACTATCAGTCATTTCCTGTACTCGGTACACTATGTTCTCGTACTCGTCTGGTAACTTCATGATGAGAGTGTTAACTTTCATTTTCATTGTACCTGTCTATCCGCCACTTTCCATCTCCATATACAAACAAGAAAGATCATTACAATAATCTAACATCTTTCCTCCTTTGTAAGTGTAACTCGCTAGGTTTTGCTCAACCAATAGGAGCTCCTGAATAGTTCCAACTCTATAGATCTCCACCAAACTCTCCCACAGCTCCTCACCCTTGTAAATGTGAAGGTGGGGAGTGGCCGAACCTTGAGTGAGGTGTCTTAGAATGAAGTTCTTGGCAGCCATGTTTACGACTTCCCACATTTGAGTATCGTTTTCCACGGTCTTCACAGCCGCCGATCCTGGTGCCATGGCAATAGGGGTGAGGGGTGTCTCCTTCCCTTTTCCCTTTTCGGACACACTACTTTCCCCATCATCTGCCTCCTCCGTGGAAGTAGTCACTGCTGCAAAAAACCTTACTCCTCCTAATCTCGGCGGAATTCCCGAAGGTGGACTTTTCACTTGTCCACTGACGATACCCCAGTATCGTTTTTTGCACAAAGCTCCCATCATCATGGCTTCTTAATAGATAAACCCAGATCCATTGAAGGTGGGTACCCTAGAGGGTGGGCCCATAACCTGCAATTTTGTGTCCTCCATTCGACCACAGAATACAGGAAGCCTCTAGATAGTATTTAACTAACCCACTTCAAGCCACAACCACTGCTGTCTAAACGGCAAACTGACAGTTTGAATGACCCCTGTGCAGCGTGGACTCCCCTGAGTCCGTAGCAAAAAGAATCACTGAAAACGGCCAACCAGCCGATAAGTTATGAGGTAGTAAAAATGCCAATTTGTACAAACTCTCAAAGGGAGAGGTGACTACCTACCAAATTTTCTAAGTCCTGATTCCCTCTAATAACTTCTATCTACTAAAGTACGGACCAATCAGATTAGTGTACCGTACTAAAAAGTACTACTGTCGGTGTACCTTTTTTACGACATATGTACGACAAGGCTAAAATGCTGACGAGTGTCGGATTTTCACTCGTCCGTACGTTCCTCGGAATTCCCATGACCGAATGTCATCTCTCCACGTGGCTCCAGGTCATGCCACGTCATAAAACGCCAAAGTGACCTTTCCGAAATCTCGGCGAAGAAGTATGCCGTTGGATACGAACCGGCATTAAATGTCGTTTGTCGAAACAAATGTCAGATTCATTTGTTTCGTGCGGGATTCAGTCCGCATTGAGTTTAACCCGTTTTATGATGTAACATTTACATTTTCGTTAATCGGATTATGGGATGTAACATACTTTAAATACAAATCACACCATATGTACTCTAGCGGACATCTACGACAGACAGGTTAGAGCGGACGGCTACGCCAAGCTCTACCGGTCGGGGGTTCGAGTCTTGTTGGACTCAACCTTTTGGTAGAGAGTGACTTAAGGTCACTCTCTAACCCTGTTTATGGAGCGGAGGCAGCCATGGCTCCATCACTCTCTCTCTCTCCTTCAGTGACTACAACAAGTATGGGGGTAAGAGAGAAGAGATGAAGACAAGCTGCCTGCATGTTCCCCTTTACCGCTAATGTTAAGACCTAGAAAATAACAAAAACTATTCATTTCAACAAATACTTGTGAGGGAAAGCACTTTGGAGCTTTGTAGGGGAAGTGACAGGGAGAATGCATTTACAGCTGGTAGTGATTGGCAGAAGCGTGATGAGAGGAAGAGTGGTGACGAGCGGAAACCTGATGAGAGGAAGAAAGACAAAGGTAAACCTTATCGGAACTTTGGTGGAAAGAGAGGGAGAGGAAAAGAAAGGGGAGCTTTGAAAAAGGGGGTTTGTTTTTTTTGTAGGGAACCGGGTCATTATATGGAGAAATATCCTTGTTTAGAGGAACTTAGAAGTTGGAATGTGGATGAGGAGGAAGAAAGGGAAGAGGAGAATGAGGATGAAGATTTTTTTGAGCTTCTTCACATTGGTAGAATGGAGAAGAGAGAAAAACAAACAAAAATTCTAAGAAAGCAACAGTGTTCTTTTGGAGGTATAAGGGAAGTGAAGAGAAAGGAGGTATTTAAGAGAGTAGAAATAATGAGGGTAATCTTATAGATGTTTTGGAAACAGAAAATTGGTCGGAAAGGGAGAATTCAACGGATTTCGAAGATAGGGGAGAAGAGGAATACTTGATTAAAAGTTTAGGGGAGGAGAAATATTTATTGGGAATCAAAATAGAAACTGATAGTGGAAAGAATTCCATAAGAGAGAGTGAGGAAAGATATATAGTACTCTATTAATTTGCGATTCTTTTGTACGGTTGCAACTTAAGTAGTACGGCGCAAAGTTTTACAGGAAAACGACAAAAAAAAACCCTTACGCACATGGGGACATACCGTTATATCGTTTTGTTGTACCGAAGAATTTTTCTTTACAATTGGCGGTTTACTCTTAGGGTTAGGTTCCATTGGGCCAAAAAAAAAGTTCTTTGGTACAAAAAAAAAATATTTTCATCAAAAAATTGACTCCGCGATGGAAACAGACCGTGAAAAGCTCATGGAGTGGTACAGCCGTAGAATGTCTTCTAGACCTGTTAAGAATTGACGGGTGTACGATTTTTCTGAAAAAAATAATCTGAAAAAAATGCGAAGTAATGAAAGAGAGGCAAGGTGAGTGAGGCAATGAAAGTGAGTTATAATAGCGCCTTCACAAATATTTCAGCTTTCTATAAAATGGCATTGAAACGTTCAAACACCCACAAAAATTATAATGGTACAAGATGCAAACGGACAAAAAAAAACAAATGTGTCTTCTCCTCGTCGAAAACTTTTGAAAACTTTTGACACATGCAAATATGTTTTCTTATTTGTTGAGCGGTGTTACTTTTATTTTAGAACCCATCTAAGATTAAGCTTGAAGATGACGTGGTCGCGAGTCGAAAATCACAAGATGACAACTTGTCGTTCATTATAAGTTTAGAGATAACGCAAATTGTACTCGACATTTTTTCAATTTCTTCGTACTGTTGTAACCTTAGAAATACAACGCTAAGTTTTTGAGGAAAATGACAAAAAAAAAACCCTTTCTTTGACACATGGAGACGATGTTATAATATTTTAAACCCTTAGGTAGTGAGAAAATTCTCATATATTCTTTGGTGTATGACTTTCATGCTTGTCCGTTAATTATGTGATTGACGTCATTTTTTCAATGACTCAAAACTTTTAAGGATTTTTTGGCTTTCCTAATGAAATTAGGTTCAAAGGGTATATGCCTATATGTTAACGTATCGTGTTTTTGTGTCGTTTTCCTTCAAAATTCAATCCTTAACAAGAAAATCTTTCAACTTACGAAAAAAAAAATTCTAACACAATACAATGAAATTCTTCTTGACAATTTGAATGTACTCCGCTTTTGTCGTCTTATGTACTCATTTTGGTGTCTTCCTCTTTTCGATCTACGGTCATGCGAATCCAGCTCATCAAAAACGTTATCCAAAATCACATCCCAAGGTGAATTTATTTAAAATACCGCTAGAAAAATGAATGAAAAACCTTTTACACACGCGCAACATGAGTGGGAAATTTTAGCACGAGGGAGAGTACTTGCTATTTTTTTATTGTCTGTCATGCGCATGTACGGAAAAAAGATTTGCACGGGTCTCGAACCTCCACTTTCATTCATAGGTACTTTGAAAAAGTTTACGCTATCGTGGACTCTTCCTTTCCCTCTCAAGATTTCACCTCACGAATTTAGCAATGGAACAGTACAATACAAGTATAAAATGAAAAAACTTATAGCAATAATTTTTTTGACTACATTTGGGCATTTTTTTATGGCAAGTCGACAGAGAAAAATCGAAAAAACGAAATACAAAAACCATGGCGCAAAGTTATTGACATAATGACGTCGAGGTTGTCACAAGTGAGCATGATGTCACAATGTCACTGCAATTCTGTGTCCCCCATTGGACTACAAAATTCAGGAAGCCTCTAGATAGTTTTTGACTAACCTTTCTTCAGCTAGGATCACAGCTACCCAAGTAGACAACCAAACAATCTGACTGCA
This sequence comes from Zygnema cylindricum, assembly GCA_037447655.1. Classification (NCBI taxonomy): domain Eukaryota; kingdom Viridiplantae; phylum Streptophyta; class Zygnematophyceae; order Zygnematales; family Zygnemataceae; genus Zygnema; species Zygnema cylindricum. Next base: position 343,574 of record JBBHKE010001544.1, read on the forward strand.
CCCTTGTGCAGTCTGGACTCCCTTGAGTCCACAGCAAAAGAAATCACTAAAAACGCCCAACCAGACGATTAATTATGAAGTGGCAAATATGCCAGAATATATACAAGTTCATTGGGAGAGAGGCGGCTACCATCTAAATCTCCTAAGTCCTAAACCCCTCTCACAACCCCTATCTACTGGCGTGCAAACCAATCAAATAACTATAAAGTACATAAAGGTATTGTGGTCGGTGTACTTTCTGTACGGTCTGTGTACGACTCGGCCATTGAGTGGACACCTGTCTCCTACGGACTCGCTCTCATGCTCTCAGGGATTCCCGCTTCCCAATGTTTTCTTGCCACGTGGCGCCAAGTCATGTCACGCCCAAAAAGTGCTAAAGCGACCATTCCAGGATCTCGGCGATGATGCGTGTCGTCTGATCCAAAACGGCTTTGAATGCTAGCAGCCAAAAATCGATGTCTGGTAAATTTGTTTCGTGCTGTTTCATGTTCGCAATGTAATCCAATTTTTTTCTATGTTACTTATACATAATTTAGTTAATCGGATAAGTGAACTCTGACACATTTAAATACTAATCATAACCCATGTACTCTAACGTCCTTCAACGACAGATAGGCTAAGGCTGACAGCTACGCCTCGCTCTGCCGGTAGGAGGTTCGAGTTCTGTCAGACTCAACTTTTTTGTTAGAAGTGACTTAAGTCACTTTTTTGACCTACCTAGGATCTAATGCAGCCATGGCTCCACCACCCTCTCTTTCCTTCAGTGACTACAACAAGTATGGGGGATAGAGGGAGGAGGTGGAGGCAAACTGCTTGCGCTTTTTTTTTATGTTTTCACTAACCAGACCTAGAAAATACTTCATAAATCTAGTAATTTCAACAGTCACAAACCCCTAGACATCTACAACATCACGAAAAACTATACATCCACAACTGTTGTTGTTTTTTAGACACCACCAATTGTTAGAAATTTTGTTTTCAATCGTCACAAGTTGAACCCACGTCTACAACCGTCACCTTTCAAATTTACGATTCATGTTCGCACATTGGAACACTAAAAAAAGTAATGCGAATAATCTTTACTAAAATCCAAAGTACATTTTTAAATTACCGATTACATGGAGACATATTCTACGACTTTTTAAATTTTAAGGGTTTATGTACAATTTCATTTAAATGCAAGTCCATGCACTTTGAGATTTTTCAGAGTGGCGCCGACAGTCAGCCACACGCGTCACCCAGTTGACGATTTCATTTACAGGATCGGACGAACTGGATCTCAACAAGGTATTCCGGAAATATATCGTACAGTTGGACGGTACCATCGTCGATGGAATTTGTTCCAAGGGACGCGATTCACTTGGGACCACAAGCGTGATTCACGAGGGACCACAAGCGTGATTCGCCTGTGCCGACAAGTGACGAAACACTCAGGTGCTTCGTACTACACGACCACATTTGGTTAGACTTTAGCGACTACCGTTGATTAAGCATTTGGAACGTTTTGTGTACGGTTCAAACGTTTTGTGTACGGTTCAATATATGGAAATATTTGAATAGCATTGTTTTGTAGTTTAGTGTAATAAAAATAGTGTTCCATTAATCAGGTTTTTAGAAAATAATAATTAGGGTTTTGAGGTACAGTGACGTACATGTAGGATGCTTTGTCGTTAGTCAGGATAATAACCGTAGTAACGGTTACCCAAATTAGTGTAGATTAGTAGATACACATTGTGAGTATATAACTTAGGACTTAGCCAATTTTGTAGCATCCAGTTTTGGGAATATGATTTTCTAAGGGCAGTTTTTGGGAAACTTCTAGACATCATATCTTATGGTTTATTGGGTCAATTGGGTTGCAATTTTAAAAATTGTCATTTTACTCTATTGTGCATCACTATGGCAATTTTGAGGCATATTGGCTTTCTGAGTCATATTTGGTGTAAGCTGAAAGTTGGCTGTTGAGTAGGTGCTTGATAGTTTTTGCTGTTTTCCATGACTACTTCCACTACCATTGCTGGTTCCCCTCCTGTAACGGTGGTTGTAGAACAACAGGTTATGGGCCTTTCAACAAGAATTCCTATCTTCAATGGCCAAAAGTATGCGTATTGGGCGGCGATGGTTGAACCTTTATTTGAAACTACTAACTTATTGGGGGCTTTGGATGGCTCCCTTGATGAAACAGATCCGAGTTGGGCGAAAAAGAATTCAATGGCAAGGAACAATCTAATTCTTTGTATTTCAAAAAATCTGGTCATGTCTCGCTTGAAAATGAAAAAGGCGAAGGAGATTTGGACATCACTGAAGTCTGCTTTTGAGAAAGCGAATGTCCAAAAAGAGCTCTTGGTGGCAGGAAAAATTTGGGGGTACAAATACTCAGGGGGAACTAAGGTCGAGTATTGTGACAACTTTCGTGCACTTATTGATGCACACTCTTCTGCAGGGGGGTCATTTCCCAAGTTTCAGCAGGTAGCTTTGCTTATTATAGGACTTCCTAGTAGCATGAAAGGTGTGCTGAGGGGTCATTTCCTGAGTTTCAGTAGGCAGCTTTGCATATTAGAGGACTTCTTGATAGCATGAAAGTGTGTTTGCTTAGTTAAAGAGTCATGATAAAGCTAGTTGGTCGTTTCAATTAGCATATAATCTTATATTGGAGGAAGAGTCTAACACTAAACTCCTTGACGGAGAAGAAAAGGTTGAAGCTTTAGCAACAGACTTTGACAAAAGAGCTTAGTTTAATTAGAATAGGAATCAGTTTAACCAGAATCAGAATCAGTTTAATCAGTTTAATCAGATGCCAAATAGACAATCTTCTACTATTTGTTTCTATTGTTTTGAGAAGGATCATGGATATAGGTACTGTCCCAAATTGAAAAAGGCTAATGAGATAGGTTTATACAGGCCGGGTTGGCAACAAAGCCAATATCACAAAGGCTTTTCTAGAAATCGTACTCATGGAAATGCTCTCTTTTTAGCTTTTGGAACCAATACATATGAGTCTCTGAGCTTTAATGAGCAAGACGAAGCGGAGTTATTTGCTATGGCGGCAACAATGGAGGGTCCCAAGGATGCAGGATGGATCATGGATACGGGAGCATCGGCCCACATGTGTTGGAACAAGGCGGCTTTTACAACTCTGCAGCAAACGCATACAAAGAGTATATACTACGCTTGTGGGATGAGTGTTCAAACCTCAACTCAAGGTGATGTATCTTTAATGGTAGATGTGGGGGGAAACTTGGTAGAGGGAACTCTTCACAATATTTTGTATGTTCCAGACTTTAAAAAAAGTCTTTTCTTTACATCTTTAGTGGAAAGCAAAGGCTTTGAAGTCATTCTGAAAAGAGGTAGACAGGTTGTTAGCAAAAATGGAAAAGTAGCAGTAACAAGAACTAGAGATGCTAGCAAAATGTACAAGATGGACATGGTTGAATTTAAGAAAAATGATGTTCTCTACTCCAGTGTCCAATCTGATAATGAGTTGTGGCATAAAAGATTAGGACACATGAGTTATGATAGTGTAAAGAAAATGGTGAATTCGGGAAAAGTTGATGGAGTTTCTCTCACATCTCATCCTATACAATCATGTGATGGTTCTTCACTAGGCAAGATCCACAAATTGCCATTTCCACAGGAAATAGACCACAGATCCGAAAATCAAGCAGCTATTCCATTTTGATGTTCTTGGTCGTTCACAAGTGGCGTCAGCAGGCAGCGTCCACTATATGGTCACATTTACAAAAGACTACTTGAGGTACACCAAAGTTTACTTCATGCAACATAAAAGTGAAGTGTTTACTCACTTCAAACACTACAAAGCTTGGGCGGAAAAGCTTCATGGAGTTCCAATATTGGCGCTGAGATCAGACATCAGGGGAGAATACACATAAAAGGATTTCAAAGAATTTCTCAATCAGGAAGGTATCAGTCACAATCTAACAGTTCCATATACATCGGAAGAGAATGGTGTTTCTGAGGGATTAAATAGGACAGTGACAGAGAGTGCTCGATCAATGCTTGCAGATAAAGGGCTTGATTTGAAATTCTGGGCCGAAGCACTTAAATGTGCAGTTTATATTAAGAATAGAATTGCTTCTAGATCTGTTAGCACTACACCTTATGATCTTAGACAGTAGAAAAGCCTGATGTTAGTCACTTTAAGATCTTTGGCAGCAAGTGTTTTATTTTTGATACATCACAGGACAGATGGAAAATGGAGGCTAAAGGCCTACCTGGGATTTTCATGGGGTATGATGATAATGCAAAAGGATGCAGAGTTTTCGTATTTCAGAAACAGAAAGGGATTATTTCTAGGAATATCCAAATTAAAAATGAACAGGATTTGGTTGATCTTTTTAAAGTGTCAGATCAACCGGCAAAGAAAAAGCAGAAATATGTCATTTTTCACCATACGCAGTGAATCTACTTTCCACCGGTTAGTGGGACACCTCTTCTTTCAATTCCTCTGGTGCTTTCACACGATGTTTCACCACAAGCTACACTTCACGCGGAAGGAAAAAATACACACTCTGTACCAGCGCAAGTTACGGTTCAAACTAAACAGAAAAATCAGAGGTTGCCGACGATCTCAACCTCATAATTTCCGGGGTGAAAGAGATCTAGCAGCCGTCTGCAAGCAAGCTCTCACTTTGTTTTTTCTACAGCTACAGAGGAGCCTCTAAGGATCCAAGAGGCCTTCTCATCACCTGAGAGAAATCAGTGGATCGAGGCGGCAAACGATGAAATGAAGTCTATTATGGAGGCACAGACATGGGAGCTGGTGGATCTTCCTCCGGGCAGGAAAGCCATCGGCAGCAAATGGGTATTCAAGGTGAAGCTGAACCCGACAACACCATCGAAAGGTATAAGGCCAAACTAGTGGCCAAGGGATATAATCTAAAAGAAGGTATTGACTTTGAGGAAACCTTCTCCCCAGTTGTTACATTCCCCACTGTCAGAATTTTGCTAAGTCTAGCGGCTATAGAGAATATGGAAATACATCAAATGGATGTTAAAACAGCCTTCTAGCATCGAGAGTTAGAAGAAACCATTTATATGAAACAACTTGAAATCTATGTTGAAAAGGGAAAGGAAGAATTAGTGTGGAAATTGATGAAATCTTTGTATAGGCTAAAACAAGCCCCGCGTCAATGGAATTTCAAGTTAGATGAATTTTTGACTGGGCTGGGATTTAAATGAATTAGCTCAGATCATTCTGTATATGTCTTACAACGAGAGGATGGGATACAAACATTGTTGTATATGTGGATGAGTTATTATTAATAAGTCAATAGATAAAATAAACCGCATTAATACGACTTTAAGGTCTAGGTTTGAGATGAATGACCTTGGAGAGGCCAAGTATATCTTAGGTATACAGATACAAAGAGACGAAACAAAAGGCTGATTATGTTAACTCACAAAGAAACAATAGGTAACATGCTTGAAAGATTTGAAATGAAAGATGTGAAAGGATCTATAACTCGAATGGAATTCAAGCAGAAATTGGAAGGAATTGAGTTAGACCTAGGCATTATGGTTTGTGAAAGTCTAGAGACACGGGAGGAAGAGTTTATGGCTTCAAAGCCATATAGACAGGTAGTTGGAAGTCTTATATATTTTATGAACTGTACGAGACCCAACATTGCAGCAGTTGTGGGAGTCTTGAGTAGAAATCTGCAAAATCCTAAAAAGGCAGATTGGGAAGCAGCAAAAAGGGTGTTGAGATATCTTGCAGGTACTCGAAATCTCAACCTTGTATTTGGAGGAGGAGAGGTGAAAATACAGACATGGAGCGATGCTAGCTATGGAGACATGCCAAGCCGAAAATCTACGACCGGCTTTGTTCTGAAGATTAGAGATGGAACTTGTTGCTGGAGTAGCAAATTACAAAAGGTTACAGCTCAATCCATAATGGAGTCAATATATATGGCACCAGCTTCCGCCCTCAAGGAGCTCATTATGCAAACTGGTCCTCAAGCTATCCGGTGTGACAACAAGGCAGCCATTGTAATTGCCTCTAACCCCAGCCATCACTTTAAGAGCAAACACATGGATGTTAGACTTCACTTTGTTAGAGAAAAAGTACTTGCAAAAGTCGTTAAATTGTGTTATTTAACAGATGAGAAGATTGTGGCTGACATGTTAACAAAAGCCCTTCCTGCTCCTAAGTTACAGTTTTGCAGAGATGCTATTGGACTAAGTGCGTTTCTGAGTCTAAAGATTTAGGGGAGTGTTCTAATTTATAAATCTGTATTTTAGTAAATAGGGGTAAAAATAACTTAAAATATTTTCTAAGTAGTCTACTGTAATATTTACCTTAATTAGCGTTACGTTAGCAAAAAGTACAGTAGAGTGTATTGTACTTATAGAGGGACACGTGACGGCGAAAGAACGTATGCAGATTTTTCGGAGTGGCGCCGAGAGTCAGCCACACGCGTCACCCAGTTGACGATTTGATTCACAGGATCGATCGAACGGGATCTGAACCGGGTATTCTGGAAATATATGGTACAGTTGGACGGTACCATTGTCGATGGAATTTGTTCCAACGTACGCGATTCACCTGGGACCACAAGCGTGATTCACGAGGGACCATAAGCGTGATTCGTGTGGGACCACAAGTGACGAAGCACTCAGGTACTTCGTACTACACGACCACATTCGGCTGGACTTTAGTGACTACCGCTGACTAAGCATTTGGAACGTTTTGTGTACGGTTCAATATCTAGAAATATTTGAATAGTATTGTTTTGTAGTTTAGTGTAATAAAGAATAGTGTTCCATTAATCAGGTTTTTAGAAAATAATAATTAGGGTTTTGAGGTACTGTGACGTACAGGTAGGATGCTTTTTCGTTAGTCAAGATAATAACCATAGTAACGGTTACCCAAATTAGTGTAAATCAGTAGATACACACTCTGAGTATATAACTTAGGACTTAGCCAATTTTGTAGCATCCAGTTTTGGGAATATGATTTTCTAAGGGCAGTTTTTGGGAAACTTCTAGACATCATATCTTATGGTTTACTGGGTCAATTGGGCTGCAATTTTGGAAATTGTCATTTTACTCTATTATGCATCACTATGGCAATTTTGAGGCATATTGGCTTTCTGAGTCATATTTGGTGTAAGCTGAAAGTTGGCTGTTGAGTAGGTGTTTGATAGCTTATGATGTTTTCCATGTCTACTTCCACTACTACTGTTGGTTCCCCTCCTGCAACGGTGGTTGTAGAACAACATATATTGTTTTACATTTTCAATTTAAAAAACAAACGTAAGAAAAACCATGAAAATATTTTGGAGAGAAGCCTGATTAATAACAACCAGAGAACCCAACACATTGCAAATTATTACGATGAAATATCCCCCTTACACGTGTTTTTCTTTCAAGATATTTCTTACTTTCCTCCAACAAAAACGTGAAGGTATATCAAAGGCTGGAATGGGGTGTGCCAACATGAGGTAAACAATACACCTATAGATTTAGTAAACTAGTTACAATACATTAGATTGTTTGAGTTACCTCGACTATTTTTGTAAATTGTAATTCTTTTTTTACGATTGTGGAGTCCCAATCTAAATACTATTAACTATTGAGGCATGTTAGTTATTTGTCCAAAACGAATCTTTGTACCTTTTGTTGAAATTAATAGATTATTTAAGTAATTTCTTGGTTTAATATGTTAGTATAAAAGAAAAAGAAGAAGGACGGACAGCCTCCCTCCACCTCCTCTCTCTAGCCCCCATACTTGTTGTAGTCACTGAAAGATAGAGAGGGTGGTTGATCCACCTCCTCTCTAGCCCCCATACTTGTTGTAGTCACTGAAGGATAGAGAGGGTGGTTGATCCATGGCTGCCTTAGTTCAACAAGCAGTTATTTTTAGTAGGTTACTAAAAATATACCTGACGGACCCGGGATTTGATCCCGGTACCTACAGTTCGTCAAGTTGGCCGATAGCGGTCAGCTTTATCGTATTAGACAAGGATCAATGCTAAGTGCTATAGTATGTGATAGATATATATATATATTTAGGAAAGAACAAATCCATTTAATTAAAACTGTATACGGCGTGCATAGATACAGATTTATAAAAGTACAGACTACGACTCTATTTCGAAACGGATACCACGCATTTTGTTTCGACAGCGAAACAAATGTCACGCAATTATTTATAACGGCTAAGATTGTGTCTCGCCGCAAATGCTACGGCGCACATCATCGGCGGAATCCTGAAGTTGTCACTTTGGCGTTTTGTGACGTGGCATGACCTGGAGCCACGTGGAGAGATGACATTCGATCATGGGAATTCCGAGGAATGTACGGACGAGTGAAAAAGCAAACTTGCGTCCGCTTGATAGCCTTGTCATACATAGGCCGTACGAAAGGTACACCGGCATTATTACTTTTTGGTACGGTCCAGTAATCTAATTGTTTCGTACTTCAGTAGATAGAAGTTATTAGAGGGAAACAGGACTTAGAAAACTTTGGTAGGTAGTCACCTCTCCTTTTTGGGAGTTTGTACAAATTGGCATTTTTACTGCCTCATAACTTATCGGTTGGTTGGCCGTTTTCAATGATTATTTTTGCTCCGGACTCAAGCGAGTCCATGCTGCACAAAGGTGCCGTCAAATTGCCATCTTGTCTTCTTAGATAGCAGTGGTTGTGGCTTGAAGTGGGTTCGTTAAATACTATCTAGAGGCTTCATGTATTCTGTGGTCCAATGGAGGACACAGAATTGCAGGTTATGGGCCCACCCTCTATGGTGCCCACCTTCAATGGATCTGGGTTCATCTATTGGGAAGCCATAATGATGGGAGCTTTGTGCGAAAAACGATACTGGGGTATCGTCGGTGGATAAGTGAAACGTCCACCTTCGAGAACTCCACCAGGATTTGGAGGAGTAAGGTTTCCTGCAGCAACGGCTGCCTCATCGGAGGAGGCAGATGATGGGGACAACAGTGTGTCCAAAAAAGGGAAAGGGAAGGAGACACCCCTTACTCTTATTGCCACAGTATCGGGAGCGGCGACCGTGAAGACCGCGGAGAACAATACTCAAATGTGGGAGGATGTAAATATGGCTGCCAAGAACTTCATTCTGAGGCACCTCACTCAAGCTTTGGCCACCCCTCATCTTCACATTTACAAGGCTGAGGAGTTATAGGTGAGTTTGGTGGAGATTTATAGAGCTGGAATCATTTAGGAGCTCTAGTTGGCTGAGCAAAAGCTAGTGAGTTACTGTTACAATGGAGGAAAGATGTTAGATTACTGTAATGATCTTTCTTGTTTGTATATGGAGATGGAAAGTGCCAGGTGGACAGGTACAATGAAAATGAAACTTAACACCCTCATCATGAAGTTACTAAATGAGTTCGAGAACATAGTGTACCGAGTAAAAGAAATGCCTTATAATTCATGGAAATGGAACATAGTGGTCAGGATGATACTTGTGCAGGAAAACACAATGGAGAATAGGAGAGGAGGGAAGAGCATTCAAGCTCTAGCAGGAGGAGGGGAACGATGGGGGAAGGACCTAAAGAAACCTTACAAAGGGGAAAGAGATCATTTTGGGGGACCGAGGCCCCCAAAGGGTCTTTGTCATTTTTGCAAAAAGCCGGGACACTTCATCGCAGATTGTGTCAAGTTGTCGGAGGTGATGCTCCAAGAGAACCTTGGAGGGGGTTCTTCCGGAGGAAAGAAAAGGCACTTGTGGTTACAAAGGTGACAGGAGAAACCGCGGATGAGTCCTCTAAGGAGGATGGGGAGCTTCTTCTTGACGAGAGTCTTGAGGAGAAGGAAATCCCTTGGAGACTGAAGTGTGCCCTTGGAGCAATTCCGGAAGCTCCACAGGAAGGATGGATTATTGACTCAAGTGCATCCATGCATATGGGTCGTGATAAAGAACTCTTCACTAAGCTAAGAAAGATCCCCACTGTAGAGATAGAGTATGGGGATGAGAGAGAGGTTACTACAAATCTAGTGGGATCAGTAGATCTGAAAGTCTTAGTGGAGGGTAAGACTTCTATACTTACATTCTTAGATGTACTCTACATTCCTCAACTGAGTGAAAATCTTGTCTTTACGTTTGTGCTAGATGACAAGGAGTTTGATACCTTCTCTAGAAAGGGGGTCTTTACAGCTAAGTATGGGGATGAAGTTTACTTCACGGCAGATAAGGGTAGCCAAGGAATGTTTAGGCTTAACCTGTGTAATGAAAATAAGAATGCTTATTATGTTGGTGTTCCTAAATTGATGATTTGGCATAAGCGGTTGGGGCATGTACATTTTGATAGGTTGAGGAAAATGAAAAAGCTTGGGGTAGTAGAAGGCGTTAAGTTTGGGGATAATGAAATGATGGATGATTGTAGTGGTTGTGCTCAAGGTAAGGCTCACAGACTTCCCTTTCCCAAAGCCGCCACATATAGAGGTGAGAAAGTGTTAGACTTGGTCCACATGGATATTTGGGGACCAGCAAAAGTACCTTCGGTTGGAGGAAAGAGGTTTATGATGACAATAACCGATGACTGGTCTAGATACTCTAGAGTCTACTTTCTGAAAACAAAGTCTGAAGCATCAACTTACTTTAAAGAATATAAAGCTTGGAGTGAGAAGTTGCATGAAACCCCCATTAAGAGGATAAGGAGTGATAATGGGGGGGAATATACCTCTAACCAGTTTGAGGAATATCTGAGAGATGAGGGAGTGCAGCACCAAAAAAGTGTACCATATAACCCGTAACAAAATGGGGTAGCTTGTTGGTTTGAAGCATTTTCAGCCATGAATATAGCCTCGGAAGCACCACAGACAACCCCTAAACAGCCTACTTTGATTCCACTCAGAATTCTACATAACTACCAAAACTAGCTGAAATTTTTCAAAAATATAGTTTCTAGTACATTTAGAATTCCCACAAATTTTCATATAGATATACCAACCAGAATTCCCGCATTACCCAGTCGAAATTTCGGAAAAAAAGCTTGAACTTTGATAAAACTGACCACCTTCACAATGAAGCCCCATGCAAATCAGACTGAAAATAGGTCTGCGAATCTGCCACAATATTGCCAATACAAGGAGGAAAACACATGCAAAATATCAGATAATTTTTCCAATAGAACTGAGAGCAATTCTCAGATGAAATTCCCAAAAATGAGCAGAAAAACAGTTTCTGTCCAAAAGTTCCCCATAGTCTAAAAATGACTAAGTCCTACAAATATACACTACTATACGGAGGCATACCAGCCGTACGTAATCAATCACCTACCTCAATTAATGTGAGTGTACATGAGATCTACACTAATAATTTATACATAGGTCAAAACATTGCTAAATATTTATAAGTCTTACGAATTCCGTCAAACGAATCTTGACCGTCCAAAATAAATATCATGTGATGGACGCGATTTTGCGTCCCTCACCAAACTGACGTCGCCGCCGTTCTTAGCTCTTTTCCGGCACCCTTGATGTCGTGAAGCATAATCACCAAAATCCACTTGGCGAAATGACATCACTCCATCCAAATTAGTCCGTACCAGCGGCGTACTACTCCAAAAACATTCCAGATCGGATCGCTTCACAATCCGCCCTACATTTACATATTCCGTACCTTTCCTTACGTTTTCTTTGCGCCACTCAAATAATAACGTACATCCCAAAACAATTAGTACCATTACCCCCCCAATTCCCAAATCAATTCGAACCTCCACAGTAAATCAAGATAGGATTAGAGTAGCGTACTGTACCCACGAAACATTGTGTACGCACAAAACGACACGCAAGCAAGAAACTAACTTTTCAAACCAACATAGCTGAGAGGTTGAATCGAACACTAGGAGATAGTGCATGCAGTATGTTGGCAGACAAGAATATAGGAAAGAGATTTTAGGCCGAAGCAATGAATTGTGCCAACTACATTAAGAATAGAGTCCTTACCTCAGCTATAAAAGGAGTGACACCTTATGAGAGATGGGTTGGAAGGAAACTAGATATCTCACACCTTAAAGTGTTCGGTAGCCAAGTTTACAATCTTGACACGGATAGGAAAAACTGGAAACTAGATGCTTAAGGAAAACCTAGATACTTTGTGGGATATGATGAGGATGTTAAGGGGTATAGAGTCTTTGACTTAGCAGAGAAGGATATCATTTTGGTCAAACACCTAGTTGTCATGGATGAAGGAAAGTCATTTGACCCCTTCAAATATAAAAAGAAGATAAGAATCAGATTTGAGTCTGAAAGTCAAGAGAGCTCGGTCGTTCCTGAAAGGGACATGAGTGAAACCGTGATTGCAGATTCAGGGAAGATCTAAAATACAGGAGACTCAACGGAAACCTCACATACTCCTATGGACTTCGAGGAGATAGAAGAAGCAGGACAAGAACTGGTTTCCATGGAAAGGGGAGCCGATGAGACAGTGAGAAGAAATCCAAGACTTCCATCCATTCTAGCTTCAGAGTTTGAGGGAGGAAGGAGGAGCAGCAAAAGGATACAGGAAAAACAAACGGCTCATAAGGTTACTAAGCTATCTCACCCATATTAGCCTAAGTCTTACTTGGAGGCCGTGAATAGTCTAGAGAAAGAAAGATGGATTAGAGCCATAAATGATGAAATGGCTTCTATCATGGAAGCAAATACTTGGGAACTAGCAGATTGTCCTCCTGATAGAAAACCAATTGGGTGTAAATGGGTATTTAAACTAAAACTGAACCCAGATAATACAATTGAGAGATATAAGGCTCGATTGGTAGCGAAGGGATTCACCCAAAAAGAGGGGATTGTCTATGAGGAGACCTTTGCTCCAGTTGTTCCGTTCCCATCAGTAAGGATTCTCCTCAGTCTCGTAGCAGCGGAAGACGTGGAAATACACCAGATGGACATTAAGACTGCTTTTCTTAATGTTGAGTTGGAGGAAGAAATTTTCATGAGGCAACCCGAGGGGTTCATGGAAGTAGGAGAAGAGAGCAAAGTCTGCAGGCTCATAAAGTCTTTAAATGGACTGAAGCAGGCTCCCCGACAGTGGAATAAGAAAATAGATGAGTTTCTTACTGGTCTAGGATGTATCAAGATCAGTTTTGACCATTCTATCTATATGTTTGAAGATGAGAATTGTGTGATCTTTATTGCAATTTATGTGGATGATCGGCTGGTGTTAAGTAAGACTTTGGAAAACATCAATAAATTAAAGAAAGATCTTAGAAGCAGATTTGACATGAAAGATTTAGGGGAAGCAAGATATATTTTGGGAATTCAAATGGAAAGAGATAGGGGGAAAAGGATCATAAGACTCACTCAGAAAGAAGCAATATGAAATATACTTGAGAAATTTCAAATGGAGAAAGCTAATAGTTGTACCACTCCCATGGACTTAAAAAAAGTAAATGATGTGAGTGTAGAAGGAGAAGTGATAATCTTAGATGATCAGATGAGTCCAGAGGAGAGAGAGTTCATGAAGTCTGTTCTTTACAGATAGGTTGTAGGAAGTTTAATCTACTTTATGAACTGTACAAGGCAGGACATAGCGGAAGTAGTAGGAGTCCTAACGATCCTAGAAAGAGAGATTGGGAGGCAGCCAAGAGAGTCATGAGATATCTGGTTGGAACCATAGAATTATGGTTGCATTTGGGAGGGGAACACAGTGATATCACCACTTGGAGTGATGCTAGTTATGGGGATGCACCTAGGAGAAGATGCACTTCTGGATATGTTTTGTATGTGGGGGAAGGTGCTTGCTGTTGGAGCAGTAAGCAACAGAAGGTAAGTGCTCAGTCTTCTATGGAGGCTAAGTATATGGCGTCTTGTTTTGCTGTAAAAGAACTAATATGGGTGAAATCATTGTTGCAAGAACTAGGATATATGAAGGAGGGAGTGCATGAAGTATTTTGTGATAATCAAGCTGCAATTGCAATTGCAACCAATCCAAAACAGCATTTCAAAGCAAAACATATGGACATAAGATTAAGCTTCGAGAGAGAAGAAGTTGAAAATAAAATTTTAAACTTGTGTATAGACTTGATGAAGAAATGGTGGCCAACAAGATGACCAAACCTGTGCCCTCTCCTAAATTAAAATATTGTCCAAAAAAATACAGGTTGAAAGAAAAATAAAATAAGACTAGAAAATAAGGGGAGTGTTGAATAAATAGTTTTTGTTATTTTGTAGGTCTTAATATTAGCGGAAATGGGGACCACCTCCTTTCTCTAACCCCCATACTTGTTGTAGTCACTAAAGGAGAGAGAGAGTGATGGAGCCATGGCTGCCTCCGCTCCATAGACAGGGTTAGAGAGTGACCATAAGTCACTCTCTACAAAAAGGTTGAGTCCAACAAGTCTCGAACCCCCGACCGGTAGAGCTTTGCGCAGCCATCCGCTCTAACCAGTCTGTCGTAGATGTTCGCTAGAGTACATATGGTGTCATTTTTATTTAAAGTATGTTACATCTGTTGTTCTACAACCATCGTTGCAGGCGGAGAACCAGCAGTAGTAGTGGAAGTAGACATGAAAAACATCAAAAACAATCAAAGTACCTACTCAACAATAAAATTAGAGCTGAAACAAAATATGATTCAAAAAGCCAATATGCTTCAACTTTGTCACAGTGATACACAATACAGTATAACAACAATTCCCAAAATTGTAGCCTAAATGACCAAGTAAACCATAAGATATGATGTCTGGAAGTTTCCAAAAAACTGCCCTTAGAAAATCATATTCCTAAAACTGGATATTACAAATTGGCTAAGTCCTAAGTTGTATACTCACAGTGTGTATCTATTAATCTACACTACTTTGGGTAACCGTTACTACGGTTTTTATATTGACTAACGACAAAGCATCCTACCCGTACGTCATTGTACCTCAAAAACCCTAATTACTATTTTCTTAAAACCTGATTAATGGAACACTATTTTATATCACACTAAACTACAAACTAATGTTATTCACATATTAAAAGATATTGGATCATACACAAAACGTTCTAACCGTACACAAATCGTTCCAAATGCTTAGTCAGCGGTGACCGCTAAAGTCCAGCCGAATGTGGTCGTGTAGTACGAAGCACCTGAGTGCTTCGTCACTTGTGCTCCCACGCGAATCACGCTTGTGGTCCTAGGTGAATCGCGTTCGTTGGAACAAATTCGATCAACGATGGTACCGTCCAACAGTACCATATGTTTCCGGAATACTCGGGACAGATCCCGTTCGTCCGATCATGTGAAACGCATCGTCAACTTTTTGACACGTATGGCTGACTGTCGGCGCTACGCCGAAAAACCTGCATACGTTCTTTTGCCGCCACATGTCCCTGCAAAAGCACGATACACTCTACTGTACCTTTTGCTATTGTAGCACTAATTAAATCAAGTATTACAGTAGACTACTAGGAAAAATATCCTAAGTTATTTTTACCCCTATTGACTGAAATAAAGATTTATAAATTGCAACACTCCCCTAAATCTCTAGACTCAGTTACTCACTTAGTCCAATAGCATCTCTGCAAAACTGTAGAGCAGACAAAGCTTTTGTTAACATGTCAGCCACCATCTTCTCATCTGGTAAATAACACAATTTAACGACTTTTGCAAGTACTTTTTCTCTAACAAAGTGAAGTCTAACATCCATGTGTTTGCTCTTAAAGTGATGGCTGGGGTTAGAGGCAATTGTTATGGTAGCTTGGTTGTCACATCAGATAGCTTGAGGGCCAATTTGCATGTACCCAAGTTCTTGTAAAATGGACTTGACCCATAAGAGCTCATTGAGGGCGGAAGCTGCTGCCATATATTTCTGACTCCATTGTGGATTGAGCTGTAACGTTTTGTAATTTGTGTTGAAATTAATAGATTTCTAGAGTATTTTCTAGGTTTAATATGTTAGTATAAAAAAAAAAAAAAATGACGGACAACCTGTCTCCACCTCCTCTCTCTAGCCCCCATATTTGTTGTAGTCACTGAAGGATAAAGAGGGTGGTTGATCCATGGCTGCGTTAGTTCAACAGGCAGTTATTTTTAGTAGGTCACTAAAAATATACCTGACGGACCCGGGATTTGATCCCGCTACCTGTGGTTCGTCAAGTTGGCCGATAGCGGTCAACTTTATCCTATCAGACTAGGATCAATGCTAAGAGCTATAGTATGTGATAGATATATATATATATATATATTTAGGAAGGAGCAAATCCATTTAACTAAAACTGTATACGGCGTGCATTGATACATTTTTATAAAAGTATGAAGTACGACTCTATTTCGAAACGAATACCACGCATTTTGCTTCGACAACAAAACAACTGTCACGCAAGTATTTATAACAGCTAAGATTGCGTCTTGCCGCAAATCCAACGGCGCACATCATCGCCGAAATCCCGGAGTGGTCACTTTGGCGTTTTGTGACATGGCATGACCTAGAGCCACGTGGAGAGATGACATTCAGTCATGGGAATTTCGAGGAATGTACGGACGAGTGAAAAACAGACACGCGTCCGCTTAATTGCCTTGTCGTACATTGGCCGTACAAAAAGTACACCGGTAGAAGTACTTTTTGGTACGGTACAGTAATCTGATTTGTCCGTACTTCAGTAGATAAAAGTTATTAGAGAAAATCAGGACTTAGAAAATTTTGTTAGGTAGTCACCCCTCCTTTTTGGAAGTTTGTACAAATAGGCATTTTTACTACCTCATATCTTAACGGCTGGTTGGCCGTTTTCAGTGATTCTTTTTGCTACGGACTCAAAGGAGTCCAGGCTGCACACGGGTGTTGTCAAACTGTCATCTTGCCCTTCTGGATAGCAGTGGTTGTGGCTTGAAGTGGGTTAGTTAAATACTATCTAGAGGCTTCTTGTATTCTGTGGTCCAATGGAGGACATAGAATTGTAATTTGCTACTCCAGCAGCAAGTTCCATCTCCAATCTTCAAAACGAAGACGGTCGTAGATTTCCGGCTTGGCATTTCCCCATAGCTAGCATCGCTCCAGGTCTGGATTTTCACCTCTCCTCCTCCGAGAACAAGCTTGAGATTTTGAGTACCTGCAAGATATCTCAACACATTTTTTGCTGCTTCCCAATCTGCCCTTTAAGGATTCTGCAGACTTCTACTCAAGACTCCCACAGCTTCTGCAATGTCGGGTCTCGTACAATTCATAAAATATATAAGACTTCCAACTACCTGTCTATATGGCTTTGAAGCCATAAACTCTTCCTCCCCTGTCTCTAGACTCTCACCAACAATTATGCCTCAATCTATATGAATTCCTTCCAATTTGTGCCTGAATTCTATGGGAGTTACAGATCCTGTCACATCTTTTGATTCAAATCTTTCTAGCATGTTACCTATTGCTTCTTTCTGAGTCAACATAATCAGCCTCTTGTTTCTGTCTCTTTCTACCTGTATTCCTAAGAAGTATTTGGCCTCACCGAGGTCCTTCATCTTGAAACCTAGACCTTAAAGCCGCTTTAATGCGGTTTATTTCATCCATTGACTTACTTATTAATAATAGATCATCCACATATACAGCAATGTAAATTACCCCATCCTCTCCTTGTAGAACATATACAGAATGATCTGAGCTAATTCTCTTAAAACCTAGCCCAGTCAAAAACTCATCTAACTTCAGATTCCACTGACGCGGGGCTTGTTTTAGCCCATACAAAGATTTCATCAATTTACACACTAATTCTTCCTTTCTCTTTTCAACATATATTTAAGGTTGTTTCATATAAATTGTTTCTTCTAACTCTCCATGCAAGAAAGTAGTTTTAACATCCATTTGATGTATTTCCATATTCTCTATAGCCGCTTGATTTAGCAAAATTCTGACAGTGGGAAATGTAACAACTGGGGAGAAGGTTTCCTCAAAGTCAATACCTTCTTTTAGATTATATCCCTTGGCCACTAGTTTGGCCTTATACCTTTCGATGGTGTTGTCGGGTTCAGCTTCACCTTGAATACCCATTTGCTGCCGATGGCTTTCCTGCTCGGAGGTAGATCCACCAGCTCCCATGTCTGTGCCTCCATAATGGACTTCATTTCATCGTTTGCCGCCTCCATCCACTGATAACTCTCAGGTAATGAGAAGGCCTCTTGGATCGTTAGAGGCTCCTTTTTGCTGTAGAAAAAACAAAGGGAGAGCTTGCTTGCAGACGGTTGCTAGATCTCTTTCCCTCGGAAATTCTGAGGCCGAGATTGTCGTCAACCGCTGATTTCGCTGTTTAGTTTAAACCGTAACTTGATCTGGTACATAATGTGTAGTAGTTCCTTCCACTTAAGGTGTAGCTTGTGGGGAAGCATCCTGTAAAGCCACTAGAGGAATTGAAGGAAGAGGTGTCCTACTTGCCGGTGGAAAAGAGACTCGCTGCGTATGGTGAAAAATGACATATTCTTGTTTTTCTTTTGCCGGTTGACCTGGCAGATTAAACACTTCAACCGAATCCTGTTCATCTTTAATCTCGATATTTCTAGAAACAATCACTTTTTGTTTCTCAAGTACAAAAATTGTATATCCTTTCGCATTATCATCATACCCCATGAAAATCCCAGGTAAGCCTTTAGGCTCCATTTTCCATCTATCCTATGAAGTATCTAAAATAAAACACTTGTTGTTTTTGAAAGCTTTGTCTTCAGTATATAGAGCTGTGAGGGAAGCTTAAGTACTTAGAATATTTAATGAAGTTTAAACTGTAGTACATACCTTAAATAGTAACACCTTAAATAGTGTGACAGTAGAATGTTTTTTAAAGAGTATTAGTACGGTCACATATACACGCGTCGGCTTTTTAGACAGTGCAGGAAATGCTGAATGGTCATGGCCACATGTAATCTATCAGACGACTGAATTCGTCGGATCGAGCGGACGGAAATTAGCTCGGACATCTGGGAACACTGATACCAAAAAGCAAATACCAGACGTTGATTCACATCAGACTAACGGCGGGAAATTCTGAGGGGGACCACAGATGACGAGGAGCTTCGTAAGCGTCCCAGATAGTCGTACAAGTTTACCACAGCAGGTTCAAAGTATTTTAGGTTGCTGACTAAGCAAAGCAACATTATATGTACGGCATCATATTTGTAAATACCTGAAGAGATTATTTATGTAGTGTAGCGCTTTAGAAAATAGTGTTTCAGTATTCATTTTTTAGGCTAGTTGGAATTAGGTTTTGGAATTACACTAGGGTACTTTGTCGTACTATCGTACACTACTACTATTCAAGGTAACGGACATCTGATTGGCTAATACGTAGTAGATGCTCTCTCAGAGTATAAAGATTAGGACTTAGAAATATTATTGTATCTAGTTTTGGGATAAAGGAAACCAAAAGGCAGTTTTTGGGAAACTTGCAGGTCCTGTATCTTATGATCTACTGGGTCAATTTGGCTGTAACTTTGGAAGTTAACAGTGTGTATGCTGAGGTTCTTATGTGCTAAGTTGTGTGCTAATTGGGTCTGTGGGTCTAGATCTACAGTGTGATAAAGTTCAGTAAACTGTGAGATATTGAAGTGGTGAAATATAGGTCTTTTGTGGGGACTTCTTGAAAAGCTTCTGCTTAGGCTATGTCTACTTCTACTACTACTGCTGCAGCTCCACCTGCACCAGTTGTCATAGAACAACAGGTTATGGGCCTGTCTTTAAGAATCCCTATTTTTAATAGTCAGAAGTATGCTTACTAGGCGGATATGGTTGAGTCACATTTTGAAAATGCAGGACTGCTGGATATTCTGGATGGATCACTCGATGAAGCAGATCCAACATGGGCAAGGAAGAATTCACGAGCTCGGAATACTCTCAAACTCTGCCTTTCGGAGAACATGGTCATGTCGAGAATCAAAATGAAAAAGGCGATTGACATATGGAAGTCTCTAAAGACTTCATATGAAAAGGCGAATGTTCAAGAGGAACTTCTGTTTGCTGAAAAGATATGGGACTACAAATACTCGGGGGGAACAATGGCCGATTATACCGACAATTTTAGAGCTCTAATTGATGCTCATGCTTGTGCTGGAGGTTTTTTTCTTGAGTTCCAGCAAGCTGCACTGATAGTTAGGGGTCTTCCTAGTAGCATGAAAGATGCATCAGCTGAATTGAAAAAACATGACAAGTCTAGCTGGACTCTTCAGTTAGCTATTAATATTATACTTGAAGAAGAGTCTACGTCAAAGATGCTTAGTGGAGACAAGAATTTAGAAGCATTCAACACAAACTTTTACAGGAAGAGACAGTATTATCAGGGGAGAAATCAGTTTAATCAGCAAAGGAATCTGTTTAACCAGAATCAGGGTCAATTTAAACAGTTTAATCAAGGTCAAAATAGACAATCTTTTACTGTTTGTTTTTACTGTTTAGAGAGAGGTCATGGTTATCGGTACTGTCCTAAACTCAAAAAGGCAAATGAGACAGGATTATATAGGCCAGGATGGCAGCAGAGTCAATTTAACCAAGGCTTTTCTGGTCAGCAGTTACAGAACAACTCATTATTTTCATCATCTGTTACTGAGGAGGATGAGTCGTTGAGCTTCATTGAGCAGGATGATTCGGCGTTATTTGCAATGGCGGCGGCAATGGAAGGCTCCAAGGACACTGGGTGGATAATGGACACCGGAGCGTCAGCACATATGTGCTGGAACAAGTCACTTTTCACCAATCTGAAGTCAACACCTGCAAGAAATATTTACTATGCTTGTGGAATGAGTGTACAAACATCTGCACAGGGTGATGTCTCATTGCTGATAGATGTAGGAGGGAAACCAGTAGAAAGAACACTTCATAATGTTTTATTTGTTCCTAATTTCAAAAAGAACCTTTTTTCTACGTCCTTGGTTGAAAGTAAAGGCTTTGAGGTCTCACTTAAAGGAGGTAGGCTGGTTGTGAGCAAGCTAGGCAAAATAGCAGTCACAGGAACAAGAGATGCAAGCAAAATGTACCGTATGGATATGGCCGATTCTAAAGAAAATGATGTTCTCTTTTTTGGTGTACAATATGAGAATGAATTATGGCATAAAAGACTAGGACATGTCAACTATGATAGCTTTACAAAAATGGTCAAATCTGGTAAAATAGAAGGTGTTTCACTAACAAATGAGCCAGTAAAAACATGTGATGGTTGCTCTTTAGGCAAGATTCATAAGTTGTCTTTTCTCAGCAATCAGATCACAGATCAACAAAAGTCTTACAACTTATTCATTCGGATGTTCTGGGACCAGCGCAAGTGCCATCTGCTGGGGGGGTTTGTTTCATGGTTGCTTTTACAGACGATTTTTCTCGGTTCACAAAAGTCTACTTCATGAAAGAAAAGAGTGAAGTGTTCGGCCACTTCAAACATAACAAAGTTTGGGTGGAGAAACTGCATGGAGTTCCGATTCTTTAACTTAGATCGGATAATGGACAGTTCCTTAGACTCCTCTGCAGAATGGTGTCTCTGAGAGACTAAGCAGGACCATTACAGAATGTGCTAGATTTATGCTAGCTGATAAGAATATAGATTTGAAATTTTGGGCTGAGGCTGCAAATTGTGCAGTTTATATCAAAAATAGAATTGCATCTCGTTCGGTCAGTACTAATCCTTTTGAACCATGGACAGGTAGAAAACCAGATGTCGGTCATTTTAGGGTATTTGGAAGTAAATGCTTCATTCTAAACACATCTCCAAATACCTAAAAAATGGAACCAAAAGGTTTACCAGGTATACTTATGGGTTATGATGATAATTTAAAGGGCTATAGAGTTTATGTTTTCGAAAGGAAGAAGATAGTAGTGTCTAGAAACTTTTTTATAAAAGGTGAGGCAGAATCAAGAGATTTATTCTTTATGAAAGAAAATGAGGTTGCAGAAAAATTTCAAAAATATTTTATTTTTGACACACATAAAATAGTGTTCTATCCACCTGTTCAGCAGCCTCTTGCAGATCAGGTGATTTCGGAAACTCAAGTTCATCTTCCACAACAAATGGAGCTCGGAGACCAGTTACAAGATCAGTCACAGCCAGCTGTGAGGTAACAAAGATACGCAAGACATCTATCGGTCTTTGCCTCATAATTTCCGGGGGGAAGGAGAACTGGCAGTCGATTTCAATCAGGTTCCCACTTTGCCTACACCGGAAGTGGGATTCCCTCGCACCAAGCATTTCTCCACCCGCTTGACGTCCTTCCTTTTTTTCGGAGGCTATCATTAGGATTTTGCAACTTCTTGTCTTTTATATTGTACGGAGGATGGTCAACTCCCGGTTGGTCAACTCTTCGTGATTTCACGCTTAGTGTCTTCGGCGGCCAATCATCCCCTTAGGAAGAGGTTCCTTTGATGGCATTACCTGTACGGATGTCCAAATCCGCCCGCCCGGCAATGTAACACTATGTTCCAGTCTGGAAATTTCTTCCCTAAGATTTTGAGATGGCTCCTATCTTTGGAACCACCTTAAGCCAATTCCCTCTTTTTGATGGCAACCAATGACCACCCTTTAGGGCTTTTAAGATTTTTTTAGGGTTTCTTAGGGTTTTCCCTCAAATTGGAAATGTCCCTCTTGTGGCATCCGGTCCCGGATCACGACTTCCCGCAAGCAAAAGGGATAGCAATTCCCTATTAAGGGAAAAAAACCCTAATTTACCTAAAATCACATTTGTCCCTCCTACACCGTTAGGCTCCTTCATCCGCAATGGCGGTGCCAATACTAATTCCTCCCGCAGTGGGAGGTCCTCATGCTTATGACCTGCCAAACGGATGAATCCGGGTACACGGGATCCTTCTACTAAATATAAATTTTTATAATTTAAAATCCTCTGCTAGAAATGAACGTTCTATTATTGATCTCTTCGGTCACCTCAATATACTTCCTCTCCAGGGGACCAAAATGTCAATTTTTTACGAAAAGAGAGGAAGACTCTGTTACGCGGTATCTACCCGGTAAACCGCTAATCTCTCCAATTTTTTTCTATTGAAAGGGAATCTGAAAATCCCTTATTCCCTTGGAATCGTTTCAGCAGATAGCCGCCTCCCAACTCCTCATGGTAACACCCTTCCTCTCACCCTTTAGCCAAAACCCGTTGGTGTGGAACATTTTTCTTGGCGCAGGCCTTGCAGGGCCGGTAGACCGAGTTTTTTATGACTTCCAATCATCCCAAGGTCCCACGGAAAGCTATTCACTACTCTACAATGATTTGGAAAGGCTTCCCTTCCCACCGGTTAAATCCCTAAAAAAGACTGCCAAGGACAGACAGTTGGTCAATTCTCACTAAACCTTTCCAACTGTTTTTCTTTAAACCAATCTTACCGGGTTCTCAAATCTGAAAGCAGGGTCTTAGGATTCTCTCTTGTTACAATATCTATAGTATGACCGCCTTAGAGCCACACCATCCGTTCATACATAAGCGACATCTACGGCCACCGTTCTCCAAAATCGCCAAATTTCCATCCAGCGACGGCTGTAGCCGGTAACTCTAAGTAAATTGGTTGCAAAGCTAAGAATTAGGCCATGAAAATATTCATATCTCTCGTGCAAAGGACATAACTAACAAGAATCACATTAATTAGCCCCCTTGTTGGCCTCCATTGCCACCAATCCACTACAGTTGAGGTTATTGTTCGGAATAAGGGTCTTAATGTCCATGATATTCTAGAGCTAACAGAGACCACGAACACGAGAAGGGAGAGTAGTGATAGGCAACGTATAGATGGAACACCAGAGATAAGGTGGCCTTCACCAACCTTATACAGATAAAAGCCCGCCAACAAAGACTTTCCACAGTTCACCCCACAGAAAGTCGAAGAGGGGCCCCAATGGTTTTCGTTGTTGTTTCTTGATAGCTTTAGTACTCTCATTTACCCGTGTGAGGGGGAGTCTGAAGACTTTGAATCTATTTGTGGTGGACAGCTACACTATGTATCAAAATTTGTGTGTCAATAGATTAATCTACATACGGGTGTGGCGGCCCGGGACTCAAAGACTTCTAAGGTGAGAAATTAAGCTCACCAAGACTCGACGGATCAGTTTGTGCCATTTGCCGAAGGTTTTTTTTGTTCTTTGAACAAGTCTCTCCATGATTTTCTTTGTAATTGTGGCAAAAAAAGATTTAAAATCAGGGTTCCAAAGAGTCCTTTCTTCAAGCCTTCATGTTGCTTTTAACCGTCAAAGCGTCTTAGGGACTCTTCAACAAGGGCAAGCTGAGGTTTATCTACGATGAAGCACGGTGGAGGATGACATACCGAGACTCCTAAATATTATACGAAGGGATCTTGTCCACATCCATGATCTTCCGAGGTGTTGAATTTAGTTTGTTAGAGCTGTGGGATTGTGGGCGTCATGTACAGTAGTCAAAGAGTAGAAATTAATCTCTTTCTGTCTATTGTGATCTTTGGTAGATTTTTTTAGTTTTGGTACTTATTCTAGTTAGATTTGGCTATTTCACTTGTTTTCTTTTCAGTAATCTCCTTTGACCTTTGTAGCCTTCAATCGTTTTTTTTTTGTTTTTTTAACCCATTTGTATCTTGATGGTTTTTTATGGTATCAAAAGTCAAAATGCATCACTTACTAGGGCGCGTGATATCTTGGCGCTCATCAAGATAAGATAGATCAGATCACAATCCAAAAACCGGAATGAATTGTACGTAAAAGACAAAACAACATCGTCCTAAAAAGATTAACAGAGCTACATAAGAAAAAGAACAATCTACATTTAGACCATGCCAACATGGAGACCTTTGTCGCGTGGGGATTTTTAGTGTTGGTGGAACCTTTTTAAAAACCAAGTTTGGATTATGCACGTTAATTTATCAGTGTTTTTTTAGTTTTTGATTTGTAGGAGTTAAATTGCGTTTGTGCATATACGGTAGTTTATGTATAGTACCTCATTGTTGATGTTGTTGGTTGTACTTCAATACAGGACTGTTCGCTACAACATAGTTTCTTAACTTGTTAGTAGACCATTAACCTAGTCTATTTGTATAAAAATAGGACAAGAATATTTTCCGCTATTCACAATTGTGCATTTTCAGTGATGTTCTCTGTTCAATATCTTTCGTTTTTATATTAGTGTTTTGCATAAAACTTTGTTAGTTGTTTGCACACGCGGTAGTTTGTACCTTGGTTGAGAATGGGATCAATTTTTTTGTATTGAATGGATTTTTAATTGAGTCAAAGTTGGTGTGTTGGAAGATATATCTTCGGTGCTTTTGTTTTTGTTTTGTGATGGCATCTACTTCAGCTGGCACAACAACTGCTCTCTAGTTGTCACAGAACAACATACATAATGGCCTTTTTCCTAAGGAAAAATTCTTAACGGATGAGAAAATTAAAGGTAAGGCCCACACCTCTATGATTTGTTGTCCATAGCCTATTTCAGCTATGGATTACTCACAAAAACCACCCATAGACTACCCCAAAACAGATGTGTTTCAGACAGCACAGATTACTCCAAAATAAATAAAAGCAGTTCAAACTACACCAATATGCAATATATACTAGAAAATACAACCTCTTAAAGTTGCAGCCAGATCCAC
This sequence comes from Zygnema cylindricum, assembly GCA_037447655.1. Lineage (NCBI taxonomy): Eukaryota > Viridiplantae > Streptophyta > Zygnematophyceae > Zygnematales > Zygnemataceae > Zygnema > Zygnema cylindricum. The sequence continues at coordinate 369,046 of JBBHKE010001544.1, forward strand.
AAAGGAATCCACAAGATATGAGCCCCAGAGTTTCCCAAAAGCAACAGATGGCTTATCAAACTAACCAGCTAAACTTCTCACAGAATTCTACAGAGATAACATAACATACTGAAACTACACACACATACATTTTCAGATCATAATGTATCTTCACAAAGTTTCATGCAAAACATCCACCTGAGTGATCACACCATCGGGTCAAAGTTGCAGAAAAACAGTCTGCCATTACTTTGCTAAATTCCACTGTGATACTGAAAAATAAACTAAGTCCTACAATTTATACTCACATAGTTATCTACTGATCCCTGCACAAAAAAAATAACTACAAGTGTAACTTAACTCTATACTCGAATAAAGACACTGTACGTCAACGGTACGCCTACGGTATCGGAAGTACGTCCAAACCCTAATTATGACTTTTATCCTGTTTCACTATTGTAACACTAAAAACTAATTCACTTCATACAAGTTAAAGTATTTACAGATATTTACAAATAGGGGCCGTACATAAATTGTGCCACTTGCTTAGAGCGTTGTTCCATTAGGCGGTCTCAGTAAACGTCAAAATTTTGTTTTTTGAAGCCATCGTTCTATTGTGTTGGGTCATTTACCGACATTTTATTTGCGTGGCAAAACGTGATTGGTCCACAAAATAGATGAATACGAATGGAAAATCTTCAAAGAATCTCTGACAGCAAATTTTGACCATATATTCGTACCAGCGAAGGTAAAAAGTGACTCGTACGAAGTATTGAACAAAATTTGTACGGGCGGACGAAACTTAAGATTTTTAAAAGGGTACGAAAATGTCAAAACGGTTAGTGGATGGCTACAGACGCGTGAAACAATATCCTCAGTCAAATATTTTCTTGCGGCTTCCGGTGGCCTCGCATCCTCCCTGGCGAAAGGCACAAGGCACATGTCATATGCGACATGTACCCACCTGGTCGCGCGGTCGTCGGGGATATTTGTTCACTTTTCCACGAGGCACGATGCTATTTGTTCAGGCGCTAAGAATTGATCTACTCCGGGTCACTTGTTGCGAACTGAAAGTGTTCGACGATGGCGTATCCGATTATGAAATCGACGGTCCACGTTTACACCCATAAACGTGGAGAATCGAATCCCTCATTCGGTGGGCTTGTTTTTTTGACGTTTTATTTTTTTTGGTACGGCAATGTACGAATTTCCAGTAGACAATGACATTTTTTCACTAATGGAACCTTACCCTTAGTTAGCAATTGGCGAATCTGTACAAATGACTGTAAGCGTCCGTCCAAGTCAATCTCCGAATTTGCGGATCACCGTAAGATGTAAAATATTTCTTCATGGTGGACGACACGTGTCCATTAATATTATCCAACTTCGTATCGCATTTGTCGACTCGATTTGTATCAACCGCGTAATCTTCGTCCCGTACAGGACCATTCCAAGATAGCTGCCATGTATCTCGTTCGTTGGATCATCAACATCTGTCCGTCCATCATGTGACGCGTGTACTACTCACCAGTAATATTTCCAGAGTACCTACGTATCATGAACTGACGACTCGTGTCCTAACCAAGGTACTCTACACTCATCTGTTTTGAGGCAACTGTCACACTAATACCAAAAAATTTCGTAGTCCTAAAACTCCCCTCACAGCCTCATCTACCGAGGACTAAAGCTTTCAAACTCAACATGATTTTCGACTTGAGGATTCACCGAATCCTTTGGGTGGCTTCTAAAATCATTGCGATCACTAGGATTGACAAATAAGTCACACCTCACTTCTCGGAGGAGTTGAGGGAAATGTTAAAGAATTTGTAGTCTCTACAAAAGCGGCTGCTAATTGGACAAAATATCACTAAGGAATTGTTTAAGTACATGCTAGATGGACAGCCTAGTTGGACGAAGACAAAAAAAAAAAAAATAGAAAAAAAAAAGGAAAAAGAGAGGTAAGAGAGAGAGAAGAAAGAAGAGGAGGAGAGATGATGAGAAGAAAGAGAGAAAAGGGAGCAAAGGTAAGTATCAAGAAAAAAAAAGAGGACAAGAGGAAATACGATCTGAAATTCTTTTATTGCTGAGGGCGAGTTTTTAAAGATTCAGTTTAAAATTTTATACTTTTTAGCATTGAACAACAAAGAAGAGTTCCCAACAACAACTGATCTTCTTTTATGATATAATGTCCTTCATGTTTGTAGTAGGTGTCGCTCTCTCAGTCTCACCCCTTTCACACATTTTGGCGCTCACTTCTTCACTCACAGACCGTCATCTAAATAATAGATAACTAATTTTTGTTCTTTAATTGTTGTAAATAATTGATCCTAACACATCCCACCCTAAATAGAAACGAATTAAGCAAAATGACAATAGAAGTACAACACGACAACCCAAACGACAACGTACCAAAAAAAAAAAAAACAAAATCCAACCCGAAGCATCAAAAACAACCAATCACCACCCACTAGACGATTCAATACGACCCGACAATCTTATCAATTGCCTTTTTTGGTAAGCCTTTACAACAATGAGTTTCTTGCAGGACTGACAAAAGTCTTGGTCGAATCCTTTGCTCTCTTCCAAATCCTATCTCACATTCTAAGTCTCAAACTTTCGCCTGAAGCTCTTAACAGAGAGTGGTATTAAAGAGGGAGGAAGGTGGTCTCGAGGAGGTTGGTATCATGGACGAGGAGAGGGAGGAGGAACATGAGGTTTTGAGTGTGGAGGAGAAAGACGCGGACGAGGGAATGAGGGGGGACGAGCGGGAGGGGAGGAACGAGTAGGTGGCTTTTTTCGTAGCACTACAAAACAATGAGAGAATAACTCCATGGTCAATTGCACTATTTCTTGCCACAAAACTTACAATGCCATTCAGAAATTCGAATTCAATGACGATAGGCATACACGAACGGGAAATATAATAGTAAAAGGTCTAGTGCTTCTAAATTTACCTTTTTTATAGCATATAGCTCAAAAGCAATTATCATCATGCTAACCATGAACTAACTTGATATCAAACATTATTGCGGAATGCTAAGGACTATCTTGATAGAAATTTTGAGCTTCGCCTATGCATGCGAAATTGTATAAGTTGGCTTTAGAGGAAGAAAATTGTGGGAGGGAATGATGTCATAAGTGCTTAGAATAGAAAAGAATTGTTGAGTTTATTATCTAATCTCAAAATTCAACTTATTGCCTTTGGTTTGCAAACGATACACTTTCTTGCAATACATTATTAAGATCATGATTGACAAATCTTAAGTTATTCTCATACAGCGAGAAGTTGCCATGAATAACTTTTTCGTAAAGCAAGCATGAGAATAGAAAAATAAAATTGGTCAATTTGTTGTGGTTTCCTTTCTAAAAAAGTTTAATGTGCGTCTTTTGCAAAGAGAACTTACGCTTGCAAATAAACTTGTTCGCTTGATTGCTGTATCCTTCATTGCATGCACATGTAGGTGACATCCCGGTCGTGTCTTTGGAGCAAATACCGTGTCCCCCACAAGGCCCTCCTGGTTGGGTCGCATTGCAAAAGGCTTTACAATCTTTTTTACTACGTTGTTTGTTGGGTTCACACTCAGATGGTAGGATTGAGCCAAACAAGCAATTGGCTCCCAGCTCTTGACAGTCTGGGCTTCCATTGACTGTAGAAATTGGTCCACTGAAATAGTTGTTTGCAATATCACTGTAGATATGCTCCAACACAGCAGAAGAAAGAAGCTTGGTAAGCCATAAAACATTATGACACTTTTAAATAATTAAAATGTTGATGAAGGCACGCACTTTGATTCATGTACAAAAAATCATAATAAAATGGCATACACTAAACCTTTTATATCACACTCTCTGATTAACACCTTTTTTTATTAACTTAAAACCTATACATGAAATGCTCATTTGAAATTGTGAATCATTAATGAAGATTGTATTTGGTAGTGTAGTGTATCGGCAAGAAATTTATGACGATAACACCGATACCGATAGTTATCGGTTATCGAACGGTCAAGAGTCCCGATATATCGCTCCAAGACCAACAAATTCTTTATCGGCGATAATTGGAAAAATATAGTACGCTATACATCAGTAATTAATAACATATTGCATTATATTTTTCACTGTATAAAGCGTGGCATGCTACGGGTAACAATCTGTTCCGCACTCTGTGTAACATAATAACGGCGGTTCAGTACGACGGAATAAGCCAACTGTACAATTATCGCCGATAGTTATCGGTACCGGTATTATCGCGATAAAAAAACGATATTATCGGTATTTTATCGGCGATAATACCGGTGTCGGTATATCGTGCCAATACACCGATTATCGGCTAGCCAAAAAAGGTACATATCGATTATCGGCAAAGCCTTGCCAATACACAACACTAGTATTTGGAATATAAATGAATGTCGCCATCCATATTCTTGACATTTCGTGAACGTTTTCTAAATATGTAACTTCATCTAAAAATCAAAACTATTAAAACAACTATATAGACAACTACATATACCAAAAAATCAACATTTCAAGAAAGTTAAGGAAAATATGTAGGTTATAACTTCGGTTATTATCTCCAAAAAGTCTCTTAAAATGTTTAATTAGACAACGTGTAGTTGTTATTCAATGAATCACTAACATTTTGTCCACACTTGCTACGGGTAATAGTTGAAAAAACAAACAAACAAAATAAAATAAAATTGTGAAGCCGTTAAAAACAAAAGGCACTAAGAAATGGAAAAAAAAAGTTGCGAAATGAAATGTTCTCCCACCACATGGATTTTGTCACGATTACCTCCGCCCGCCTTTTTCCTCCCGCCATCACAGATTAACAACCAAAAACAAAAAGGAGATATAAATAATTGCTAGATTTATTGTTCCATACCACATCTATCTCAATCCCAATCCACCCCAACCCCCCACCCTCCCTCTTTATCATCCTTCACTATTTTCATTTTCTACGAGGAGATATCATAAAAATAGACATAAAACAAAGAGGAATTCTGACAATGCAAATATAAATGAAAATTTAAATCAAAAATAAAACTTGAAAATTAGTATTTTTTACTAACGATCACATTTTAGAGTGCAGCATTGATGCGCAACATAACCAAAGCATCATGTATCTTACAATTCTTCGAGGGATGTCAGTTGAGCGATGGACCTTGGAATGCTTTCACTAAACTGGTTGCTGCCTAGCCATCTAAAAGTCGACCATTTTTTTACCACCCCACCCCCCCCCCCCCTCCCCCCGCCCAAAGCGCCCAACCGTTAATATGGGAGCAAGGTTATAAAACGAAAAAAAAAGGTTGGGTGTAAAATCTACAACAATAAATTTGAAGAAATTTTTTATCTACCATCACATTGACAAAAGAATATTCAATAATTTGGAATTGGGTTTTTGTTTAATCGATATATTTGATTTTCATGCACAATTTCCACTCACAATTGAATTCTATTGCATATTCCACCCCACCCCTCTTGGGATAACATCCTCCATCCCTATTTCAATATAGCATCAAACAATTGTTAATTGAGGAAAATAATACTAACATGAACCCAACAAGGCTAATTGAAACTACTTGAGACACGAAAAAACATCAAATATAGATAAAAAAATATATATATATATATATATACATATATGCATATATATACATACATTGTAAAATTAATTCTATCATGTCGAGTTTCTAAACAAAAAATACATCTTAGTCAATCGTTTCCTCGAATACACCAGCATACAAATAATAAATATAATTTTTTATTTATGTTTTATCTCTTGCTCCTCCTCCCTTTCCTGTCACTTGCTTGCTTGCGCAATTAAAATGGTTAAAAGCTTACAAAGAAACAAGAATGATCCAGAAAACCTTAAAAAAACAAACACAACAAACATTTTTATAAGAAAAATCATTGCATTTTACTCCCTCCACATGGATTTTACCGTGATCTTTAGCCTCCCCCCTTTTCCTCCCTCATCATGGAAATAAAAATTTCGTACAACCATAAAAATACAAATAAACTCGCTAAAAAATATAAATAATCATACACAATTGAGAAATGCATTGTTCCACATTACATGGATTTCAATCAAAATCCCCTCACCTCCCCTCCTCTCCTCTCCACTTCTTTCCCATCCCCCCTCAACTTCCTCGATCACGTCACTTTACATTCTGTAATTTTACTTTTTTTATTGTAGATAAAAATCTCAATTTGTTTAACTTATAAAGTAGCAAGAATAAAAGTTGAAAGGTTTTGTATTTTTTTGATTTGATTTTCTCGCTAAAAATCTTTTTAGATTAAAATCATTGATTAACGATATAAACTAATATTACTAATTGATTTTTTTAATTGTTAACATGCATAATTATTTTTGAAATTTTGTAGCCAATAATTATTTATGACATTTATCACTCATTGTTTATGTTTTCGAAAGTATTTTTTAATTGTGCCAACTAATTCAAATAGGGAAAAACTACAAAATTTTACAATCTATTATTATATTCTTTAATTCTCTTTTTACACATCAACCATAATCATTTGGAGTACACTTTTGATGCCCAACATAACCATTGTCACGTGTCTTACAAGTAATTGAGGGATGTCAATCTATCAATGGACGATGGAATACTTCCACTCAATCGGTTGTAAGGTAGAGATCTGAAACACAGTGTAAATTACAATTTTCAATATATTTTTTTGTCAGGTTGAACGTGTATGTTGAATAAAAACAAGAAAAAGATATTAATCACTCTAGTCCCGAATAGTTTGTGTTGCCTCTATTTATTTGTAGTAAAATCGTTTGATGTGGCAGATTTTTTAGATAACATTTTCGACGTACAATATAATTATTATTTTACTTACAATATTGCGAGGGAACTGAGTCGACCAATAGATGATGGAATTCTTCCAGTCAACTTGTTGCCATAGAGAAATCTGTGGTACCCAATATCCCACCCTATCCTTCCCCACAAGCCACCAAATACAAGATAAGAAAAACCATGTTATATTGAATATGAAAAATCATAAGGTCAAATTGCCTTTGTTCTTTTTTCTTTTTAAAATCAAGAAATATTTTTTATATATAATAATTATTGTCATTAAACATAATTATACATTAGAATAATTAAAGAGTAATACAAATTATCATTGTACTTGGTATTATGTTTTCAATATTTATTATCATTCAACGTTTAATATCATGCAATAAATTACAATTTACTAGATCTTATATAATATCTTATTATTTCTACTTAATCAATACCTTAATATATTTAAATAAGTTCACTTATATTGTTATTGATAGTTATTACACTGTAAGTCACGATTGTCCTTCCCCCCATCATCCCACCACAGACCATAACCATTTAGAGAACACTTTTGACATGCAACATAATCAAAGTGTAGCGTGTCTTACAATTCTCGGGGGATGTCAATTTAACATCGACCATTCGCCTCCCCACTCTCTCCACCCCCCCCCAAGTGCCTCTCAGTTAATATGGGCTACAAGGTTATCACCACTCAGTAAGAATATTTAGCAACTACATCAAGAATTTTTATCAAACACCTATTTCCTATAACTTGATGAACATAACCTTTTTGGATTTTCATCTGCAACTTATACATTGGACGCTCTCTTCCTATTTGACAAACTGAAAATTGGCGATAGTGGCACTCTCACGACAGGAGTGGGAGGAGAGTGCATGTACGTTAGCTTGGGTAGGAAGGGATAGACACCGTACAGTATAGGGGGTAGGGTGATCATAAAGCGGTAAGGACAGTGGGTTGTCGTGGATATAGTTCGTAGTATGTAGGAGGTAAGAGGTGGGAGGTGGGAGGTGGCACGTGGGAGGCTTAGTGCGGTGTGCTGTTAGGTTCGGGTTTGGTGTGCATTATGAAGAATATAGCGTTCGCCGTCCAGGATTGAATTTTGGTGTCAAAATAATAAAAATAAAAACCTTTTTTTTTTGTTTGTCTGGCCTGTGTTTTCAATGTCTGAAGTGCCATTCTTTGTATGTGGTGTCTGATGCCTGGTATTTGGTGTGCACTGTTTGGTTTGATAAATCATGATATTTAAGAGTTAAAAATCAAACAAAGACATACTATTTTACCGCAAATGGCATCAATAAGAAAAAGTGGAAAAGGGAGTCATTTTTTAAATGACGAGTCTTTAATTTTCTGTTTTTTGTTTTCCTAATTTTAAGCCCTTCTGTAAATTTTCCATTTTTTTTTTTTAAGTTACATGTATTTCGGCCCCAAATTGACATATTTCCATCAAATTTCATTTTTCCCGAATACTTTTCTTCTGTGTTTCTATTTTTTTTAAATTTCCGACATCAACCCTAAGATATACTGAATGTATCTATTTATAAATCACAAAAAAAAGAAAACTCTATCGATAAAAACATCTAATTATGATATAATCCCAGATTTTCTATGAGTTTTTAATCCTCCTCTCCTCCCCATATCCGTTTACAATGTGCAATTTTGAGAATTTTTATGGCAAGAAATAAAAAAAAAAATTGTTGATCTCATGGAAACTTCTTTCATTTGTTTTTATTTGCAGCTTATTTTTTGGCTTTTGCTTCTCAATCAATTTGTATCCCCTCCCCAGAACCCTCCCCCCGTACGCGCCCCTCTCCGTAAAAGAGGGTTTCTTACGGTATATCATGCTTTTGCTTCTTAGAGAATTTGCCAACCCCCCTAAACGTCGCCCCCCAAAAATCCCTCTCCTCCCGCGACCCCTTCCCCCCTCTCCGCGTATTGTATTATAGGAGAGCCAAGTGGAGAGGGGAGTTGGAGGGTAGAGGTCACGGCGGGTGACGGGTTGAGGGTAAGGGTTTGGAAGGTAGAGGCGAGGGGTGGTGTAGATAGAGGGTAGAAGGCGGAGGAAGAAGGGGTGGAGGTAGAGGCGAGGGGGTGGAGGTAGAGGCGGAGGGGTGGTGTAGATAGAGGGTAGAAGGCGGAGGAAGAAGGGGAGGTAGAGGACAGGGAGGCAAGGTATGGTAGAGGATAATGGTGGGCGGAGGGTGTTTGGCGGGGATGGCTGACGGTAGAGTTTGGGAGAAATTTTTGAAGAGTATTATACAAATTCTAGTTTATAACCCTTCTTTTTGTTTTTGTATTATGATTATTTAAGGGTGTGCAGGCTTGAGGGCGACATGGATCTTAAGAATAACGAACTTAGTGGAAACATTCTTTCCTCTCTTGATTTTTCTTTTATGAATTATTTACAGGATTTTATTTTTTTCGATTTTTCAAAATGTTTTGCGTTTTTATTTACGCTTTTTTGACCTTTACATGAGTAAATCTCATTTTCAATTTTATTTCTTCTTACAAGAGCAAGGCAACACATTTCTTCTGGCTTTTTTCTTTTGAGAACAAATTTAGAGTGCAATATTGTTGCGCAACATAACCATAGTGTCATGTATCTTACAAGTATTTGAGAAATTTCAGTCGACCGATGGACGATGGAATGCTTCCATTAAACTTGTTGAAAGATAGCGTTCTGAGACAGTAGGCATTTCCAAAAAATCGATCACCCTATGTGCGCAAGGTTATACACTACAAAAGAAAATACAGTAATAGCAACTACAAGAAAAGAACTTATAAAGGCCCATCTTACAAACATTAATAGACTAAAGAATGTTAGATTTCAAATTGTAATCAATGGTTTTGACCCGTCCAATTGAAAAACTCAAAAAAAGGCTCTTTCAAAGATTAGATCATTCTTTTCCTATAAAGAGAGAAAATAAAAATCGGACACCTGCTCTCCCCTTCCTCACCTAACGTCTCCATCTCCTAACTCTTCCTTCTCCAACCCACCACCCTTATCTGCTCTTTCTCCATTTTCTTAGACAAAAACAAAAGTTAAAAAAAAAAATCAAAAGTAACATGCAATTTCCGGATTTTCTTAATTGCAGTCATGAAATTACTCATTCCTTTTTTTTTTGTTTGTGCATTAGATGCATCCCCCCTTCCTCCATTTACTCACAAGTATTTCAGTTTTGTGAAGTTGCCAATCTCTACCGCAATGCGTCCCACCAATCTTTTGTTCCATAGATTTCTGCATCCCCCGTCCATCGATCAGTGAACGGCATCCAATCATCCCAACCCCCCTCCCCGCTACCACTCTCCTCCACTCTTTTATGCTCTAAGAGATATTTCCACCCCCTTCTGTTCGTGGTAGAAATGGTTTCTGATTCATATTCTCACTTCCCCCACCACCAACTCTCTTATATAGTAGACTAAGCACTTGAGCCCCCTTCCCATTGTTCGTACACCAAGTTACCCCATTGTCTTCCAGCCCCACACTTCTCCCCTTTCCCAACCTCGTTTCCGACTGACAAATACCAAAAAGGTATTTGCACCGCAAAGTGGCAATTAAAGGTTTTCCCTTACTCCCTCACGTCCCCTCTCTTCCACCCCACCCCCTCGCCCTTCTAATAGTCAAAAAAAGGGAATACTTCCATCCTCTATAATATTTGAGCTGGTTCCCTCGACCCCACCCAACGTTCCCCCTTAACGATTTCCCTTGTTCTCCCTCCTCTGTCGCCCTCTATCCACTCTCTTTCCATTTGGTATCCCTCATTCCCTTGAACCCCCCTTTCTCCCTCCTTGTGCCCCCCTCTACCTTTCCTAACCGTCTCTCCTTATGAGATCCCTCAATCTCGTCAGCCCTATTTCCCACACCCTCTTCCCTTGTCCCTCCCCTAACGAGTTCCCACGTTCTTACACCACCTCCGCTCCCCATTACCTCCTAACCACTCGTGTTTGGTACACCTATCATTATCTTCCACCCCCTCCCTTCCCCTCTCCCTCCTCCCTCTTTCATTGAGCAAGATCCCTTATTCTCTCCTATTCGTCTCCCACTCCTCTCCTCCTGCAATCCCTCACTCATTTTCTACCAACCTTCACCCTCCCCAGCAATCACATTTCCCTCCCCTCTCTCCCAACGGAACCCTTCAATTTATTCTTTCCCCCTTTTTCCTCCCTCCCCCTCGCCATTCACTATCCTGACACGAGCCTTGTTCTTCTTTCCCCCCCCTTCCCCACTCTCTCTTTTGACGTAGGGTAGAGTCCTACAATAGGATCGACACTCGAATCGAAATGTACTCACAAAATGGCAAAATATCTCAATGCGAAAACGAATTTTAACTCCATTGAAACATCAATCAGCTCACATTACAAATATTGAATGCACATTATCAAAAGATAGAGACAAGATTTCCACTCACCAAAATACACTCATAAAATATAGAGTCTATTATAATACATTCTTTGAACATTGATCCTAAATTAGACTAACTCACTCACAAAAATGACATTTGTGACTTAGCTTCCGAAATTGAATCAAGAAATCTAATTCGCGAAACTTCACATTGAACGCAGATTGAGGAACGACGCAAACCAAAACAGTGTGGATTCATCGCAGCAGGGAGTGCACGCAGCGAAAATTACTCACATCTCATACACGCGACGGGAATTGTCGCACCAGAAATATTTTACACCACATTTGATTTCGGGAAATTTCTCCTTGTTCACGATCGCCGCCTTCACCGCCTCCAGAGCCGACTCTGCAGCACAAGTACGGACAGACGAGGCAGAGGAGCGAATCAGATTCCTATTTCGCACGTGTGAAGACATGGACCGCAAACCAAGAAGAAGAAAATGGGAGGGTAAAGGAGGGGAAAACTTACTGTCGGGCTCCGGCATGGGTCCGGTGTAGTCTCCCATTACGAGTGCCACGTGGCAGGCCAAGATGAGCACTGTCGCGAAGACGCTGGCGGCAGCCATGGCTAACCACTCGCCACGTCAGAAGGATACAAAAGCTTTTTAGCAAGTGCCACGTGGCAGATCTAGCTCAAGAGCATCTGCTATTCAAAATAAAGTGAGGGATTGTCTCTGTAGAAAGAAGAAACTGCTTTTTTTTTTTCGCCAGCGGTGCCAATTAATTGTTATGCGTCAGAGGAATCGAAGATTTGTAGCCTTCTTTAGGTCGGTCTCACATGTAAAATTAGCTTTAAGATTTTGACTTTAAATTGATCTGGCGCTTCGCACGCTTGAAGATAGCTGCGGTTTGTACAGCGGTTTCCGCCGATTGAAAAAATCCCGTTATATACTACAGTATTTATTTATTTTCTATTTTTTTTTGGTCGGAAATGTTTATCTTTAGCTTAAATCTGCCACGTGTCACAAAGATACGTGAAGAATCATTCCTTACAGTACTTTCAGCCAATGTAGTAACCAATGACATCGCACTGACCCATACTTCTCCAGTATTGTTAATTTTTTAGAGCGCTGATTTATTTTTTCTTTCCACGTAATCACTAATGTCCATTATAAATTTGTAAAGACGAGCCTTTTCGTTTAAAAAATTTAGTGCGAAAAAATATTTCATGCGAAAATTTCTTGAATTAATTATATTGCCTTCCCGAAAAAACATTCGACCAATAGGATCTGATCTTTCGTGACATAACTGGAAGGGCTCGCCCGTTGATTGGACCAAAAGCATAAGTTTCACACGTGTATTCCGGTCTAACGATCTCTCGCACGCTTGGCGACGATTCAATTGGTACGGTCTGTACAGAGTGGAATTGCACATCAATATTTGAAGCTGTTCTCAAGTGTGAAACAGTGCACTACACCGCCAATCGCTATTAGCGTAGTGTACGCTAATCCCGTCCCGCTGTTTTTTTTTTTTTTCTCCATTAGCGTAGTTCATTCTATTTTTTTCTTTACTCTATTTAGGGTTAATTTTTTGATACCGTACAAAATGGAAGTACACCGCAGATCGCTATTAGCGTACATGGCAACTAATTAGGGTACCCTTTTTTTGGGCAGGATTATCAAATAGAATAAAGTACACGCTAAATGTTTTGCACGTTATTTGAGGTACCCGCTAGTACGGACATAACTGTAATTTAATTTCCTTTTAAACGTTGTTGTGTACGGACTGCCAGATCTGGCCTATTCCATACCTTTTAGATTTAAAAGTACAAAAATATAATATATAATTGCATAAATATTTTCCGGCATACGCAGATGTCAAAACGCGACTGCGTACGATTTGAACAGTTTCGTACATATACATATTTTAGTGTGGACATAATGGCTGAAAATTTTTACAAAGCAGTTTACAAATTAGAGTACATGATAAATTGGTATCGTAGTGTGCCGAAAAACACAATTTACCGTAAAGTACGCTAATTGTTTCATTACGCTATCTATTTCATTACGCTAATAGCGATTCACGGTGTACTTCATCATTTAATTAGTGTGGTGTAAGGACAGAGTCAGACCGTACAAAATTGTATCTTTTTAAGTGCAAAAGTATAATCAATGAGTTTTAGTAACCGTGGACGTATGAGAATGAGCGCTCTAAAAATGGGATATAATCGGGTTGTCAAATATCACGTTCGCATATTCGTCCAGCAACCACGTTTCGATGTGTGAACATTGCGATTTATATTACGATTTGTAAGATTTTGTACGAATACCTATATTGGTAAAGCATATTTGCGACCGACATTTTTTTTCAAAATTAAATTAGAATTATTAAACAATTAGAATGTATGTTTTCGAAATTTTCAAATTCTTAATTAGCGTACACCACTGTAATTTTCCTACCCTTAGAAACTTCTACGCTAATAGCGATTGGCGATGTACAGAACTGTACACCGTAATCGATAATTACAGTGTATAAAAATAATTACCATGGTATACCTATTTAAAGGCGAAAATTTTGAAAAATCATACATTCTAATTGTTTGATGTAATTTGGATCTTTGAAAAAATGTCGGTCAAATCTTACACTAATAATGGTCTTTGTACAAAATCTAACAAATCGTACACAAATCGTACATTCACACGGTCGAAACGTGGCTGTCGAACGATTAACTGCGAACGGGATTTTTTACGACCTAGTTTTTTTATTTTTGAGAACGCACATTCTCATGCGTCCACGGATACTAAAACTAATATATTGTACTTTTTAACTTAAAAAGTTACATTTATGTACGATCTGATGCTGACCATACACCACTCTATTTAAGAGAACGTACTGAAAATAACCCTAAATAGAATAAAGAAAAAAATATAATGAACTACACTAATGGAGAATAAAAATAAAAAAAGCGGGACGGAATTAGCGTACACAACGCTAATAACGATTGGCGGTGTAGTCCACAATAACCTTTGAGTTTTCACGGTTTAATCGTTAAAACAAAAGAGAAACATTTTCCATTTTTTGTCGTACATGTGAAAGGCCCTTAAATGAAATCGATTGAGCTATCATTCTGACCGCCATTTCTGGCAACCTACAGTAATAACGTCGACGTGTCTTTGACTTTGGCGCTTTTAGCACATGGCGTTTATTCGACAGGTATAAAGCAATTATTGGATCGCTGACATGTACGGTAACTTTTAGTGTAATTTGTCCACGTGTTGGCCTCGGAGCATGTCCAGCCGTATAGGTCTCTAGTAGTTTGTCGTTTAATCTTATGGCACCATTGGCCGTAATCTTTGCGCATCTAACACTTCAAAAAAAGGAAACCCTTTGCCCTTTCGCTTAAAGTCAAAGCTTCGTCGAGAGGCTTCTTTAAATGTACGGTCAACATTAGTGGCTGTACTATTTTGGGCGAGGAGCAGAGGTCACAAAAATCAAAAAATTTAAGTACCCGAATCCGACATTTTATATTTTTTTCAAAATCTGAACTCCCGAAATCCGGGCGAGTTATGTCACGCTCCAAAATTGTTACCCGGTACCCGATAAGCGTTTACGAAACTCGATGTGTCAGCTACACGTACCCGAATAAGTACAAATTTAGTGGCATAAAGTGCAATAATGTTGGATAGCATGGACACTACACCGCCAATCGCATTTAGCGTCAAAGATTAAATAGTGTATAAAAATAATTAGCATTATTAACGCTAATTGGGAATTTGATTTTTTTTTTTTAAACTTATATTCTTATTTTTTACTAAATGCTAACTTGGGTTTTTCAAAAATTAAATATAAACCCTGAACATGCTTACACTACAGTAGTATAGGTATCCGAACAAAATATTTAAAAGTCGTAACGCCTTCGCGTAATTTTACCGTCCTTACTTGTTAGACGATTTTATGTCAGTTAAAATTTTTCCGAGTGCACATTCACATGCGCGCGCCTATGTAAAATTATTTTTCTGTAATTTTTCACTTAGAAAGGTACAATTTTGTATGGTCTGACACTGACCGTACATCACACTATTTAAATCGGTGTACTTTCGTTATTGACGCTAATTGGAACAGAACCCTAAAAGGTATAAAGAAAGAAAAATAATTATTATTGCTATTTAAGAATTTGGGTCAAAATTTGGGGGAACTGAAATTAGCGTTCAATACGCTAATAGCGTTTCGCTGTGAACTGTACAATACACGATGTACTGTAATACGAAACCTTCAATTTTTTTCGCCTTTTGCTTACGCGGCCGTACCCGAGTTTTTTTTTTTTTTTGGAATCAACCGGCCGAATCCGGCCTGCCCCCAAACATTGGCACCCGAATCGGTTCCGGACCCGAAGCGGCCGACTAGGTACGGATTTGGTACGGAATTTCGTAGCCAGTTGTGACCTCTGGCGAGGAGCCATTAGTCTCTATAAAGAAGCTGTGCTGTATACGTGTCCTAATTCAGCTGCTACCACGTAAGCTAAGATCGGATGCTAAAAATAGTCAAAGATTTTCAAAACCAGCCAATTTTGGTTTAAAAGCTTAAAGTCTTCAATTCCGTACAATTTGATTGCGCGCCGATAATATGTCATGACTCTTTGAGCGGAAACTCACGAAGATGTACGGATGGCAGAAAGAGCGTAACAGCAATGTATAGTTCGTCAACGATTTTCAGTTAAGTCCTGGACGGTTGTCCAAAGTCACGTGGCTTGTACCACGCTGCTCAGTAATTTAAGGACACGTGTTGCGGGCTGGCTAATCAATTATTAAAGCGGATGGCGCGAATGCTTCGCGGATGAGCACCCAAGTTAAATCCAACGGTCATTGATAACTCCCGTACCTATGGAAAATGTTGCTAAGATCCTCTGGAATGACGCTTTGACAATAAAACAAAATAAGTGGTCGGGTATAGTACGAAAAAATACAGAGTTTTGTAAGCAGCCTCAGTTTTCGTCCGATGAAGCTACACTCTAGTTAAGGTGAGTTCGCAAGGTTTAATCATAATTAAACATTTTGGGCGTTTCAAGGAAGGGGCTAGAAAAAGGGGGGTCGGGGGGTCCAAAATGTGCAAAGCAGCTAATATTTCAAAAGTGTTCCGTATCGAACTGATTCTAAATCGATTTTAAGCAGCTTCATTACAATTTCCTAGTGTTTTGTATCGTCAACGATTTGCCGATAATCGATATGTACCTCTTTTTGGCTTGCCGATAATCGATATATCGGGACGATATATCGATTTCGGTGTTCTCGCCGATAGAACACCAATAATATCGGTTTTCCATTGCGATAACACCGATGTCAATATTTATTGACGATAACTGTACGGACAATACAATTAACTGTACGGTTTGTTCCGCAGACGCCCCACCGATACCTTCCCCCCTCTATTTCGGGATGAAATCGCGATTTTTGCTTTTTTTTTATTTATTTCGGGGGGTTTTACCTGGGTGTCACGCTCCCATACCCTTCCAAAATGTCCTTTGACTGTTAGCTTTTTTTGCAAGGTTATTTATGCCCTCGTATCACTTCCATAGTTTGTCTATATTGGTTTTTTTTACTTTTAAATGCAAATTTTAGTCCATTTTAGAAACGTTCAGCAATAAGGTCGGGCAAAATAAATACATAAGTTGAAATTTCAAATTTGGACGATTATGCGCTATTGTTGCAGATTCCACATACATTGATTCTGTACATGGCGTTATTTAAGGCATATTTCCTAATCCTATTTGTGTTCCAGCTTAGAGGCATCAACATACAAGTTTCCGATGCCACAATTCACCAACATTCATAATCATTTAACCATACACTTGGTAATTTGCTAGATTGCCAAAGCCAAATTTACAAAATCTCAATCTCCCGAAAATCTTCAATGTCAGAATTTTAAAAAATTAAATTCCCAAACATTCAATGTTATAAATTTTGCAAAATCATTGATTTTGAATCAGGCAAATTATAATATTCCTACAATCTCCAAAAATAATCAATGTCAGATTTTAAAAATTCAATTCCCAAATATTTAATCTTATAAATTATCTGAAATCTCCGATTAAATCATCAAAATTCTAAAATACCTACAATCGCCAGAAATTTTCAATGTCAGAATTTTATTAATTCAATTCCCAAATATTCAATGTTATAAATTTTGCAAAATCACCGATTTCAAATCATTCAAATTCTAAAATTCCTACCTTTTTAATTTGCACCCTCTCAAAATCTAAAACATTTCAACAGCACATTCTATAAATGTACAAAAAGAAAAAATAATTACCACTTCATTAAATTTTTTTGGATGAACATTTCCACCAATCTCCAATTTCTTTTCTCCATTCCCTTGAATAACCTTATTTCCCACATTATAGTCATTAATTCCTTCTTTTGAATCACCTTCCTTTTTGCATCACGAACATTGATAAAGGACTCCGTTACTTTCCAAGATCCTTTTAAAAAAACTAGCTTTTAAATGGATTCCGGACTAAGCCGGTTCCGCTTCACCGTGGCAATTTGGCACGCAGCTGAAAATACCTGCTCCAAAAGAGCCGAAGGCCGACAGCTGAAAATACCCGCTTCAAAAGAGCCGAAGTAGCAAGAATAGACAAAACAATGCAAGCTAAAGAGCTCAATGCTGGAAAAAAGTGGCAATTTTCGGCCTACCATTTCAAAGGGTTCTTGGGATCATTCTCAGAATGCTCCAAAATATGACTTCCTTTGTGGAGTTGGATTCCATGGAGCAAATCCTCCTTCAACTCATCTCCAGTGAGTTTATGATCAAAAAAATTTGGAGGACCTTCTATTTTGGACGTGGGGGACATTGGTAGCTCTGTTTTTGGAGTCATAAAAATATCAACATCATCCTTAGCCATCCCTTTCACCATAGACATGTACTCTATTTCCAACAGTCCACCTTCGGCACCAGCGCCTGAAGATTGAGAGCTTTTTACCTTCGAGTCAAACTTCTCCAACAAAACATTTAGTATTTCCTGTCACACTTTATCTTGTTCTAAAGAAGACAAAAAAACAATTTTTTTTGTCCTAAGATTCAACGCATAAGCAATAAACATTTTCATGGGGCGGGTCGCAAGCTCAAGAGTGCCAAACCGTATTTCAAAATCGGAAACCATCTCGCACGCAATTCGGTGAATTGTCTGTTGTAATTTATAAATCTTTAATACAGTAAATAGGGGTAAAAATAACTTAGAATATTTTCTAAGTAGTCTATTGTAATACTTACCTTAATTAGCGTTACAGTAGCAAAAAGTACAGCAGAGTGTATTGTACTTTTACAGGGACACGTGTCGCCAAAAGAACGTATGCAGGTTTTTCGGAGTGACGCCGACAGTCAGCCACATGCGTCACGCAGTTGACGACTTGATTCACATGATCGGAAGAACGAGATGTGAACCGGGTATTCCGAAAAAATATGGTAGAGTTGGACGGTACCATCGTCCATTTAATTTGTTCCAACTAACGCGATTCACCTGGGACCACAAGCGTGATTCACGAGGGACCACAAGTGTGATTCGCGTGGGACCACAAATGACGAAGCACTCCGGTGTTTCGTGCTACACAACCACATTCGGTTGGACTTTAGCGACTACCGCTGACTAAGCATTTGGAACGTTTTGTGTTTGGTTGGAACGTTTTATGTACGGTTTAATATCTGGAAATATTTGAATAACATTGTTTTGTAGTTTAGTGTAATATAAAATAGTGTTCCATTAATCAAGTTTTTAGAAAATAATAATTAGGGTTTTGAGATACAGTGATGTAAAGGTAGGATGCTTTGTCGTTAGTCAGGTTAATAACCGTAGTAACAGTTACCCAAATTAGTGTAGATCAGTAGATACACACTGTGAGTAAATAACTTAGGACTTAGCCAATTTTGTAGCATCTTGTTTTGGGAATATGATTTTCTAAGGGAAATTTTTGAGAAACTTCCAAACATCATATCTTCTGGTTTACAGTGTCATTTGGGTTGCAATTTGGGAATTGTCAGTTTCATGTATTGTGTATCACTATGGCAAATTTGAGGCATATTGGCCTTCTGAGTCATGTTTGGTGTAAGCTGAAAGTTGGTTGTTGAGTAGGTGCTTGATAGCTTTTGCTGTTTTCCATGTCTACTTCCACTACTACTGTTGGTTCCCCTCCTACAACGGTGGTTGTAGAACAACATTGTCAAATGCCCATCATTCCCAATCAAGATGTCATCAACCACATTTTTCAATCCTTTAAGAAGTAATTTTATTATAATTGGAACCCAACTCAATGTCACGTAAGTTTCTCCTTCTAACACTCTTTGCGCTACCCATAGAAGGCTTCAAAATAGTGACGTCTTATTTGATTACAGTCTATGACTCTTCACTTAATTTGGCATTTATTGGAATTACAGTTATCATTATCATCAGTGTACATAATGGACTCTTCAAATATAAGAGTGAAGCAAGTATGGCATAAGTGGACAACCACCTTGTAACTGCATCTGGTACCAAGGATTTAGCAAAGCTTTTGAAAAACCTTACAAGATTTCTTGTAGTTTTCATTTGTCCTAACACACCTGGTCATGCAAAAAAAATTCCGGTGACCAACTCTAAGAGGTGATCGTCCCACCCGTGCCAATCGCATGACATAGATTTACCGACTTTTTTTATAGCATCCATTGTGTCACTGACACAAAATGCCATTGCATCTTCAGAAATTTTTTACCTTCCAAGCATGTCCTTATAGTTTTCTTTTATGGCTTTTGCTGTGGACTTCTGCGAAAAGGGGAAAACCTTAAACATACATTTATTATACCCCATTTTGAATAATTGAAATGGGCAGATAAAGAACATTAAGACTCATTCTAACATTAAGACTCATTGGATACAGAAGTACGTGTCCAAAATGACACTTAGGATTTCTTCCTGAATGAGTTTGGCCAAACTTAAACTAACATTCATGTCTATCTCCTCAATTCTGGTCGTCCTCTCTTTTCCTCCATCGCTGCAAACGCAATTTGATTCGTTAAAGGAATCGAAGAATCTGGTCTAATATTAAGTCGACGTGGCATTGCCCATTTGGCGCTTTTAGCATATGCCTTTTACGAGACCAAAATGCCAAAGTGTGAAAATTGGTTGGCCGACATTGACGGTGGTTTTTAGTGTGTAGAAGGTGTCCTTTCGTTCTGTCCTTTCTTCTTGCTTCTAGTACATTTCTTGTAATTTCCAACCGCATCAATCGCCTGAATTTTTGATCTTAAGTACGGTAGGTACGGTACGAAAAGTCCTGTCGTGTCGGTGTTTCAGTCGGTGAAAGTCCGCCACGTGTGCACGTGGAAAACGGGATTGAAGTGGCGAAAGAAACATTACAGTACACCCTTGATCGCTATTAGCGTTAACAAATATTTAGTGTTAAAAACAGCTACACCGCCAATCGTTATTAGCGTTGTGTACGCTAATTCCGTCCCGCTTTTTTTTTATTTATTCTCAAATAGAATTATCCACACTATTCAGAAAAACTAATTTTAATTAGAATAGACGATTTCTTCGAAAATTTCCAAATTCCCATAGCGTAAACCACGCTAATTGTTAGGCATACGCCAAAAACTTACACGCCAATACGATTGGTGGTGTAGTGTGATTAATGCTAATTGGAATTTACAGGGGTTTTAGAAGGAAATCAATCACTTTAATTTGTTTTTTAGGGTTTTTAAATATAATCACCTAGTTTAAGAATTTGGGTAAATGTAGGAATTAAATGATTAACCTAATAGCGATTCAGTGTAGCTAATAATGAATACCCATAAATCGAAGTTTTTGGTATCGGATCGATGCTTTTGTCCCTATACGTAATTTCTCCTTGTGATTAGCTGCTGGAATTTAAGTGTTGTGTATCGACAATTCCGACATTCGAAACCTAATTTTGGCATACAATACCTTGGCTAGGTGTATCAAATGAAAACGATAGCGATATTATTTTGATATATATTGAGGAACCGATATCGAAGATTGACCTTAAAAGGTAAAATGGTTTTTTACTTTTTAGTGTTCGGATTGGTTTTATTTTATGCATTCGGCTCCTTCTATATGGTGTCACATATTTAGTATATCTACGCTTTGTAGCGACTCTACACTGCATCGTAATTAGAGTAATGAAAAAATTAGAGTAAAAAAAGAGAAAGAAATAATTAGAGGAATTTACTCTAATTTACGTGATAGAGCTGTTTCAAAAAGGAATTTACTCTAATCTATGCGGTGTACTCTAATTTGGCAAGTTAATATCCTCTACTGTAAATAAGGTAATTGTACAGAATCTGACAAAACGTATAGTTTATCGTCACTATGACGTTCGCACTACGCGTTTTGTTAAAACGCAGTTATATGATAATGGCATGTATTAAATCATTATTTGTACTTTTTACTTATAAAAGTACAATTTTGCACGGTCGGACGTCGTCCGTACTCCACACTATTTAAAATGAACATATATTAGAATTAAAAACGCTAATTAATCCTTACCTAAATTAGAATAATGAAAAAAATAGAATCGATTAATCTATTTTATGTGATAGAGTCAAAATTTCGAGCGACCGAATTAGAGTAATTTACTCTAATTACGATTCGCGGTGTACTTTATTGAATGACATCAAATGTCTGACGTCATCTTTGCTTCAAGGTGGAAATGCTGATTTCCTATACGTGTCTAAGTGGGAACACGATAGTGGTCGAATTCCCTTCAAGCGGTGTTGTACATTATTACTTTATTATAAGCCATGTCTCTTTCCCATCTTGCGAAAGCTCAAAAATTATTCTGGCCTAGAAAAAGGTCGATTGGACGGTCAAGATTGACTCCTTGAAGTCACCTTGGAATGGCTATAGTTCTCAGCGTCCGGAATCCGTACGGGATTTCTGTACTTTCGTGCTACCAAGTGACACGTGATTGTGATACGCGACGACAGTGACATAATACTGTTAACCAGTACGCAAAAAATATACCAGCGATAGATAATTTTTTTTCATTAGACGATATATCGTTCCACTTACCGATTGTTGATCGATAATATTAACCATCGGAAATATTGCATTCGGAAATTTACCGATGCACAACGCTACACCGTTTATCTCTATTAGTGTGTATTCCTTTTCCGCCGTTTAAAACATTTTTTTCCGTTCATACTTGTCCAATTTTCGATTTGAAACCGCCAATAAGAAGATGACAATGTTACCTTTCAATCGCAACCGTCAAATCCACAATCCGACATGTGTATACGGAGATATGATGTTATAAGGGCGTGTCCCCATGTGTTCAAGTAAGGGTTTTTTTCCGTCATTTTCACAAAAAATGGGACTTCCAACGAGAAAATACTACACCGTACGAAATATAGGCAAAAACACAAATACATTTTGCATCATTTTGGAACTTGGAAGGTACGACAATTTGGCGTTATCTTTATCGCGACCCACTTTCAGCTCATCTTCACACTTGTAATGGAATCAATTTAACCAAAATATCACCCTATCGACGAATAAAAAGCACGTATTGCACGCGTGAAACGTCTTCGAATTTTTTTGAATGAATGAGAGTACACGCTACTTTTTAACATGCTCCTCACGGGCATGTACATACAAAAATGACAAGCATGTACGGAAAAAAATTCGTTGGGGTCTCGGACCTCCACTTTCATTCATGGGTACTTTGCAGAAATTTACAACGTTCTCGTCTCTCCCTATCTTTTTCATTCGACCGCTCCTCTTTCCTTCATATCTAAATGAAATGCATCAATAATAGTCTCAAATGAAAGATATACTTTATTCTTTTTTTTTTACTATTTTTGGTCTCATTTTGATGGCATATCGAATGATAAATGGTAAGAAAAAGAAATCAAGAAGCCATGGCCGAAAGTTTATGTGTTGATGACGTCACAAGGTAGCATGACTTCGCAATGTCACAAAACCCTAAACATCTACAATGTCACAAAAAACTCGACGTCTACAACAGTCGCCGTTTTTGTAGGCGTCACTAACTTTAGGAAGTTTTGTAGTCGTCTACATTTCGTTTCGCACCATCGTAGGCTGTCGCATATTTTGTAGACGTCTACACCTATCACGTATTTGAAGAAATGAAGGCGCAAGTAATGGTTGACATAGGAACACTTTGAAAAGTACACCGTAAAATATGCGCTAAAATCCAAAGTAATGTTTCAAAGTTTCGCTTACATGTAAACACGTCCTAAGAAACTAAAAAAGAATAACACTAATAGCGATTCACGATGAACCTAGGACGCCGACCTTCCATTAAGATCGTAATGAACGCGACGGCCAGAAGACTGCGTTTAGTGTCGAGACATGGAACCGTGTGAAGCTCTCAATGTGTACACTATACCGTGAATCGCTATTAGCGTAATGAAACAATTAGCATCATTTACACTATTTGAGAATCTCATTTTTTATGGGAAAAATTTTTATTCTAATTTATCGTTAACTCTAATTTATACAATGCTTTGTAATAATTGTCGGCGCATAATATATTCACACTAAAACATGTGCATGTACAATATCGTTGAAATCGTACGCCGTCGCTTATTTCTGACATCCACACGTGCCAAGGTAATTTTCACGTAGTTACATGTCAGCGCGACAACGTCAATATTGTTTATGTACTTTTCTATTTTAAAAAGTACAAAATGGTACGGATATGACAGACCTTACATCACACTATTTAAAATAGCACTACATTAGAGTTATGTACCCTATTTAATTGGGTACCTCAAATAATGTTTTGAAACATTTAGAATGATTAATTCCATTTGAGAATCTGCAGAAAAAAACAGGGTACCTCAATTAGAGTCATGAACGCAAATAGCGATTCACGATGTACTGTACACCGCGAATCGTTTTTATCGTCTAAGGTTTTTTTCAAAACATCTTTTCTCCGTACACATTTGTTGGATCTTCAATTTGAGACCGCAAATTGGAAGTTGAGTACGTTGCCTTTCAATCGCAACCGTCAGATCCACAATCAAACAAGTGTATATGGAGAAAAGATGTTTAAGTGGCAAAATAACTTTGACGTTAATAACGATTAGCAGTTTACCTTTCCACCAAGAACCGTACAAGTGTGACATGTCATGTCACATTCGCGGCCTTTTGTCTTTTGACCGTGGTTTGGTCACTGGAGTGCCAATTGTTATTTTCACTTATCAAAATGACGCCTCTGCACCGAATAGTCGGTTAGGTTCATAGTTCAAAAGTAGGCGTTTTTATGGTAAGCCTTTCGTAGGCGCACAAAACTTGGCACAAAACTCGCGCAAAGTAGGCATACTGTATGTGTGTGCGTTGTGCACATTCTTGTACGGACGTACGAATCTGACGTATCATCATAGTACACCGCACGCCGCCGAACAAAACTTTTTAGCGAACTGACACGGCGTAGGATGACATTCTGAGGGAAAAAAATCCCGAAAAACAAAATTAACGCGGACGTAAGTCCTATCGTAAGTTGTGTTATGGGCTTTTCATGTGATCTTCTTAGATCGCTACTTTGATCAGCAACCGTCTGATCGTCCAAATCTGATGGTTTAAATAAAAAAACCTCAAAACTCACGGAAAAATAAATATTTGTTTGATTTTTTTTCAGATTTAGACATGATGTTAATTCTCTATCGATCAATGTGCAACTCAACCCTGTTACTATTTTTTTTCATTTTGCGACCTATACAATATGGGTCTTAAGGCCATATTGTATGTTTTGTGTGCAATAGGCATATTGTATGGGCGTACTTTCACCTACTTTTGAAATATAGTTAGGTTCGTTTTTGCTGGAAAAAAAAAAATCTACGCAATCCCAGGTCATGATACCAATTGAAATAACAAGTAC
>JBBHKE010001544.1:394090-426938 GCA_037447655.1 Zygnema cylindricum
CAGCAGAAGGAGTTTTTTATAGTCTCAAAGCAGGACCTCTCTACTTCTTCGACTTTTGTCACGTGAAGGTGCTCCACATCCGGGGTAATTCGAAAACATTTTGACTGAAACAACGGTATGGCCGGACATATTTGAACATAGCAATCGAACAAATTCAAATCCTGTATTAAACATAGGTACTGGAGAGAGTGATGTTGTTTTTGTACGTAACAACCTAACAGATAAAGGTGGGACTAATTTGACAGACTTGTCCCATTTGACTAATGCAACGATTAATTTGACTGGAAAGAAGGGTTTCAGACTTAATTTTCGGAGATGAACGAGTTGTAATAAAGCTAGTTGGACTTTACAGTTAGCCATCAATATTTTACTAGAGGAGGAAGCTACATCTAATATTCTCAATGTTGAGCAAGTAGAGGCTTTTAATTCAGACTTTGGGAAGAAAGGTCAGTTTAATTAGCAACGTAATCAGTTTACCCTGTTCAGACAGTTTAATCAGGGTGGAAATAGACAATCCAACAATGCATGTTTTTGTTGTAGTGAGAGAGGTCATGGATACAAATTATGTCCTAAACTTAAACAAGCTAACGATACAAGTTTATACAGGCCGGTATGGCAACAAAGTCAGTTTTACAAAAGCTTAATGGGGCCTACACCTCGTGGAAGTGCACTGTTTTCAGCTTCTTCATCTCTCCAGGACGAAACTCTGATATTTTTTGAGGAAGACGACACGGATCTATTCGCTATGGCGGCAGCAATAGAGGGCGCAAAGGACCTTGGATGGATAATGGATATAGGAGTGTCAGCCCACATGTGCTGGAACAAGGCTATCTTAAAAAATCTGAAAGCAACGCCGGAGAAAAATATCTATTATGCTTGTGGAATGAGTGTCCAGACTCGTGCTATGGGTGATGTGTCCTTACTAGTTGATGTAGAAGGAAAAGAAATTGAAAGAACCCTTCACAATGTCTTATTTGTGCTAGAATTTAAGAAAAATCTGTTTTCTACGTCGTTGGTAGAGAGTAAAGGCTTTGAGGTTAATTTGAAAAATGGTCGGCAGGTTTTAGCAAAAATGGCAAGGTTGCGGTTACAGGTACTAGAGATAGTAGCTAGATGTACCGCATGGATATGGCTAATACCAAAGAGAATGATGTTCTGTACTCCGGTGTTTTGCACTCAGATGAGTTGTGGCATAAAAGATTAGGCCATGTAAACTATGATAGTTTGAGGAAAATTTTCATTGCTGGAAAAATAGAAGGTGTATCAATCACATATGAGCAGGTCAAAACTTGTGATGGTTGCGCTTTAGGCAAAATCCACAGATTTCCATTTCCTAAAGAGTCTGAGCATCGGTCAACGAGACTTTTACAACAAATTCATTCAGATGTTTTTGGTCATGCGAAGGTTCCATCTGCCGGGGGGATGAAATATATGGTCACCTTCACAGATGATTTCTCCAGGTTTACAAAATTTTACTTCATGAAGGAGAAGAGTGAAGTGTTTGGTCAGTTCAAACATTATAAAACATGGGTTGAAAAACTTCATAATTCACCTATTTTGCTGCTCAGATCGGACAATGGTGGTGAATACACGTCAAAAGAATTTGAAACCTTTTTGCTCGAGGAAGGTATTAGTCATCTATTGACTGTTCCATATTCAGCGGAACAAAATGGGTTGTCGGAAAGACTAAATAGAACTCTCACGGAGAGCTCTAGGTCGATGCTCGTAGATAAAAATGTGGATCCAAAATTTTGGGCAGAGGCTCTAAATTGTGCAGTTAATATTAAGAATATGATAGGATCCAGGTCGGTAGACACTAGTCCTTACGAGATGTGGATAGGTAGCAAACCAGATGTTAGCCATTTCAAAGTCTTTGGTAGTCAATGCTTTATCTTGGATACGTCTACGGACAGATGGAAAATGGAACCGAAGGGATTACCAGGTATTTTGTTAGGATATGATGATCACTCTAAAGGTGACAAAGTCTTTGTATTTGAGAGGCAGAAAATAGTTGTAGCAAGGAATATCATTGTCAAAGATGAACTAGACTCGATAGATTTATTTCAAATGAAGAGCAGCAAAAGCAGCAAAAGGTACAGAAGTATGTCATCTTAAAATTGCAAGCAAGAAATTGTCCCGCAGGTGCAACATTCTCCAGTAATGACTCTAGAGTCAGACTCTCTCCGAATTCCTCATCCAGTTCAGTTACAACTGGACCACCAGCAGTCAATACACACGGATAGCAACCAGCGCAATCAGCGCAACCAGCGCAATGCGCGGCATCCGACGATCTCAGCCTCAGATTTTTCGGGGGGAAGAAGATCGAGCAGGTGCCTGCGAGCAAGCT
Source organism: Zygnema cylindricum (assembly GCA_037447655.1). Taxonomy (NCBI): domain Eukaryota; kingdom Viridiplantae; phylum Streptophyta; class Zygnematophyceae; order Zygnematales; family Zygnemataceae; genus Zygnema; species Zygnema cylindricum. The sequence goes on from JBBHKE010001544.1 coordinate 396,438, forward strand.
CTCACTTTGCCTACTCGACAGCCTCAAGGGAGCCCTTGACCATCCAAGAGGCCTTCTCATCACTAGAGCACAATCACTGGATCGAGGCACCAAACGACGAAATTAAGTCGATCATGGAGGCCCAAACATGGGAGCTTGTGGAACTTCCTCCAGACCAAAAGGCGATCGGCAACAAATGGGTATTCAAGGTGAAGTTAAATCCCGATAACACCATTGAACGATATAAGGCCAGAGTTGTGGCAAAGGGTTATAATCAAAAGAAAGGAATCAATTTTGAAGAAACATTTTCTCCGGTTGTAAGATTTCTGACAGTTAGGATTTTGCTGTCCCTAGCTGCTATAGAAGATATGGAAATTCATCAGATGGATGTAAAGACGACCTTTTTGCATGGAGAACTAGAAGAGAACATTTACATGCAGCAGCCTGAAATGAATGTAGAACCAGGAAAAGAGCACTTAGTATGCAAGTTGCTAAAATCTTTGTACGACCTAAAACAGTGTTGAAATTTATTGATTTATAGAGTATTTTCTAGGTTTAAATGTATTTGTATAAAAGGAAAAGAAAAGGACGGACAACCTGCCTCCACCTCCGCTCTCTAGCCCCCATACTTGTTGTAGTCACTGAAGGGTAGAGAGGGTGGTTGATCCATGGCTGCCTTAGTTCAACAGGCAGCTATTTTTAGTAGGTTACTTAAAAAATACTTGACGGACCAAAGATTTGATCCCGGTACCTACAGTTCGTCAAGTTGGCCAGTAGCGGTCAACTTTATCCTAATAGACTAGGATCAATGCTAAGTGCTATGGTATGTGATAGATATATATATATAGTTCGGGTGAATTAAAACCTTTTAACTACAACTGTTTACGGCGTACATAGATTCAGTTTTAGAAAGTACGTCGTACGATAGTAATTCAAAACGGATACCACGCATTTTGTTTCGACAGCGAAACAAATGCCACGCAAGTATTTATTACGGCTAAGATTGCGTTTCGCATAAAATCCAACGGCTCATATTATCGCCGAAATCCTGGAGTGGTCACTTTGGCGTTTTATGACGTGGCATTGTTGTTTTTGAAAAGTTAGTTTCGTGCGAACGCGGCGTTTCGTGCGTACGCGATGTTTCGTACGTCCGCGTGTTCGCGTGCGTACGCATTAACGCGATATACTGTGGAGGTTCGAAAGGATTTGCGGATTGGGGAATTAAATGTACGAGTAAAATTAATGAAGTAATTGAGTGGCGTGAAATGTGATAAGAAATGGACGGCGGATCGCGAAGCGATCTGACGTGAGATATTCGACGAAGATGAAATGGTACGTCGCACGTAAAGAACATAATGCGACATGTGAGATATATGGAAAAGTACGCCGCCGGTACATAGAATCTTTTTGGGACAGGTGTACTTATTTTAGGCAGGCGCATTTATGACGAGGAACAAAATTGCAGTACGGACAATTTCGGATGATTTGACGTGGGTTTGTCAAGTGGACTTCTGGACCACGTGGCGCATCATCAAGGGTTCCAATTAAGAGCTACGGACGGCGGACAAAGGCCGCCGTTATTTTAAAAGAAGTGGGGATGCAAAATCACGTCAAATCACACGATATTTATTTTTGGACGTCCCAGATGCTTTGACGAGATTCGCGAAGTCTTGTTGATTTATTCGCCATGACTCAGCATAAGATTTTGTGTACCTGTAAATATTTGGAACAACATTGGTTTGTTTTATGTGTATTATAAATTAGTGTTGATTATAACATGTTTTATTTACGTGATCATTTAGGGTTTCGACAGTTTACTTTGTGTGTGTTTATGTGTCGTATTTGCAGACAAGTGTACGCTTACGATTGCTTGACTTTCAGGTGCACGCTTACGATTGGCTTATTTTTAGTAGTAGGTTATCATGGTTAAATAGGACATAACAGCAGTTACGTAATTTACGTAGGATATTTTGACAGTTAGTTGACAGCTCACAAGTATATATATAGCTATGAGCTTTGTTAGTAAATCATCAATGCTTAGCATGAAAAGTAGGGACCGAAGATGTAAACTTTTAGGGTTGCCGATTAGGTCATGCATTTAAATGATACATTTATCATCTGATTATACTTTTGTTTATATGTGATGCATTCATTTATTATTATATATATGTGTTAATTTTATGTTTGTTTGATATGCATTGTTAAAGCATTTGTCTTAGGGTTTGTTATGTTGATTATTCCATCAAACCTAAGATGTTATCCTAAGGTTTGTTTATGTTGATTACTCCATCAAACCTTAATGTTATGTTTGATATATCATGCATTGTCTTAGGGTTTGTTATGATGATGGAGATATATTAAACTTCTATTCCATGAAAACCTAGATGATTTCATGCGTCTGTGTACGCATGCTTGCTCCGTCTATGTGCGGATGAATGATTGCATCTGTGTATGCATGTATGTTAAATGGAGGATGCATTTCAAATGATTGTTCATTAGCCTAACTTTGCTTAACATTTTGTTTGATAGTTTGGGTGGCTTCTGCGGTCTATTTTAGACCAAAGAACAACAGGCATGACCTCGAGCCACGTGGAAAGATGACATTCGGTCATAGGAATTCCGAGGAACGTACGGACGAGTGAAATGCGGACACGCGTCCGCTTAATAGCCTTCTCGTACATAGGCTGTACAAAAGGTACACCGGCAGTAGTACTTTTTGTACGCTACAATAATTTAATTGGTCCATACTTTAATAGATAGAAGTTATTAGAGAGAATCAGGACTTATAAAATTTTGGTAGGTAGTCACCTCTCCCTTTGAGAGTTTGTACAAATTGGCATTTTTACTGCCTCATAACTCATCGCATGGCTGGGCATTTTTAGAGATTATTTTTCCTACGGACTCACGGAAGTTTATGCTGCACAGGGGTGCATTCAGTTTGTCAGCTTGATTACCTGGCCAGCAGTGGCTGTGGGTTAAAGGGGCTAGTTAACAATTATCTAGAGGCTTCTTGTATTCTGTAGTCCAATGGAGGACACAGAATTGCAGGTTATGGGCCCACCCTCTAGGGTGCCCACTTTCAAAGGATCTGGGTTCATTTATTGGGAAGCCATGATGATGGGAGCTTTGTGTGAAAAACGATACTGGGGTATCGTTAGTGGACAAGTGAAACGTCCACCTTCGGGAACTCTGCCATGATTTGGAGGAGTAAGGTTTTCTGCATCAGCGACTGCTTCCGCGGAAGAGGCAGATGATGGGGACAGTAGTGTGTCCGAAAAGGGGAAAGAGAAAGAGACACCCCTCACCCCTATTGCCATGGCACCAGGAGCGGCGGCCGTGAAGACAGTGGAGAACGATGTTCAAATGTGGGAAGACATAAACATGACTGCCAAGAACTTCATTCTAAGGCATCTCACTCAAGCATTGGCCACCTCTCACCTTAATATTTACAAGATCAAGGAGTTGTGGGAAAGTATGGTGGAGATCTATAGAGCTGGTACCACTCTGGATCTTTAGTTGGTTGAGCAAAAGCTAGTGAGTTACACGTACAAAGGAGGAAAGATGTTAGATTATTGCAATGATCTTTCTTGTTTGTATATGGAGATGGAAAGTGTTGGTTGGACAGGCACAATGAAAATGAAAGTAAACACTCTCATCATGAAGTTACCAGACGAGTATGAGAACTTAGTGTACCGAGTACAAGAAATGTCTGAAAGTTCATGGAAGTGGAATACAGTGGTCAGGATGATACTTGTGCACGAAAATACCCTGGAGATCAGGGGAGGTGGAAAGAGCGTTCAAGCTCTAGCCGGCGGAAAGGACAGGTGGAGACCGGAACTGAAAAAACCATACAAAGGAGAAAGAATCCAACCTGGAGGACCGAGGCCCCCAAAGGGCCTATGTCATTTTTGCAAAAAGCCAGGGCACTTTATTGCGGATTGTGCCAAGCTGGCGGAGCTGAGGCTCAAAGAGAACCAAGGAGGGGGTTCTTCCGAAGGGAAGAAAAAGACACTTTTGGTCACAAAGGTGACAGGAGACATCGAGGACAAGTCCTCTGAGGAGGATGGGGAGCTTCTTCTTGACGAGAGTCTGGAGGAGAAGAAGATCCCTCGGAGACAAAAGTGTGCCGTTGGAGCAATTCGGGAAGCTCCACAGGAAGGATGGATCATCGACTCAGGGCCATCCATGCATATGTGTCGTGATAAGGACCTCTTCACTAAGCTAAGGAAAATCCCTACTGTAGAAATAGAGTATGGGGATGGGAGAATTGTTACTACAAATCTAGTGGGATCAGTTGACTTGAAAGTTTTAGTGGGGGGTAAGACTTCTATTATCACTTTCTTAGATGTGCTTTATATTCCTCAGCTAAGTAAAAATCTTGTTTCTACATCTGTGTTAGATGACAAAGAGTTTGATACTTTCACTAGAACGGGAGTTTTTACAGCCAAGTATTGGGATGAAGTTTACTTCACTGCAGATAAGGGTAGCCAAAGAATGTTTAGGCTTAACCTGAGTAATGAAAAGAAGAATACTTACAATGTTGGTGTCCCAAAATTGATGATTTGGCATAAGCAATTGGGGCATGTGCATTTTGATAGGTTGAGGGAGATGAAGAAGCTGGGGGTGGTAGAAGGCATTCAGTTCAGTGATAATGAAATGGTGGATGATTGTAGTGGTTGTGCCCAAAGAAAAACTCACAGACTTCCTTTTCCTAAAGCCGCCACATATAGGGGTAAAAAAGTACTTGATTTGATCCACACAGATATCTGGGGACCAACAAGGGTACCCTCAGTTGGAGGGAAAAGATATATGTTGACAATCACTGATTATTGGTCTAGATACTCTAGAGTTTATTTTCTAAAAACAATGTCAGAAACACCAACTTACTTCAAAGAATACAAAGACTGGAGTGAGAAGTTGCAGGGAACCCCCATTAACAGAATTAGGAGTGATAATAGGGGAGAGTATACCTCTAACCAATTTGAGGAATACTTAAGAGATGAGGGAGTTCAACACCAGAAAACTGTACCACATAATCCGGAACAAAATGGTGTAGCAGAAAGGCTAAATCGAACACTAGGAGATAGTGTATGCAGTATGTTGGCTGACAAGAAAATAGGAAAGAGATTTTGGGCAAAAGCCATGAACTGTGCCAATTACATTAAAAATAGAGTCCTCACATCAGTAGTCAAAGGTATGACACCTTATGAGAGATGGGTTGGAAGAAAACCATATATCTCTCACCTTAAAGTTTTTGGTAGTCAAGTTTACAGTCTAGATACGGATAAGAAAAACTTGAAACTTGATGCTAAGGGAAAACCTGGATATTTTGTGGGATATGATGAGGATGTTAAGGGATATAGAGTTTATGACTTAGCAAAGCAAGATATCATTCTGGTAAAACACCTAGTTGTCATGGATGAAGGAAAGTCAATTGACCCCTTTAAATATACATGAAGATAAGAATCAGGTTTGAGTCCGAGAGTGAGGAGAACTCTGTTTTTCCCGAAAAGGACATGAGTGATACCGTGATTGCAGATTTAGGGGAGATCTAAGATACAGGAGAGCTACCAGATACCCCACATATTTTCATGGATTTCGAAGAGACAGAAGAGGAGGAATCGGAACCATCTTCCATGAATAGGGGAGCTAATGAGACACTAAGGAGGAATCCAAGACTTCCTTCTATTCCAGCTTCAAAATTTGAAAGGGGGAGAAGGAGCAGCAAAAGGCTACAAAAGAAACATGCTGCTCATAAGGTAACTAAGCTATCACATCTTGATGAGCCTCAGTCATACTTGGAGGCAGTGAACAGTCCAGAAAAGGACAGATGGATCAGGGCCATAAATGATAAAATGGCTTCCATCATGGAAGCAAATACGTGGGAACTAGCGGATTGCCCTCCAGACAGAAAACCTATTGGGTGTAAATAGGTCTTTAAACTAAAACTAAACCTTGACAATACCATCGAAAGATATAAGGCTCGTTTGGTGGCAAAGGGTTTCACCCAAAAGGAGGGGATTGACTATGAGGAGACATTCCCCCAAGTTGTTCGTTTCCCATCAGTCAGGATTCTCCTCAGTCTAGCAGCAGCCGAAGACATGGAAATTCATCAGATGGACATTAAGACCGCCTTCCTCAATGGTGAGTTAGAGGAAGAAATCTTCATGAGGCAACCAGAGGGATTTGTGGAGAATGGAGAAGAAAGTAAAGTCTACAAGCTCATAAAATCCTTATATGGACTTAAGCAGGCTCCACGACAGTGGAATAAGAAACTAGATAAGTTTTTTACTGGTCTACGATATATCAGGATCAACTCTGACCATTCTATCTATATGTTTGAGGATGAGAATGGTGTGGTCTTTATTGCAATTTATGTGGATGATTTGCTGGTGTTAAGTAAGTCTTTGGAAAAGATCAATAAGTTGAAGAAATATCTTAGAAGCATATTTGACATGAAAGATTTAGGGGAGGCAAGATATATTTTGGGAATTCAAATGGAAAGAGATAGGGGTAAAAATATCATAAGACTCACTCAGAAAGAAGCAATAGGAAATATGCTTAAGAAATCTCAAATGGAGAAAGCTAATAGTTGTACCACTCCCATGGACTTGAAAAAAATATGTGATGGGAGTGTAGAAGGGGAAGTGATAATCTTAGATGATCAGATGAGTCCAAAAAAGAGAGAGTTTATGAAGTCTATTCCTTACAGACAGGTCGTAGGAAGTTTGATCTACTTTATGTACTGTACAAGGCCTGACATAGCGGCAACAAAAGGAGTCCTCCGTAGGAGTCTGAACGATCATAGAAAGAGAGATTGGGAGGCAGCCAAGAGAGTCATGAGATATCTGGTTGGAACCTGAGAATTATGGTTGAATTTGGGAGGGGAGCACACTGATATCACCAGTTAGATTGATGCCAGTTATGGGGATGCACCTTTGAGAAGATGCACTTCTGGATATGTTTTAAATGTGGGGGAAGGTGCTTGCTGTTGGAGCAGTAAGCAACAAAAGGTGGTCGCTCAGTCTACTATGGAGGCTGAGTATATGGCGTCTTGTTCTACTGTAAAAGAACTAATGTGGGTGAAGTCATTATTGCAAGAATTGGAATATATCAAGGAGGGAGTGCATGAAATCTTTTGTGATAATCAAGCTGCAATCGCAATTTCAGCCAATCCAAAACACCATTTCAAAGCAAAACATATGGACATAAGATTAAGCTTCGTAAGAGAAAAGTTGAAAATGAAATTTTAAATCTTATGTATAGACCTGATGAAGAAATGGTGGCTGACATACTGACCAAACCTGTGCCCTCTCATAAATTAAAATATTGTCGGGAAAAATGCAGGTTGAAAGAAAAATTAAAATTAGACTAGAAAATAAAAGGAGTGTTGAAATTTATAGATTTCTATAGTATTTTCTAGGTTTAAATATGTTTGTATGAAAGGAAAAGAAAAGGACGGACAGCCTGCCTCCACCTCCGCTCTCTAGTCCCCATACTTGTTGTAGTCACTGAAGGTTAGAGAGGGTGGTTGATCCATGGCTGCCTTAGTTCAACAGGCAGCTATTTTTAGTAGGTTACTAAAAATATACTTGACAGACCAGAGATTTGATCCCGGTACCTACAGTTCATCAAGTTGGCCGGTAGCGGTCAGCTTTATTCTAATAGACTAGGATCAATGCTAAGTGCTATGGTATATGATAGATATATATATAGTTCGGGTGAATTAAAACCATTTAACTACAACTGTTTACGGCGTATATAGATTCAGTTTTAGAAAGTACGTCGTACGATAGTAATTCAAAACAGATACCACACATTTTGTTTCGACAGCGAAATAAATGCCGCGCAAGTATTTATTACGGCTAAGATTGCGTTTCGCATAAAATCCAACGGCGCACATCATCGCCGAAATCCCAGAGTGGTCACTTTGGCGTTTTATGACGTGGCATGACCTGGAGCCACGTGGAAAGATGACATTCGGTCATAGGAATTTTGAGGAACGTACGGACGAGTGAAATGCGGACACGCGTCCGCTTAATAGCCTTGTCGTACATAGGCCGTACAAAAGGTACACCGGCAGTAGTACTTTTTGTACGGTACAGTAATCTGATTGGTCCGTACTTGAATAGATAGAAGTTATTAGAGAGAATCAAGACTTAGAAAATTTGGTAGGTAGTCACCTCTCCCTTTGAGAGTTTGTACAAATTGACATTTTTACTGCCTCATAACTCATCGCCTGGTTGGGCGTTTTCAGAGATTCTTTTTCCTACAGACTCAGTGGAGTCCAAGCTGCACAGGGGTGCATTCAGATTGTCAGCTTAATTACTCGGCCAGCAGTGGCTATGGGTTTAAGTGGGCTAGTTAACAATTATCTAGAGGCTTCTTGTATTCTGTAGTCGAATGGAGGACACACAATTGCAAACAGGCCCCTAGGCAATGGAATTTGAAGCTTGATGAATTCTTGGCCAGTCTAGGATTTCAAAGGATAAGTTATGATTACTCCTCCATGGTGGACTGAGCAATAACCTTTTGCTGTTTGCTACTCCAACAGCAAGCCCCATCACCCACATATAATATATATCCAAAAGTACATCTCCTCATCGGAGTATCACCATAAATGGCATCACTCCAAGTAGTGATGTCAGTATTCTCCCCACCCAAATGCAACCATAGATCCCTAGTTCCAATCAAATATCTCAGGACCCACTTAGCTGCCTCCCTATCACTCTTAGTGGGAGCATTTAGACTTCTACTCATCACTCCTACAACTGCAGCTAAATCCGACCGGGTACAATTCATAAAATAGATTAGACTTCCCACTACTTGCCTGTAAGGAATAGTCTGCATAAATTTCTCTTCTTCGGGAGATAATTCTTTGTCTAAGACTATGACTCCTTCTTCCTCACTCCCCTCACTTCCCTTGTTTAACTCCATTGGAGTTGTACAACTATTAGCTTTATCCATCTGAAATTTTTCAAGCATGTTCCCTATTGCTTTCTTTTGAGTCAATCTTATAATCTTTCTTTTGGGGTCTCTTTCTACTTGAATTCCCAAAATATATTTTGCTTCCCCCATATCATTCATTTCAAATCTCCCCTAAAGATCGGTTTTCAGTTTATTAATTTTTTCCATTGATTTACTTAAAACAAGTAAATCATCAACGTAAATTGCAATATATTTAACACCTTTCTCATCTTCAAAAATATAGATTGAGTTATCTGAGCTGGTTCGGATATATCCTAGACCGGTGAAAAACTCATCAAGCTTCATATTCCACTGTTGAGGCGCTTGTTTCAAACCATAAAGGGATTTGATCAGCCGACATACCTTACTCTCTTCTCCTTGCTCCACAAATCTTTCGGGTTCTTGCATGAAGATCTCCTCTTCCAATTCTCCATGCAAAAAGGCTGTCTTAATGTCCATCTGGTGCACCTCTATGTATTCTGCTGCTGCTAGACTGAGAAGTATGCGGACGGAGGGAAATCTGACAAGCGGGGCAAAGGTTTCCTCGTAGTCGATTCCATCTTTCTGTGTAAATCCTTTTGCCACTAATTCGGCTTTGTATCGCTCAATGGTGTTATCCAGGTTCAGTTTAAGTTTGAAAACCCACTTACAACCGATTGGTTTTCGCTTAGGTGGACAGTCCAACAGCTCCCAAGTATCGGCTGCCATAATTGAGGCCATCTCCTCATTGATGGCTGTCTTCCACTTGTTCCTTTCTGGATAAGTCATTGCCTCTCCATAAGTTTGAGGTTCATCTTAATCTGATAGTTTTGTTACTTTGTTGTTAACTTGTTTTTCTTGCAATCTTTTGCTACTTCTCCTTCCCCCCTCAAAATCTGTAGCCGGAATAGATGGTTCTCGTGAGTTATTTCGAACAATCTCGGCTTCTCCCCTATACATTGATTCCGAATCAATTTCCCTCACGTCTTTTGCTTTGGGTAGAGTTCTCACTGGAGTTTCTGCAGCCGAGTCCTTTTCAGTCTGATTTGTACCTGCAAGAATGTCATATTCTCTAAAACCTGGATTGTTAGGTGCTCAAAGTCATCGGAATTTTCTGACTCAAATCTGATTTTTACTGAATTTGTATACTTGAAGGGTTCTACAGACTTTCCTTCATCCATAACTACTAGATGCTTTACTAAGGTTATATCTTCCCTTTTTAGATCGTAAAATCTATATCCTTTAACATCCTCATCATATTCTAATAAGTGTCCCGATTTTCCTTTAGGATCTAGCTTCTAATTAGACCGATCTATATCTAGACTGAATACTTGACAGCCGAAAACCTTTAAGTGAGATTTGTCTGGTTTTCGGCCGGTCCATCTCTCAGAAGGTGTTTGATCTTTTATAGCTGAGGTAAGAACTCTATTTTTGAGGTAATTAGCGTAGTTCATTCCTTCGGCCCAAAACCTTTTTCCTATCTTCTTATCCGATAACATACTTCTAGCACTATCACTTAGTGTCATTTTTAATCGTTCAGCTACCCTATTGTGTTCCAGGTTTTCTGGAACTGTATTTTAGTGTTGAACTCCATCTTCCCTCAAAAACTCCTCAAACTGGTTAGAAGTATACTCTCCACCATTGTCACTCTTTACTCTCTTGATTGGAGTTTCAGGGAGTTTTTCGCTCCATGCTTTATATTGTCAAAAACAATCATGAGCTTCTGACTTGTTTTTCAAAAAATACACCCTGGAATACCGAGACTAATCATCACTTATAGTCATCATAAATCTCTTCGCTCCCGGTGAGGGTACTTTTGCCGGTCCCCTAATACCTGTGTGTACTAAATCTATAATTTTTTCTCCCCTATAGGTGGCTGTTTTGGGAAGGGGCAATCTGTGTGCTTTACCTTAAGCATATCCACTACAATCACTTAGATTCTCACTCTCACTGAACTGAATTCCTTCCACCACTCCCATCTTTTTCATTAAATCTTTTCAGTACTCTCTAGCTCCTTAAAAAGTGTAGCAACTCATTGCAAAATCCCAACCTCTTCCCCCTTTTGTATACATACTCCTTAACTTTTTGATCTGCAAACTGTTGTTGCTGATTCGTACTAGTTTGGTACATCTCTATGAGAGCCTTCCAAAGATCGGATGCCCTTTCTACCTGCAAATGAGGACATGCTAGTCCTTGAGTAAAATGGCGGAGGATGAAGTGCTTTGCCGCCATATTGTTGAAGTCTTAGGTATCAGTATCATTCTCCTCGTTCCTCGGAATAGGTGACATAAATGCCGAACCAGTTGCTATTGGTGTGGTCGTCTCTTTCTCCTTTCTCTTGTCCACCACCTCTCCTTCCTTTGTCTCTTCCGTTGAAGATGGATCTGCATCTTTAGTGAATCTGCCTCCTGTAAATCCTGGAGGTATCCCAAGACAGGATGGACTCCTCACCTGTCCACTCACTATTCCCCAATACCGTTTCTCACATAGAGCTCCTATCATCATGCTTTCCCAGTATATGAAGCCAACTCCATTGAATATGAGCACCCTAGATGGTGGGTCTATAACCTGCAACTTTGAGACCTCAATGGACCTCAGAGTAAGCAGCTCACACGAAGCCTCAAGGATAACCCTCACCCTTTTGTCTTTCAGCACGAATAATTGCCACCTTGACAAACAAAAACTCTGATCACCTTCACCATTGTGAAGGTAAGTCTCCATTGAGTCGATAGCAAAAAGAATCTTTGAGTTTGCTCCCTTGAGCAGTAAATTATGGAGGGTCAAAGTTGACCTTTTGTACGGAAGCTCTCTGGGAGAGAGGGTCCTATCTACCAATTTTTCTAAGTCCTATCTCTCTCAAAAACTCTATCTACTGATGTACGGAACCAATTATATTACTCTTCTGTACACAGAAGTATAGCTGCTGGTGTACTTTCTGTACAGATACTGTACGACATGGCCTAAATGTCGACACGTGGTATATCCAGATTTGCTCCCTTAATCCCCGAGATGACGCGATCCAATGTCATTCTGCCACGTGTCATCCGATGTGGCGATGACCAAAAACCGCCGAAATCCTCTTCCGTGATCTCGGCATTCATTCCGGCCGTCCGATTTAAATGCATATTTAATCGTAGCCGTAATAAATACTTGTGCGATATTCGTTTCACTATCGAAGCAAACGCGCAGTACTTATTTCTTGTCCGTACATTAATCCGTACTTTTACATAACCGAATCTATGTATCCTGTAAATAGTTTCGGTTAAATAAATTTGTTAGGATAAAAATGTTTATCTAATTATCAAACCATATGTAATCTAACACTCGTTATAGACTAAATGGATAGAGTTACCGGCTACTGGCAGCTCTGATGGCCGATAGGTACGAGGATCAAATCCTGGATTCGACAGCTCTACTTTTAGTAAATTAGTAAATCAACTAATTTACTACAGTAAATCAACTAATCTACTACTCGTAAATCTCAGGATAGCATAGGTAGCCATGGCTCTAGCTTCATCTCAGACTTTTAGTGACTGCAACAAGTGTGGGAGTTGAAGAGAGAAATTAGAGGCAGACTGCCTTTGCTTCTTTTCTGTATTTTATTTTAGACCTAGAAAATACTAAAATAACCATCAATTTCAACATCTAGGTGTAGAGATTTTAAAATAAAAGTCAAATAAGGAGACAGTGACAGCTTGCCTCTAACTCATCACTCAAGTCCCCACACTTGTCGTAGTCATTGAATACTTGAGTAGGAGTTAGATCCATGGGTACCTTGGTTGTCCAAAGAGGACAGGAAGGCAAATCTTGAGAGAGTTACCTAAAATGTTTGACGGACCCGAGATTTGTTCTAAGTACCTGGCGTCCGTCAAATAAGCCTTCAGCCTGAACCTATAAGTCTATGATTAGTGGTAAGATATAGTAGGTTTGATAAATATATATTTTGTAACACGTAGACTAGTTCATTTAACAGGATATAGATACGTAATGCTTAGATACCGTTTTAGTACGTTTTTAATGTATTATATTAAACGAATACCTCGCATTTGTTTCGAACACGAAATAAATACCGCGTGTATATTTTCAACGGCTGTAGTTGTTGGCGGTTTTGATCGGACGGCCAAGATAGGCGCCGCGATCATGGAATATGTACTTTTGGCGTTTTATTGTCATCGCCATATCATGTGACACGTGGAGCGACGTGGTTGGATTGCGGCAACTTTGGAGATTATGGGAACAAATCCGGATATGACATGTGTCGACATTTTGGCCATGTCGTACAATGGTCGTACAGAAAGTACACCAACACATGTACTTTTCTCTACGACACAATAATGTGATTGATGCCGTACGTCAGTAGATAGAGTTTTAGAGAGAGATAGGACTAAGAATATTTTGTAGGTAGCAGCTTCTCTCCGAGAGAGCTCTTGTACAAAAGGTCATCTCTGACCATTCATAATTATCAATTTACTTGACCATTTCCAGTGATTTTTTTTGTTGCAGACTCAAAGGAGTCCAGGCTACACAAGGGTGTAGTCTGTTAGAGTTTTTTCCAGCCAAGGTGGCTGCATTTTTAAGGTAAAGTCAAAGTGGGTGAATGTGTCCAAAACATATATTCTAACTTTGCATTCTGTGGTGGAGCTGAGCACACAAAAATTCTTATTTCACAGGAGTGAAGCTATTATGGGTTTCTGATTGTCAAAGGGTCATTCATTTGGGTTTATATTAACTTGGAGTCGGCACTATCTAGATTAGCTTCTTTTGGATCTACGATTTTTGTGGGCAATGGAGCACACAATGTTTCAGGCGTTACCTCTCATGGATTACCGCGGCCCAACCTATTATCCTGGGGTCAGATTTTGCAATCAAAATAGTTCTCACAGCAGAGAAATTACAACCTACAACGAAACGTTTATTGACTTCCGCATGCACCACAGAACTAGTCCTCGGAATCACCAAAGAACTAGTTGTTTTCAATTCCAAAACAAATCGGAGACAGTTTTCGCAGAAATATATGCCCACGCCTTTGTCACAAAGTGCAGTGATTATGAGTGCCTTGTTGGCCAAGACGTCATTTTTCGCGTAGGGGGGGGGTGGGGTTGATATGCATGATCAAACATTTTCGTACAGACCTAACAATTTTTCGGAACCCAAAATTTGCTTACCCTTTATCTCGGCCCGACAACTCATGCCTACTATGGCCCATTCGGCGCTAATCTTGCCAGCCTATGCCGCAGTTGGAATAGGTGCAGACATCATTGAATCTCTTACAGCGGATTAAATCTCACTTGATCCCCGGGTTTACTATAATTATTTAGTAAACCCGGATTTATCATAAACTCTTCGGAGTTTGACCAGCTTTATAAATTTACTATATCGATTCCTTTATCTAGTATTCCAAATCCACCCTCCATTACGATTGATCCGTCCAGGTTCTTGCCCATTAAATGGACACTGGTCAATTTACAACCTCACCAAAACGGTCTCGTTATCTTCGACCTTTTTGCAGGAATAAGGACTTCACTTCTCTCTTACATTCAAAACGGTCTTCTGATAAAGCATTACTATTCCGTAGATATTGACCCTTTACCCAGAGGCACTCAGTTGCACCAGTGTCAAGTCTTGCACGAACAGTATCGCTATCTCTTACCCCAGTCTGCGTTTCAGGATATTCATTCGGCGTTGCCACAGGATATCCGGCTAATAGGAAATCATCATTTAATGGAATTGGAACGAATTGATCTCCTCTTTGCCGGATGGGAATGTCAGGGTATGTGTAGGGCCGGGAAAAGTTTAGGTCTCGCAGATCCGCGTACTAAGTTGTTCTTCGAGGTGGTTCGTCTGATCCACTTCTTCCAAAACTTGGATCGTCCTTTCAGATACATCTTAGAATATATCGCAGCTTATAATGATCCATGACCCACGGTTCTCGTAGATTACAAACGCAACGAATCATTGATTAGAGCACCTTTAATTATCGATGCCGCACGCCACGGTTCAGTGGCCCACCCCGTTCGTTCTAAGTGGACTAACCTGGTGGACATGGGTCGGCTCCGAGAAGCTAACCTCGTTGTCCGACCACCTAACCTTTCCATTCACGATGCACTTCTTCCATTTCATAAGGTTCAGACCTGTATATAGATAGACTATCCTCCTGCATTTGGTCTTAACATCTCGGGCCAGCCACTACGTGCACTGCCTACACTAGTGGCATATCCACACTCGCAGGTATACTCACATAATGGACTAAGCATGCTTCTGAATACTCATACAGGCAGCTTAGAACAACCTTCTGCTGCAAAACGAGAACATCTTTTACATTTCATTTCAGGCACTACTACCGCCCTAAGACTCACCGAGCGGTAGCGCTGCACCTTACTTGGTTGAGTCATCGATCGCCAATCATTGTTATTCGTCTTGGGCATGGGGTTTGCAACTGGCCGATATGCACAGAATAATCCTTCTCAATCTGCTGGGGGGGGGGCATACACCATTTAAACAAACATCATCCAAATCCTCACCTTCTCTTTTGGTTACAATTTTTCAGCTCGATCTTTTTCCTTTCCCCGCTAAGTTTGACACAGATCACAGTATTTATGATTTTTTGGAACCTAGTCACATGAGTTGGTCTCTCCCACCATACACGGCTGCAAGATCTCAGGTACCGGTACGGGCATCACCACACCGGACAACTGCATTTCCGTCTAGAAGTTGGCATCACGCAGTAAATTGTTTGCATCAGTTTCCTGTCGAGTATGAGTTGGGTCACTCCTTGATAGCAGATGAACAACTAGCATTTGCACAAGCCAGGGAAACCATGACCATTAACACGCCTGAAAAACCGACATGGAAATTCGGAACTGGACTAACAGAAACTGAACACGAACTTTTAGATGAAGTCATAAACCGAAACGTAGACGCATTTGCTTTCTCCCTGAAAGACTTAGGTCGACACACCACTTACAAAATGTCTATTGACCTGGAAGATGACAGACCTATATTTAAGCCCAAGCATCGTCTATCCGAAACTGAATGGGTATCTGTGGACAAACGTGTAGAAATTAATGGTCTTTTAAAGAATTTTCTAGGTCTGAATAGAAATAAGAAAGAAGCCGAGGCATGCCTCGTAAAAAAGACGTGGAGGGGAATTATACAGAACGTCGCATGTGTGGGGACTATGGAGAACTGAGTTCACGTACAATCCAGGACCGACATCCAATGCCGTTAGCCGAGGATATTTTTGATCACGTGGGCAAAGCTAAATATTTTAGCATCCTAGATCTTGTTGTTTTTGAAAAGTTAGTTTCGTGCGAACACATCGTTTCGTGCGTACGCGATGTTTCGTGCGTACGCATTTACGCGATATATTGTGGAGGTTCGAAAGGATTTATGGATTGGGGAATTAAATGTACACATAAAATTAATGAAGTAATTGAGTGGCGCGAAATGTGAGAGGAAATGGACGGCGGATCGCGAAGCAATCCGACGTGTGATAATCGACGAAGATAAAATGGTACGTCGCACGTACGAAACATAATGCGACAGATGAAAGTTATTACATGGGACGCCGCCGGTACGGAGCGTCGTATTTGACAGGTGTACTTTAAGTTGTCGCTTATTGCGACATGCATTTATCGAAAATGACGTGTACCTTAAATGCGACAAGGCGCATTTATGACGAAGTACGTGATTTCGGTACGGACAAGATTTGGATCGTACGAATTGATTTCGGCAAGTTGTTCGAGGTACACGTGGAGGGCGGACGACGTCCGCCGATATTTTTAAGGGACCACATTGTTTTTATGACACATTATCTAGTGGACCGTACATATGCGATGTCGGTTCACTACGTGGACTTATCCACAAGTGACTAAGCAAGTTGTCACTTATGACGCGGATTTTTGGATGCGTCGGTGTAAATATTTGAAGCATCAATGTTTTGTCTTATTTGAATTAATGATTTAGTGTTGATTAAAATAGTTATATTTTACGTGATTAATGAGGATATCGACACTTTAATTTATGTGTCGTATTTGCAGACAAGTGTACGCTTACGATTGCTTGACTTTCAGGTGTACGCTTACGATTAGTTTGATTTAATGACAGTTACGTAATTTACGTTGGTTATTTTGACACTTAGTGATTTGTTAACAGCTCACAAGTGTATATATAGATTTGAGCTTCATTAGAATAAATAATCAATGCTGGTTAGTAAAGTGGGGACCGAAGATGTAGTATTTTAGGGTTGTCGATTAGGTCATGCACTTTGAATGATATAATGATTATTTGATTATACTTTGATTGTACTCTTGTTTATGTGTGATGCATTTGTTTTTATTATTTATTTATGTTATTTTATATATGTTTTGCATTGTTAATGCATTTGTCCTAGGGTTTGTTTATGTCGATTATTCCATCAAACCTTAGATGATGTCATAGGGTTTATTTATGTTGATTATTCCAAGAAACCCTAAATGTTGTTGTATGTTAAATGGAGGATGCATTTCAAATGATTGTTCGTCGACCTATTTTTGCTTAGCTTTTTGCATGATAGTTTGGGTGGCTTCTGCGGTCTATTTTAGACCAAAGAACAACAGATCTTGGACAAGGATTTAATCAAATCGAAATAGAGGAAAAATATCGACAAAAAACTGCATTTTGGGGTAGTGATAGACGTTGGGAATGGGCGGTTATGCCTTTTGGACTGAAAAATGCACCAGTAGGATTCCTGAAAGTCATGGACTCAGTCTTGGGGGGATGTAAGTTTGCCTGTTGCTATATCGACGATCTAATCATCGCTTCATCCTCTATAGAGAAACATGTCGTGTATATAGAGTGGGTGTTGAAGAAATTAAAAAAGGTAGGACTTAAATGTCATCCTGCCAAATATACCGTTGGGGCCGAAGGGGTCCCATACCTTGGGCATTTTATCTCGTCCGAGGGAATTATCCCGCTAGAAGTCAAAGTGGAAGCTATTAGTAAACTACCGGCCCCAACTGATTTGATTAGTCTGCGTGCATTTCTAGGGTTAGCCAATATTACCGGTTGTTTGTTCTTAGTTTCGGCACACTTCCATCTCCATTAAATGAACTCTTGAAGAAATTTGTCCCCTTCACGTGGGGACCCTCTCAGATCAAGGCATTTCATGATTAAAGGACGCACTGTCCACCACCCCCATCCTCCGTCCCCCAAATCATAAATAACCGTTTTGCCTACAAACTGACTTTGGTAAGCCCGGTATTGCCGCTATCCTTAGTCAACGCAAACTCACAGGTGAGGAATATGTGGTGGCCTACGCTAGTAGAAGCAACAATCAAGCGGAATCAAATTACAGTAGTTACGAGGGAGAATGCCTTGCCGCAGTTTGGGGTATTGTGCATTTCCGACATTCTCTCTATGGCAAGCCTTTTACCCTTCTTACACACCATTAACCATTGCATTGGCTCATGACCAATGAGAAGCTATCAGGCAAATTAGCCCGTTGGGCTCTTATTTTACAGGAATATGACATGGAAATAATCCATCGACCCCGGGCTCCTCAGTTTGAATGCCGAAGGCCTCTCCAACAACCCTTTGCCCCACTCTAATGATAACGGTGTTCGACAAGATTTTGATGACGAATCAGTTGCCTCCTTATCAACAGGAGCACATCTGATTTACAGTTTGGCAGCACTTATAAACCACAAAACCGAACACGATCCATGGCGCGACAGTGCTTTAATTCTTTTTCTATCTACTCTGTCTTTTCTGGCGGGCAACCTATCAATGGAAGAGGTGCGTGTTCGTGAGAGAGCCCAAAGTTACTTATGGATAATGGGCTCACTTATTCGTCTGCTCTCAGATGGAAGTCATCGGTATGTCCCACGGCCGACGGAACGACTATCATTTATCAACCAAATTCATACTGACCTTGGACACTATGGCACCAAACGGACTTTGAGTTTTGTACAGGCACGGTGTTGGTGGTCCGGCATGCAGGCTGATGTGGCGGCTGTGTTGGAAGAATGCATCACATGTGACCGGCTACGAACTTTATTTTCTAACTGATAGACCTCTCTTCAACCCTTGCCTATTCGGGTTCTCTTTTACAGGTGGTCGTGTGATCTTGCACTTCCCTTTCCCATTTCTCGAAGGGGCAAACAATGCATCATGATAATGATCGAGAATTTCGTAAATGGGTGGAAGTTGTGGCACTCTCGAAGAAAACTGCCAAACTTACCACCGCTGCTTTTAAGGAGCACGTGCTCCTTAGTTATGGAGCCCCCGCAGAAGTACTTACTGACCAAGGAACCGAGTTCCCTGACGAATTTTAGGAGATGATGGAAAAGGCGTTAATCGATCACCGGCGGACGAGTCGATATCATCCTCAAGCAGACGGTTTGGCAGAGAGAGCTGTACAAACCTTTAAGCGTGCTTTGCGTAAACATTGCTTGGAAAAACAGATTACAGTGTGGGATGAATCATTGGGATATATTGTCATGGGTTATCGCATGTCTGTACAGGCCAGCTTGGCAAATTTCAGCCCCTATTATGTGTTGTTTGGTCGAAAACCACTATTAGGTAGGAATGTACAGAAAGCCGCGAGCTTACCTCTACCTCTTATGTCTGATTCCCTGTTTTTGGAAGAACTAACTAACCAAGAGTTGCTTTTTGCTAGAGAAATGCCCATGGCTTTTGATAACATGCAGATTGACCAACATCGCGACTCCTTACGGTTTGCGACGACTCGCGGTGGCAGCTACCAGCCACAACAAAAACCCTTTTGGGTGGGGGATTACGTTTATTTGCGACGGCAAACTTTTGACACACTCGACACGGATGTGTCAGCTCACATTTTGAGGATAACCAAAATCGACGCCAATGGATTATTAAGCTTACAAGGGGCCGACACGCGAACTTTGCGGGAGCATTCAAAAAATTGTGCTCCTTGCTATCTACTTGACCTTTCCCACAGCATGGACCCGTGGCGGATGCCGATTACCGAGGCCACTGAGTGTCAGTTGTGTCGGCAATCCAATGAAGAGACAACAAAGCTTCAATACGACTATTGCAATCTAGGATTCCATATAAAGTGTTTGGTTCCACTTCTGCACACTATCCCGGCTAGACAGTGGTTTTGCCACGGATGTCGCGACCTACCCGCAGTTTTTACCAGCTCTGCCGCATGCTAAGGAGCTTGGGGGTGGAAATTTTGTCCTTACTTACCTGACCTTGCTCTGTTTTTTTGAATTTCTTGCTAAGTCTATGTGTTCGAAATAATTTGCTTTTTCCGGCAGATTCATTTATTATTTGTTGCGGTATATATATTTTGTACGTGATTGTGGTCACGAATACTGTGCATATGTCATGGTCATTCATTTTCTGGTGATAATCAGCGACCCAAGTTGGATGTGATGCATGCCATTGATAGTTACACCGTCATGCACGACAGCTGTCATGCCGTAAAACGTCAATATGTATTATTATTTAATCGCGTACTAATTGATGTTTCAGTGACGTGACAGGTTCATATTCGAGAGTACAACTAGAGATACGTACGTGACAAAGTTCGGATTGTACTCCCGTACGACACCGCGGGAACACGATGTAAAATCAGCATGGAACTGAACCACGGTACAGCATCAAACGCTAAGAGTTCAAACTGCTACAAACTTGACAGGTGTCTGAAGTCATGAACCCTAGAAGGTTCATGCATCATTTTTGATTAATTTAGGGAGAGTTTTCATCCTCGAGGTGTAGATGTAAGGCAGTCTAAGGCGACCTTGCAGCGATCGTCTCTAGAAACTGGCAGCGTTTAACATAGAAACCTGTCTGCTCAAAGACATGTAGGAATTAGTGTAGTTGTATGGATTAGTGACAACATAGGATAAATGCCATTTGGCAATATATGAACTTTGCAAAAATTAAGCACGTGAATCCAACATTGGAAGGTTGTCGTTTTCTAGCAAGCATTATTCTCGTGATTTGTCGAACTCTATCGCTAGGGTTTTCACCTAAATATTTAGTGACCGTCTAGTTTTTGAGTTAGGGTTTTTCCTTTTTTATACCCATAGTTTCATGATTGTAATTGTCTTTGAGCTTCTCCTTCTCTTTGTACTAAGACCTTACCTAATCTAGCGGCGCAAGCCAGCATGCAAGGTTTCCCTCTAGACTGTCTTCTACGTGCTGTGGTGGTTGAATTGCGTCCGTGGACTTGATGTTTCTTGCTGGCAGAGCTCTGACTTTGCAGTCTAGCTCCAGTCTTGTTTAGCTCTGTGGGAATACTAGCTATCTCGGCTCGTTCGTCCTGTTAAGGAAGGGTTCTTGTTTGTTGGTTGGACTCCTTTAGGAAATATTAAAAGACTTCAGAGCCTAGTGGCTACTATCGCAAATGGGAAAATTTCGTCTTTACTTACCTGACCTTACTCTGTTTTTTTAATTTTTTGCTAAGTCTATGTGTTCGAAATAATTTGCTTTTTCGGGCAGATTCATTTATTATTTGTTGCGGTATATATGCTTTGTACCCGATTGTGGTCACGAATACTCTACATATGTTATGGTCATTAATTTTCTAGTGATAATCGGCGACCCAAGTTGGATGTGATGCATGCCATTCACAGTTACACCGTCATGCACGACATGGCGCTACAACAGCGAAACCAAATCACCAAGTTAAAGATAAGAGAGTGCCTCAATAAGGTTTTCACAACAACGGGGGTTAGCTTCGCAAAGACACGTTGTTTTATATGTGAATGATTCCTATTGATAAGGGAAAATAACAAGGAACTTGTTCTAGGTTGTTAACTCATAAAGATGAACGAGGGGACCAATTGTTGAACTATAATAAAATGTCATTTACCATATGACTTTTTGGACATGAGCAAATTATTAGCTTTGTGAACCAAAAAACGTTAGGTGATGATATACGCCATCTGGCCTAACTCTTTAAAGAAGCTATTACGCTACGACGGTTAGATAAATTAATGTGAGACCCTTAAACTAAATTTGTGAAGGGTTTAAATATAAGTTAGTGATCTTTCGTGAGATTTAAAAGACCGTGGCTGATAAGTTAATGTAAAAGCATTAAAGACGAACATAAATAATATAAATTAAAATAGTTTGAAAAAGAAAGTGCGAGTTAAATTGTTGTCTAAGAAAACAATGAGTTAAGATAGTGATCTCCACTTACGAACCAAAAAGGTCCAAAACATGATTTAGGGTAAAAACCATGAATAAAACACGAATTTTGGTTGTTTATATACGTTATGTGTTGCAGCTCATAAAACGTGATATCACCATCACTATTTGAAAAACGTCGACAACGTACTTGAGGAACTACTCAACCCTGGTCAAAGTAAAAAAATGCACGTAAAACATAGATAACCGCCCCGTAACCTCTTTATGTTGCGACACCAAACTGATGTGGAAAAAAAGATGGTAAACATCTAATGAATTTGTAGACATACGGATATAGGTGCAAGTTAAGACATTCCCCCCCCCGTAAGCAAAAATACATACTCCTTCGGCAAGCTTAAAGACAAAACAATGGATGCTACTATAAAAAATGATGTTATAGTGGACGACATAGTTATTTGAGCCACTTTATATGGCAATTTAAACAAAGTCCGTGCGATAAAGTTTTTTTAGGTAAATTATGCTTAAAATTATACATACCATTTGTGAGGGTTCTTAGTCTAAAAAACGAGGGGATCAAACGAAAGGTTTAATGAAAATTCTTAATGAAGATTGATTGGATTTGATAAGGCCATAAGATTTGACAAAAGGCAAAAATTATTCGAGTGTTGGTGGGTGAGAATCCCCCAAGGCTTCAACCGTCGCCTACATGGTTGGTGATGACATTAATGGTCGAAGTGCTCGGGCAGTTGGAAGAGATTTCGCCACACCACACGAGCTACACCGCACCACGCATACGTGTTGTAGGAATAAGAAAAGAAGCTTGGGGTTGAGGAGGAGACTTGGAAAGGGTAATTACTCGATACTTGTGTTATAGTCGTAGAGATTTCCAATCTGTTCATTTGAAACATTAACATCTTGATTGTGTTTCACGTGCCTCATAACACCCTCATGAGGAGGTAAGACGAAGACCGAAGATGCAAGATGAAAGAAAAAGCTGTCATGATGCCAATTTAGAGATTGTTTATGCTAAATGGTCAAGTAGGAACTAAAATGCATCTTTAATGCTTCCGAAGATGATAAGGAAGATGAGAGTAGAGTCGTGATCCATGGTAACCGATTCAATAACACTTAAACACGTCAGGTTGTGGACAAAATTCAGAACGCTATGACATGTTGCTGAATTGGTGTGATGGGTGTATGTTACCTGTCTTATAGATTAAAGGGAGCCATAATAACGAGGATACGCTTTGAAGCAATTCTGTGTCCTCCATTGGACTACAGAATACAGGAAGCCTCTAGATAGTTACTAACTAACCCACTTTCAATGGCAACCACTGCTAACCAAGCAGACAAGCAGACAATATTACTGCACCTTTGTGCAACCTAAACTCCCTTAAGTGCGTAGGAAAAAGAATCTCTGAAAACGCCCAACCAGGCAATAAGTTATGGGGTGGCAAAGATGCCTATTTTATACAAATCCTCAAGGGGAGAGGTGACTGTACCAAAAACACTAAGTCATGATTCCCTCTAATAACTCCTATCTACTGAAGTACGGATCAATTATGTTGTTGTACCATACCAGAAAGTACTACTGCCGGTGTACCTTTTGTACGACAAATGTACGACAAGGCTATTACGTGGACGCGTGCCCTCTTTTTACCCGTCCGTAGGTTCCTCGGAATTCCCGCGACCAAATGTGATCTCTCCACGTGGCGCTAGGTCATGCCATGTCACAAAAATCCAAAGTGACCACTTCGAGATTTCGGCGATGATGTGCGCCGTTGGATTTGAATCGAATTGCAATCTCATCCGTTATAAATACTTGTGAGACATTTGTTTCGCTGTCGAAACAAAATGCGCGGTATCCGTTTCGCAATAGTATCGTACTTCGTACTTTATAAAACTATATCTATGCATGCCTTATACAGTTTCAGTTAAATGAATTTGTTCCTTCCTAAATAAATATATAATCTAACACATACTATAGCATTTAGCATCGATCCTAGTCTAACAGGATAAAGTTGGCCGCTATCGGCCAACTTGACGAACGGCAGGTACCAGGATCAAATCCCGGGTCCGTTAGATTTATTTTTAGTAACCTACTAAAAATAACTGCGTGTTGAACTAAGGCAACCATGGATTAACCACCCTCTCTATCCTTCAGTGACTACAACAAGTATGGGGGCTAGAGAGAGGAGGTGGAGGCAGAATGTCCGTCTTTTTCTTTTCCTTTTATAATAACATATTTAAACCTAGAAAATACTCTAGAAATCTATTAATTTCAACATTTGACACGTGTGGTGACACTGACACCATTAACGTACGTGTTAGAAGAGTTGGTTAAAGGCTAAAAGGTGAAAGTAAAGACTCGAGAGGAAGTTGCTACGTTTGAGGGGATTTGAGTATTATTGGAGGGAGGTATTGGGATAGATGGGGGAACCGAAGGTGGATGGATGGGGGGGGTGTGGCCTGAATGGATGATCAACCGTGGCTGACGAAGGGGAAGTGGAGGGTTTTCTGAAGTGTTTAATTGTAGGCACCCAAAACGATTGGGAGAATTTTAGCTAAGAGGCAAAAGTGTGGCACTAGATTAAGAACGCCCCTTATCTATTCATTACTGAGGGCAACGTATGATTTTTAATATAGGATATTTGTTTATCACCTAAGTAAACGGTCCGGTCGAATCGGATACGATTGAAACACTGCCATTACGACTTTTGTGGAAAGTGTAATGTTGTGTATTGAAGGCCCCTTGCCGATGTTTGATATGTACCTACTTTTGGGTACCCGATAATCGATATATCGCTTCTATTCTCGAGAAGCTCAATATCGTTATATTTTACCGATATACTGGCTCGATGTGCCGATATGTTTATAACGCGATATTTCGGCGACGCTGGGTTCGAATAACGTTTTAAACCCCACAGCTGATTACCGTACAGCTGTACCGTGCTGAGTCACCTCCTTACTTTTTGGAGGCGATGTTGACCGTTCGATTGTATTTTTTGGCTCGATGAACTGCGGATAAATGATGTATTTCGGTTTGCGTCATGTTATATCACTATCAACGGTGTAAAACGATGCTTTCGTACTGTACCGCATATTTTAACCATCCAGATGAACATCTGAGGGGCAGTATGTATTTCGCTGACGGAACCGGCCATTGTCCACATAAGCATAGACCATAGTCTCATTTTACTGTACGGACATTTCTGGCTTGCTGTGACGAATTCTTCGTCAAACTCGACAGAAGTCTTTGCTTACACGCCACGTGCCACTATACCGTACCGCGGAAATGGTCAAGGAAATGGCGCGACGCACCAAACAACGACGCGTTTACACGAGGAATATCGAAGATTTTTGAAATATCCCGGGTTGGGCCCTAAAATTACTGTGGATCTTCGGTCCACGTCGCCAATTGTTTGAAAAATTTGAATTTTTAATTTTCGATGTACCTTATTTTGCGTGTCCGTACATGCAACTGAGGTGTTACATGCTGCACTCCTGTACTCTATATACGTTTGAAACACACTATCTGAAGTGAAGAAGCTCAATTCGGGATAATCGTACGCATGTCGATCCGTATGGTACAGTACTGTACTATACTGCTTACATAAGTACAGTATATTTTTCTGTACTGTACAGTACAGTAACTGTACTTTACTGTACTGTACTGTGAGAGAGTTTCCTTATTCAAGCCAGCTTGCTGACTTCAAGATTGTCAATTCATTATTTGCCTTCTCTGTCTCTCTCTAATTCTTATTGAATCTTTCCTTAGTCATTTCTTTCTGATCCTGTCATATTCTCAAAAAGTTTTAATTTGACACTTACAGCAATTCCTTGGCGCTGCCATTCACGGACTATTTAAACATAATTTAAAACATTGTTATCATCACTTGAAATCTACACATCCTCATCTTAACATCACTCTTGTAAAGTAATTCTTGTAATATTTATTCTTCATTCATATCCATTGGATGTTAACATCTTTCATAACCTAATATTTTTTTGTAATCAGCATGTAATTTTTAACATTCAACCATCATAACTTGATTCATGTTCTTTGGCACTTGAAGTTGTCATCATTCTTGCATCATCTATTATCATTCTTACGTCATCTATTATCATTCTTACGTCATCTATTATCATTCTTACGTCATCTATTATCATTCTTACGTCATCTATCATCATTCTTACGTCATCTATCATCCTTCTTGCATCATCTATTATCATCAAACAACATCATCAATTCATCTATACTTCAGTCTGGTATTATCACTAGTATCCTTCTACCATCCCCTTGACATCAACTTGCATCAACTTACTTCTAACATAATCATATTCATCAACTTAAAAAAAAAAAAAAAAAACTTAATTTACTTAATTAACTTTATTAATCTTATTCCTCTTACTCATTAACTTTTTTTTCAACTTTTTTTTTTCTTTTTTTGGTTTTTTCACCAAGAACATCGGACACCATCATGCATTCATCTCTTTTTCACACATCATCATACATAAATCACTTTTCATGATTAATGTCAAACTTAATTTTTCATCGGTCCCATCATTCATCATCATATATCATTTTTCATCATTAACATTACATTGAAATAATACATAAACATCACACATACACCATTTTTCATCATTAACATCATGCATACATCATTTTTATAAATTACCATTATCACCATCTCAATGACATTTTCTTGCATTCCTATGTAATTAACTTAACAAACCCTAAAAATCACTAGAATTTCCGACCTATCCTCTTTTTTCAACTGCCCCCACCCCATGATTCGCCCTGGCTTCCCTTCTATCTCCCTCCTCTCCGAGGCTTACCCCTCCCTCTCCTCCCCCCTCTTGGGCCCTCCCTGCTTGGTCTCTCGCTCCCCTTCGCCATCGTTTCACCTCTCTCTCTTCCTTGTCTAGTTTTTCTTCTCATGGCTCGCCCTCTCTCACTATCCCCTCGGTTATTCCGAAATTGACATCCTGTGAAGGCCCTCCCTCTCTCAAGGCAAAATTACCAGTTAGAGAGTTTTCCACTTTTACTAATTTGAGCTTTTTCTTTTCAATATTTGCTAGAGTTTTAGTTCTCTCTGCCTCTTTTTTTCGAGTTTTGGCCTACTTTGGTGGTAAAAAAATAGTGGTAGATTTCGGTGGTAAGGTTGGAGGAGTGGATTTGGAGGAAGGAGAGGGAGAGGGAGAGGGAGAGGAAGAGGAAGAGGAGGAGGAGGAGGAGGACGAGGAAGGAGGAGAGTTTTGGAAAGGACATAAGAAAACATCTATCAAAAGTGGCTCACAACAAAGAAAAAAAAATATTTGGGAGTTAGGGAGATTATTTTCTCGCTCGTTCCTCAATTCCTGCTTATATCTCCTTGCGAAACTTCCATTTCTTAGGAAAAAGTTTCCCTTTTTTAAGAAAAAGTTTGTGGAGGAATTATTTCGACCTTTCAAAAAGCGGATGTTTTTTAGACGGTTAAGGAGATCGGTTTTGGTGATAGCACCTTTGCAATTAATTTGTGTTAGTTTTTGCATATTTGCAGGTAAGTCTCCCTCCTTTCCCTCCCCTCCTTCCCCTCCCTCCTCTTCCTCCCTCTCCCTCCCATCTCTCCCCTCCCTCCCTCCCTCCCTCCCTCCCTCCCTCCCTCCCTCCCTCCCTCCCTCCCGGTTTTAGTGAGAGGGATGGAGGGGAGGGAGGGAGGGACGGAGCAGGTGCTGCTTTGCATGCAATTAGTGTTATTTTTTGCATTTTTACAGGTTAGTCTCTCTCCCTCTTCTCCTCCCTCTCTCCCTCCCCCTCCTCCCTCCCTTCCCTTTTTCCCTTCCACTTCTCCTCCCTCTCCCTCCCGGTTTTGGTGGGAGGGAGAGGAGGGAGGGAGGAAGGGAGAGGAAAGGAGTGGGAAGGAGACGGAGGGAGGGAGACGGAGGGAGGGAGAGGGAGGGAGAGGGAGGGTGAGGGAGGGAGAGGGAGGGTGAGGGAGGGAGAGGGAGGGAGAGGGAGGTACAGAGAGGGACTGAGAGAGGGGATGGGGGGGGAGGGGGGAGGGGGGGAGGGGGGAGGGGGGGAGGGGGAGGGGGGGAGGGGGAGAGGGGGGAGAGGGGGAGAGGGGGAGAGGGGGAGGGGGGGAATGGAGAGGGGGAGAGGGGGGAGAGGGGGAGAGGGGGAGGGGGAGGGGGAGGGGGAGGGGGAGGGGGAGGGGGAGGGGGAGGGAGGGGGAGGGGGAGGGGGAGGGGGGAGGGGGAGGGGGAGGGGGGGAGGGGGGGAGGGGGAGGGGGAGGGGGAGGGGGGGAGGGGGAGGGGGGGAGGGGGAGAGGGGGGAGAGGGGGAGAGGGGGAGAGGGGGAGAGGGGGGGGAGAAGGGGGAGAGGGGGAGAGGGGGGAGAGGAGGGAGGGGGAGGGAGGGGGAGGGAGGGAGAGGGAGGTACAGAGAGGGACTGAGAGAGACAGAGTTAGAGACTGAAAGAGATTTAGAGAGGAGAGAAGAGGAGAGAGTGATAGAGAAACATTTTTTGAAACTGTTATCTTTTTTGTGTTTGGTCGCAACACAAAAAAATGCAGGTGTCTATGCGACGATCAGCGAGTGTGCCACGCTATTTCCATGGGGGGAGAGAGGGAGAGAGAGGGAGAGAGAGGGAGAGATAGGGAGAGACAGAAAGCGAGTGGAGAGGAGAGTAGAGGGAGAAAGAAACAATTTTTTGAAACTGTTAATTTTTTTGTTTTTGGTCGCGAAAACAGCTGTCTATGCGACGACCAACGAGTGTGCCACGCTAGTTCTATGGGGACTGTTTTTGGCCGGTTCCGTTGGAGGACTCCGACTCTTTTGGTTTTTTGGGACGGGATGGTCTCAAGTCCTTGTGGCATCGAGTGTTTTGAAAGGATTGAGTCGGGAGGAAAAAGACGGAAACGATGAGGTGGCGGCTCGATTGCAACGTCGTGTAAGCGGTTTTCCTTTTTTCTTGTCTCGTTTTTTTTGTTGAAATCGTCTCCGTATGCTTTACTTTTCATTTCAATCTCTATTTCTTTTGTGTTCTTTCGTTTTCTTTCGTTTTCTTTGTATAATTTTGTTTTGTTTTTTCTTTTTCTTTTGTTTCCCCTGCCCCTTTTCCCGGCGCCTCTCCCTCTACTTCTCCCTCTCTTCCTCCCTCTCCCACCCCTTCTTTTGCGTTGCTTTCTTCCCCTTGTTTTGCTTCTTTTCCTTCCTCTTTGTTCTTTGTCCTTTTTTTTTTCCTCTTTTGGCTTCATTTCCTTTTCCTTTTAGTTTTCCTTTCCTTCCATTTTCTTTCATTTCCTTTCCTTCCCTTCCTTTTTTTTTTTGCTTTTTCATTTTCGTCACGTGTAGATATCTTTGTGGATCAAATCAAGAAAAAAGCGGTTCTATATACTTTTTGTTCCTTCCTTACTTTTTGCCGATAAAGAGTTCTGGACATGGTTGAATCTTAGGAGTTTAAAGTACTTGAATTTTTTTTGTTTCGATGAATGTAAAGGTATAATTGTTCTGAAAGGGACGACTCTCCTACGATTGACGGTTATTTCCTCCTTGCCCCAAAACTTCACAAACGAATTAGGCAATCTCACACTCTCTCAATTCTCGACACTCAAACATGTTTTTTCTGCATGATTTGATTGCTTAAAGCCACACTAGTTGATTTAACTTTCGAGATTTTTTAACTCGGTTTTTAATGTCTGCTTTTAATTTTTCATATTTCTCAGGCATCACTTCCTTGACATCCTACTTTTTGTCTTGGTCTTTTTCTCGTGGTTTTCTTCACTTGGTCTCCTTCTCTTGGTTTTCTTCTCTTGGTCTTCTTCTCTTGACCTTCTTCTCTTGGTCTTCTTCCTCTTGGTCTCTTCGCCTCTTATTTTAAATTTGTTTTAACTTTTTTTGTGTAACTCTCATGTGAATAGTCTCGCTACAACTGGTGGGTGCGTTGGAGTCGAGCCGGGACAGTCGTAACAGTTTTTCAACTTATTATTTCAGCTTATTTAAGTTATGTTCTCACATACACATTAAATGATCGAGGCAATTCGAAATGTCACCAAACTTGTGAGTCACTGCTCCTCCTGTTTGTTTTGGAGGAGAGTTTGTTTCAGGGAGATAGTTCAGTCCCTCCCTCCTCTGCCTCCTCTCTCTCTCTCCCTCTCTCTTTCTTTCTCTATCTCTTTCTCTCTCTCTTTCTCTCTCTCTTAAATTCCTTAATGAATCCATCTCCATAATTCTTATCGATACTGTCCAATTTTCTTCATTTCAAAGCCAGTATCTCCAAGTGGGAAGTTTCACAATTTCGACTTTCTGATCTATCTCTCCTCTCTCTCAACTTCCTTTCTTCTCTCCTTCCTTTCTCTCCCTCTCTCCCTCTCTCCCTCTCTCTCTCTCTCTCTCTCTCTCTCTCTCTCTCTCTCTCTCTCTCTCTCTCTCTCTCTCTCTCTTCCCTTGAACGAATCCGTTTCCACTAAAAT
>JBBHKE010001545.1:0-23728 GCA_037447655.1 Zygnema cylindricum
GATGGAGAGGGAGACGGAAAAGTAGATCGGGAGGAAGAGGGAGCGGGAGGTGGAGCGGGCTGAGCAGAGGCAGAGATGGGAAGAGGGAAGGGGCGGGGAAAGAGATTGGGAGAACGAAAACGATAGGGAGACGGAGAGGGAGAGAAAGAGGGAGAGGGAGAGGAAGAGGGAGAGGGCGAGAGAGAGAGGGAGAGGGAGTGAGAGGGGAGGAGGGAGACAAAGAGGGAAAAGAAAAAGGCGTGGGAGATGAGAGAGTGAAAGGTTAGCGAGAGCGGGAGAGGTCAAAGAATAGAGAATGGAAGAGGGATAAGGAGACGGAGATTGACCGGGAGAGTGAGATGGAGAAAAATGGAGAGGGAGAGAGAGTGCGGGAGAGGAAGAGGGAGAGAGGGGGGCAGGAAGAGAGATTGGAAAAGGGAGAGAGAAAGCCCCAATGCGAGCGAGAGGAAAATAGAAAGGACAAGTAAAACGGAGGAAGATGGATAGGACGATGAAGAGGGACAAGGAAGAGTGAGGGAGTGGGAGAGGGATAGGGAGAAGGAGAGGGAGAGGGAGAGGATTCGGGCTATGTGGATGGAAAGGGTGAAGGGAAGAGAGAGGGAGAGGGAGAAAAAAATGGAGAAGAATACGGATCGAGAGGGAGAGGGAGAGAAAGGTAGAGAGAAAGGGAGAGGGATAAGGAGAGGGAGATGAAGGGGGAGAAAAATAGGGCGAGCGAAATGAAAGTGGAGGAAGAGGGAGAGGAAGGGACAGAGGGAGAGTGGGAGGGAAAGGGAGAGGACGAAGGAGAGACTGGGGAAGGAAGAGGAAGACGGAGTGGTAGAGTGAGAGACAGAGAGGGAGTTAAAGTGGGCGAGTGGGAGGGAAGGGGAGGAGGGGAATGAGAGTACAAAAAAGGAAGTACGGCAAGGAAGAGAAACGGAGAGGGAGAGGCAGAGATATGTAGAGGGAAAGGGAATGGGCGAGGAAGAGGGATAAAGAGGAGGAGATGGAAAGGGATATGAAGAGGGAGAGAAAGAGGAAGAGGCAGAGAACGAGAGAGAGGGAAAGGCAAACGGAGAGTGAGAGGGGGAGGAAGTTGGAGATGGAGTGGAAGAGGGAGAGGGAAAAGGAGAGGGTCGGAGCGGGGGAAATGGAGGAGAGGGTGAGGAAGGAGAGGGAGTTAAATGAGAGGGACAGGAAGAAGGAGAGGGAGAGAGAGGAAGGGGGAGGGAGAGTAGTAGAGAGAGATGGAAAGGGAGAGGGAGAGCGAGAGAGGAAGAGAGGGAGGGTGAGGCAAAAGAATAGTAGAGTGCGGTAGAGGTAGAGGCAAAAGGGGAGGGAGAGGGAGAGATAGGAAGGGAGAAGGAAGGGAAGGGAGTGAGTTAGGGGCCGTAGGAGGGAGAGAGATAGAGAGAAAGAGGGAGAGGAAGGGGAAAATTTGGGAGGAAGAGGGAAAACAAGAGGGTGAGGGAGAACGAGAGGGAGAGGGAGATGGATGGTGAGTGTATAGGGAGAGGCAAAAGAAAATGAGTGGGAGAGATTTATAAAGGTTTAGATGGAGTGAGAGAGTGAAAGGGGTAGGGAGGGCAACATTCAGAGGAAAAAGGAGAGGACGGGAGGGAGAGGGAGTAGGAGAAAGAAATGAGAGGGAGATAAAGATAGAGAGGGAGAGAGAGAGCGAGAGGAACAGGGAGAGAGAGGGGGAGTGGCAGAGAGAGGGAGAGGTGGAGTGAGAGGGAGAGCGAGATAGAGAGGAAGAGGGAGAGGAGCGAGAGCGAGAAGGAAAGGTAGAGTGAGAGAGAGTGGGAGAGGCGATGTAGCATGAGAGCGAGAAAGAGAAGGATAGGGAGAGTGAGGGGAAGAGATAGGGAGGGGGGAGGGAGAGGGAAGGAGCAGTAGAGGGAGAGAAAAATGGAAATGAAAACAGACCGGGCTATTGCGAGGGAGAGCAAGTGGGAATGAGAGAGAAGGAGAGGGAAAGGAGATAGAGAGATTGAGAGGGAGAGGGAGGGGGGGAGAGTGGGAGAGAGAGTTCGAGAGGGAGTTGGAGAGGTAGAATGAGAGGGAATGTGAGAGGACGAGATAGGGAGGGAAAGAGGGAGAGGGAGAGGGACAGTGAGAGGAAGATAGGGAAAGGGGTGAGATAGAGAGATAGGGAAAAAGGAGAGGAAGAGGAGAGGATAAAGGGGGAAAGTCAGTGAGAGGGAGATGGATCGTGACACGGAGAAGGATAGGGAAAGGGACAAAGAGAGGGAGAGGGAGAGGAAGAGGGAGAGGGAGAGGGAGAGGGAGAGGGAGGGGGGGGGGGGGGGGAGGGGGGGGGAGAGGGGGAGGGAGGGGGAGGGAGGGGGGGGGGGGGGAGGGGGGGGGGGATAAGGAAAGTCAGTGGGAGAGTAAGAGGGAAATGGAGAGGGAGAGGCAGAGGGAGAAGGAGAGAGAGGGAGGGGGAAAGAGAGAAGAAGGGATGGAGTGGGGAGAGGGAGATGGAGAAGGTTAGGGAGAGGGAATGGAGAGAGAGAGAGAAGAAGCATGAGAAGAATGAGAGGAGAGGGAAAATGAGAAGGAGAGGCAGGAAAAGAGAGTGAGGGAGAGGGAGAAGAAGAGTGGGAGAGAGGCAAAAGGAGAAGAGGGGAGAGGGAGAGAGGGAGAGGGAGAGAGAGAGGGGGAGGGAGAGAGAGTGGGACATTGGAGTAGCAGGAGAGGGAGTGGGAAAGGGAGAGGGAGAGAGCAAGTGCGAGGAAAAGAGAGTGAGAGGGATAGGGATGGAGAGGGAGAGGGTGTGATGAAGGAGAGGGTGTGAAGAAGGAGAGGGAGAAGAAGGATATAGAGAGGGATGGGAAGAGGCAGGGAAGAACGAGATGGAGAGGAAGAGAGAGTGGGAGTGGAAGAAGGATTTGGAGAGGTAGATGGAGACGGAAGGGAGATGGAATGGAAGGGGTAGAGGGAAAGAAAGAGGAAGAATGCGGTAGAAGATAACAAGATGGAGAGAAAGGAATAGGGGGAGGTGGAGGAAGAATGGAAAGGAATAGTGAGAGGTAGAGGGAGAGGCCGAAGAGGGATAGGGAGAGGCAAAGTGAGAGGTAGAGAGAGAGAGGGAGAGAGAGAGAGGAGGGAATTGGCAAGGGTAAGTGAGAGGAATGAAAGAAAGAGTTAGCGGGAGAGGGAAAGGAAGAGGGACTGGAGTGGGAGAGAAAGAGGGAGAGGAGAGTTAGTGGGAGAGGGGGGAGGGGGTGGCAGAGGTAGGGAGAACTGGGGACGGAATGGGAAAGGAGGAGGCGGGGAGTGAGATGAAGGGAGAGGGAGAGAAGGTGGGATAGGGAAAGAGGGAGAGAAAGAGGAAGAAAGCGGGAGAGGGCGAGCGGGGGGTGGAGGAATGGAAAGCAAGAGGGAAAGGTAGGAGGAGAGGGAGAGCGAGTAGGAGAGGGAGATGGAGGGGAGAGGGAGTGGGAGGATAGCGAAGGAGAGGGAGAGGTAGAGGGAGAAGAGGGCGAGGAGGGGAAGTGGGAGGAGGGTGGTGGGAGGAGTGTGGAGGGAAGAGGCGGGGAGGGGGAAAAGGCGAAAAGGGAGGACGGAGAGTGAGAGGGAGAGAGAATGATTTTTTTTTTCTTTTGTAGTTGCAAAGAATTCGACGGGTTTTTTTCGGTAAATTTTATGTTCTTGAATGATCTGTTTTTTTTATTTGTTTTTTCGCGCAATTTTTATATAGTATTTTGGTGGATGTTAATCTTTATACCAAAATATAAATATCCCCCGTCTCCCTCTCTCTTCCTCCCTCTCCCTCCCTCTCTCTCCCTCCTCCCTCCCTCTCCCTCCCTCTCCCCCCGCGTCCACCATATTCCTAAGGCCACGCCTCTCTCCCTCCACCCCCTTCTAACACCGGTTTCCCCCCCCCCCCCTTTTTTCCCTCTCCACCTCCCACACTTCCCTTCCCCCCCCCCCTCTCCCCCCTCTCCCAGATTCTTAAGCCCTCGCCTCTCTCCCTCCACCCCCTCCTCTCCGATGTCTACATGCGTCGCGCCGTACAGCTGGCTGTGACGTCACTCAGACCAGATTTTGTCGTTTCCGTGGGGGACCTGGTGGAGGGAGGCGTCTATCTGAGGGAGAAAGAGTAGGAGTTTTTTTTTTTTTTTTTTTTTTTTTTTTTATATTATAAAATACTTTTTTTTTTTGGATTATAGGGGAATTTTTTTTGCTTTTTTTTTATTAATATTGTTTTTTGTGTTTTGTTTTTAGGGTTATTTGGTGTTTGATGGGGTTTTTATTTTAATTTTTGTGGTTTGTCATTATCCCGGGGGTACCCGTGAATGGAGCCGCTGTGTGTTTTTTTTTCCCTTTTATGGTGGCTTTTTTTTAAGTATATGTATCGTATTTTTGTATCGGCGACATATTATAACACGATATGAATCATGTAATTTTTTTCTTGAATAAATTAGGATACTTATATATAAATATATAAATATATAGGTATTATATATATATAGGTATCCAAATTAATTTAAGAAAAAAAAATAACCAAAGCGGTACATGATTCGTATCGTATGTATATATATATATATATGTATATATGTAAATATATATAAAAAATATAGTCATATATACATGTAAATATATGTATAGACATATATACACATATATATAAATATATATATATATACATATATGCATATATATACATGTATATATGTACATATATACATATATATATATACATATACATATATATAATACATATATATACATATATATATATATATACCTATATATACATATACATATATATATATATATATATATATATATATATATATTTGTGTATATATATATATATATATATATACATTTATATATATATACATATATATATATATATATATATTATATACATATTCGATTCAATATTGGACGCGATATCTTATTCTATATACATTACGGGCGGGATATACTCATTGTTTTTAGTTTTAAAAATTCGAAATTAGAGTTCGACTTTTTAGTTTATTCTGCAACAATTTCGTTCGGTGCGAGTTTTTCGTGCGACCTATTTTGCAGGATGAGGGTGAAGTTCCATCATACATTTCAAAACTCTACAGACCGGGTCGATTGATAGCCCGTTCCCACCGGCGCATTTGTAACTTTTTGCCCATTCCGATGATTTTCCGAAAACTCATCGGAAATCGAGTCTTGTTCACACAAAATTTTTGGGTTTTTTCTCTAAGTGAAGGTGTCTTCTGACACGTCACACGCTTTGACGACATCAAATAAAGGCGCGAAAAAAAACATGCATATTTTCAAACTTACTAATCAGATGCAGGCTTTCACGTCATTAGAACGACGACGGTGGTTCAAGGTCCTGCAGATTTTTCGCGGGAAAACAACAAAATAGCCGTTCGGATGTTGTTTTTGCTACGTCAGCTTTTCGGGTTACTGTTGGCCTGTTTCAAAGACGCAACTTTTACGCTATTTCTATATCCGATAATATTTTGAGGAAGTTCGTTTGTACGGTTTTCCGAGAACTTCCGAAATCTACAAAGTCGGTGCTCGGAAAGCCGTACTTTATTCGAACGTCCGTCTGTTGCGGAAGTGATTTTTTTTCCGGTGGGAACGGGCTATGAGTCGATTTTCCATCACGTAGAGTTTGTAAGCCACGTGTTCAAAAATGACTAGTGCCACACAAGCTACGATCCGATAGTGAATATCTTTTAGATTTTTAGCACCGACAAACTTAGCTTCAAATCTTCACTTTCGTACCATGTACCTGCGTACCAAGTAATCATACGACATAACTTTTATACTTTTTGCAGACGCCAATCTGTACGCCAACTCATTTTTTAGGGTTTTCTGTTTTTGAACATAATGAAAGTCCTTTGAGAGAAATAGTGTGAAGAACTAAAGTTACCGAAAATAGCGTGACGAAGGAATTTTACGAAATTTCGTTTTTATTTTTGGTTGTATTTTGGAAAGCGCGTGTCATGTGCAAATCTTAAGATTTTTCGTTGGTTTTCCATCATGACACGTAGCTTAATCGTCCAACGTGTCACGATTTTTTTTTTGTGTATCTGCCAACCCACCTCCTCGAGGTGTGGGTTGACTGTTATAGAAAAAAATGAAGCGAACTCCTCGCAGATGAACATCCGACGGCCAGTATTACCTCCAAAACCTTCGGAGAGTATCGGCATGATTCTTTGTAATGTAGCTTTTGGTATAAAAACAAAATAGGCGGTACGATTTGGTACGGAGGGTCGCGGATTTCTGTAAACTACGCCACATTTCGCTTGATGGAACTTCACCCTTAGTCATTTTTGGACTTAAGAACTTTTTGGACAAAACTGTTTTTGCTCCTTTTAGGTAATTTTCATCTGAGGACTGCTCTCAGATCTATTGGCATAATTATCTACAATTTTGTATGTATTCCTCTTTATATTGGAAATATTGTGGCAAATTTGCAGACGAATTGTGTGTCTGCTTTGCTTGGGTCTTCATTGTAAAGTATGTCAAATTTATCAAAATTTTGGAAGACGGCTTTTCTGCAACTTTGAGTGAGTGATGTGATAAGTCTGTTTGGTAATTTTATATGAAAATTTGTGGGAATACTAAGTGGCCTAGAAACTCTTTGCTCGTGTAGTTTCAGCCTGTTTAGTTCATTTTGTAGAATTCTGAGTGGACTCAAAGTAGGCTGTTTTTGGGGTAGTCTGTGGTGCTTTCGAGGGTAAATCCATGGCTGAAAATGGCTATGGACAACATTATCCACCACCCCCCCCTCCCTTCAACATCTTTACTGCTTAACTCTCGTTAATAGGTTAAGAATTACATTCTCACCCTCCTCTTAACCATTTTATTCCTCCCTTTCTCCTCTTCATTGTAACTTGAATTTACATCAACACCCTCATCTCTACCAATAAACCCCACTTTCCACCACATCTACCTCTTAGATCCACTTCAACTTTCTACATCTCCCCTCGTTGACCATGATGACTGTAAAATATAGGGCCATCATGACTCGTTAGATAATATAAATGGTCCACGGAGCAATTAGCTTAGGACAAGAGCATTGCAATATAATTCAATTAAAGGTAAGTTTACGCACCAAGATATGTTGATCGAAAAATGTCTATGATTTTGTAGTTTCGTGAGACTCCATTCGAAAGACACTAGGCGTGACCAAAACTACTAAACTTCTCTCGTCGTTGTTTATATGGGGATCGCTTTCGAAAGCTATAAGAAAACATGTACAAACGTACAATTCACCTGGTAAACATATCAATATAACCAATGTCGGATTGTTGTATAATTTGCATACCCTCACAACGTAATGGTCTCGTGTGGGCACTAATGTGGTCTTACAATGTTGTGGTATGCCATGAGTACGGATTGTATCATACGTTTGCTTGAAACGAGAGATGACCAAATTGTAATTATTGTTATTGGAGATTGATTAACCAAAATGGTGCAAATCATTCCACTCTTTGTAGAATCGTGTGTTGCACATACAACCCGATACTCGTTCGACCCACTGTTAAACATTCTAAAAATATAATAAAACCTTGTAACAAATAAGGATGTTAATGTTTTTAATAATAAATTAGAAAATATCTTGGTACACCTCCACATTTTTCAACGACATTACATCTAAAGAAGGGTTGGCACATAAAAACTTATAGACTGTATGCTAGAGGAACAGTTAGCCTGCTCGTTGAGCCCCATCAAGATGATAGGCATAAATGTGTACCATTTGCTTAATATACAACCAACAATGGATATTATGGAAGCATAATGGATACGTTAATCATCCGTCGAACCTTTTTCACATATCGTGTAAGGTGGATATAAAAACATGGCGTTGTTTGGCGATTTAATCTTTGTCATTAATATTGTTGAGATCATTCATCTTACAACAATCCGTTTGCAAGTGGCACATGATTGACAAAAGGCTTAGGTTAGTAAACCTCACAAGTTCGATCTTGGGGACGTGGTTTTACTAAACACGAAACAATTGGCTTTGAGTTGTACTTGTACAACCACGTTTCTCTGAAAAATGGACATGCCATTCAATGTAACGTAATATGATTATAAGGTAGCTTACAAGTTACCTCAAAAAATTTACATGAAGGATGAATAAGATGTTTCAAGTCGACAACTTTAAGTCTTATATGTCGCTTGGAAGGTTGCATCCACCTTGTTTGCTAGTGTTAGTTGATGGTTGGATAAATATGAGGTCAATCGCACCATCGATGCTTTGGAGGGAGGAGGATTTTGTCAATGATTCCTTGTAAAGTGTTAGCTATCAGTTTTAACTTGTATAAATTAAAGCGAGCTTCAAGGATAACAAACTTACAAAAGATTGTTGAAAATTGAAAGTTGTCCATAAGGTGGTACGCAAAAGGTTATTTCCTATTGTTTCCCTGAAATATCGAATGCTTCACCAAAGAGGAAACAAAACCGATGTTGATACATATTTGCAATCCCGATACTTCCATGTAGTGTTCCCTTCCATCTTCAGCAGTTCGGACGCTTGTTGCAACAGAGAGACGCTCAGATAGATAGTTCATAGTTAGATGACGTCGTGCTGTTCAATGATGTTATCGTAAGTTTCCTATAGTTTGAGTTAAATTACAACTCAATTATATTGTTATAATACTTTATTACCGTATAACATTTTTTAATTTGGCCATTTTGATATATGTTCGCGCCTACAGCCACCACCCAAAGTATCAAAATTGTGAAGGTCTGCCGCCGACATTGTTGCCAACACTATTTATGATGTTTAGTCAAAATAACACACTCACTCGATTTATAATGATTTAACTCATATGCTGCATTCACACTAGAAATGGATGATGAATGAGATGAGGAAACGAATGTCTTTTTTTTTGTTTGGAAGTGAATCGCCCTTGACGTCATCTCACGTCAACAAAAACGTCGCGATGTGATTCATGTTGTCGTAAGATTAGGTGCGGATGACGCAAATTCGTTCGTACCAAACCATCGTTAAGAAGGGGGACGGACGTTTCGTCAAAATTATAAATAAGTTATAAGTTTACATTTTTTTACGTCATATTTTAGATGATTTTGATTGGCTATTTGTTTATGGGTTAACATTTTAGAAAATTTCGTTACAGTACGGATCATTCATTCGGGATACGACTTCATATTTTTTCAAAGTCGGATTTATGCATTCCGAAAAGGGTTTTCGGAAAAGAAGATGACTTACCACAGTTGTCAAGTTTTGACGCACTTGACCGCATGTTTTTTCCGTCGCTACGCTCCAAATCGTATATTTTGTCCGTCACTACGCTCCAAAAAGGTTAACAACCGAGCGGTCGATCTGTTTGGCGCCTCTGTTTTTGTTTTTTTAGGAATGAATGGTACGCGATTAGGGTAAGGGTTTGTCCCCATGTACTTGTAACTTAGCGAACTAACTTTGTATTTTAGCGCGGATCCGCCGGACCCGGTTTTCAAATGTCCTTATGTCTGTAAGGACGAAATCGTAACTTACGCGTGTGACGATTGTATACGCGACAATACCCGTGACGGTTGTCAACGTCTACAATCTGTGGTCGCACGTTATTTTTTGGAACTGCGTGTGACGTCGCATTGTCTTACCGTGACATTGTAGACGTACCGCCTTCCAGCCCGTGCTGTTTCGCGGATGAAGACGAGGCGCTTTGACTTTGCGTCTCCTATCCGGTCGACGTGAAGTGGCATCGAAATTTGAAGACCCCTGCAAAAAAAAATATACGTACTGGACGAAAACGGACAAAACCAAACAAATTGTGTACTTTTCTTCGACGTATTCGAACGCAACCGAACAAAACATAGCGAATTCTGTACTTTTCTTTGTCTTTGGAAATCGTGTGATTTTTTTCGGATATTACAGCAC
Source organism: Zygnema cylindricum (assembly GCA_037447655.1). Taxonomy (NCBI): domain Eukaryota; kingdom Viridiplantae; phylum Streptophyta; class Zygnematophyceae; order Zygnematales; family Zygnemataceae; genus Zygnema; species Zygnema cylindricum. Next base: position 9,857 of record JBBHKE010001545.1, read on the forward strand.
GTGGGAATATATGTTCCTATTTGTTTATAGAAAATCCCTAGTTTTAAAACACATCGCGCATGTGTTTTAAACGTAAGGTTGAAGATGACGTTTTTTGTCGTGGAAGTGGGTCGAAAAACACAAGACGACAAATTTTCATACATCCTAAATTCGAGGATGACGCAAATTGTACTTTACAAATTTGCGATTCCTTCGTACGGTTGCAACTTAGGCAGTACGGCGCTAAGTTTTACAGGAAAACGACAGAAAAAGACCCTTACTTATGCACATGGGGACACACCCTAACCTTCCATCAGGCGTTCCTAGTAATCGTACGGTCACGTTTACTGGCAGTAATATTTGTAACACCTTTTCATCAGGTCGTGTCAGCGAGGCAAAAATTGCTTACGTATTGAATTACGATTGGTACCACGTAGGATCCTGATGAGTCGGCCGGGCATAAATTAGAGTAAATTCCTTTTTGAAACAGTTCTATCACATAAATTAGAGTAAACTACTCTAATTATTTTTTTCTCTTTTTTTACTCTAATTTTTTCATTACTCTAATTACGATGCGCGGTGTAATGTACAATCTGCACGTTCTTTTATTTATCGTTGTACCAACGGCCACTAAAAACCGTTGCAAAATGAAAATCTGTTAAAATGTCTATAAATGTACTGTTTGTACGTTCATGTATTATCGCTGTACCAGCGAGGCGTGACAGAATGTCCTACAACCAAGTTTTTGTCGTCGAACAGGATGGCTTTGATGTCAGAAGTTACACGCCATTTGCCACATGCAAGTTTATAACATCACGTCCGTCGTGGATCAACTCTGACTTTTACAAGTGGACCAATACACGCGTCCAGTAAGCGCAAAGTGTCCTCCTGAGGACAGTCGGAGGAGACTCGCCAGGTACTGGATAGAAGGGGCGTTTGCGTAGAAAATTCAAAATCGGACGGTGGAAGTTTTAGCCAAAAAGTCTGGAGAATCTTAACGAATTTCTGGTAAACATCTTATGAAAAAAAAAAAAAAACAGTACGGCTTAATACGGAAAGGTACTTTCTCAGTAAACAACCCCACTTTTCGCCTAATGGAAGGTTACCCTTATTCGTTTCTTCATCTCATCCATTTCTAGTGTGAATGCAGCAATAGCGATGGGCAGTGTCCTGTAGTCGTGATGTGATTGGAAGACGACAATAATTGACAATATCGAATTTATCCGCATTCACACGACAATCCAACATGAAAAGACTGGCTACACGTCCTTTTCTGTACGGTACCAATGAAAACGCTCCGATTTGAACCAATCAAGCACCTCCAAAATCACGTGGGAAGCTCGAAAATGCAGCCCATGCCCATTTGCCCAACGGACAAATGAAAATTCAAAATTTAAAATCTAAACTTTATCCGCACCAATTAAGAGTCAGCATGGATCCACGTACCCTGTCACGTCACGCTACAGTAAAGAAATGACAGCACAAGAGGATACATTCAAAATTTTGCCAACCCTAATCTGAAACCGCCCTAGTTTCCGAGCCTGGGCGGTTGTACGGCAGTCCTGGTGCATGTTTCTTTATTTTACTCTTTCGGAATTAACTTTGGTTTGTTAATTTTTTCCCTCTCTCTCTCCCTCTCTCCCTCTCTCTCTAAAGGCAGGTCGAGGCGAGGGGGGAGCCATGGCTGCTGGAGCCGCCCCCTCTGCCTCTTCCTTTGCCTCTTCTTCTCTCCCTATCGCATACTCTGGTGTCCCTGGCGTCCATGGAGGCCATGGAAGCCATGCATCGCCTTCTTGTGTCCACATGTCATTCTCTCGTCGCCCTTCCCGTTTTCAAGATTTGCGAGCGTACAATGTCTGCCCTAATTCCTCCAGCGCCATTCTACGTCTCCGCGTCAGAATCGCGACACGTGGCTCTCTACGATACGCCGCAAAGCTTGGACTTCATCAGCGCGACGATGATGCCGACGGAGAGACCAGTCACGCTGACGTCAGCAAGGGTATGCTGACGTCATCAGTTTCGAAAGTGGCGACGATTCTCCTGGCTCTCAGTTGGCCGTGTCTCGACGCACAAGCAGCCATGGCTGGTCCTATGAGGTCAGCCATGGATTATGGAAGTGTAGTTTTTGTTAATGATCACAAAGGTCCTCCGAATCGTCAGTTTGTCGGAGGTCCACAGAATTGGGGTTCAGGAGCTGCCCCTCCCGTGAGAAATTTTAGGGTTTCTAGGGATTCTAGGGTTTCTGCTGTATCGGATGGAGCTGGATCGATGGTTTCCAGAGGAAGGGGGGGGAGTAGACACGTGGGAGGTTTGAGGTACAGCCAGGGAAAGATTGGGAAAGGAGGAAGTAATTTGGAGAGGAGAGGAGGAATGGAGGTTTCTCCTGCCGGTTTCGGTTCGTCTTCTTCAATATCGACTCTTCCGACGGCATCCATGGCCGGCCTTTCTTTTCGGGCGGCGGCGTTTTCCTTGTCTTTTCCAGTTTTATCTGTTCCTGCTATAGCTTTGGATGCCGCCATAGTGAGGGCTTCTGCGGCAGCTTCCCTTAAACTTTTCACTCTCTGTGGTACTCTCTCCCTCTCCCTCACCCTCTCCTTCTCGTCTCCCTCCCCCTCTCCCTCTCCCTCCCTCTCCCACTCCTCTCTCCTCTCTCTCCCTCTCCCTCTCCCCCTCCCTCTCCCTCTCCCCTTCCCCTCCCTTTCCCTCTCCCCCTCGCCCTCCATCTCTCTTTCCCATTGCCTCTCCCTCTCCCTCTCCCTCTCCCTCTCCCTCTCCCTCTCGCCCTCCCTCTCCCTCTCGCCCTCCCTCTCCCTCTCCCTTTCTCACTGCCTCTCCCCTCCCTTTCCCTGCTTCTCCCCTCCCTCTCTCTCTCTCTTCCTCTCCCACTCCTGCCTCTCACTCCCCCTCACCTCCCTCTCTCCCTCTCTCCCTCTCCCTCTCTCTTCAATCATTTTCAGCTATTTTCATCCGTTTTCATCCGTTTTCTTCTGTCTTCACCCTTCTCCTAAGATGAATTATGGTTTTCTTGAGTTTTTAAAGGTTTTGTTACGTAGTAAATTTACTTTTTTCTATCTACTTTCCTCTGTTTTTTTTCTGTTTTCACCCTTTTCCTGCGATGATTCATGATTTTCTTGAGTTTTTTGGGTTCTTCAGGTTGTTGTTCGCGGTACATTTGCTTTTATTTTCATCTTTTTTCTGAAATGAGTTCGGGTTTTCTTGATTGCTAAGTGTGTTTTGGAAATCATGGTTGCATTTTTATTGCAATTTGTAATTTGTTGGACTGGTTAGTTGTTTTTCCTTTGGGATCAGAATATTGATATAGCCCTCTTTCACTCATTACTTTTTGACCAACTATCTCCAAGAGGGGACAATATCGTTTTTTTTTGGCCGTTATTTAAACTTCTATAGTGGTTGGTTCGATAAAATGTTTTCAACTCTTTTTGTTTGACTTTCTTCATTTACTTTGTTTCAACCATACCGTGGACCATCATTAGCGTCTATGATACTATATCAGTCCCCATTAATTTTACCAATTGAACTTAAAATAGTGTTGATGACACTAGTATTATTTTTTTAACCCCATTTCTTTTAAAAGGCTCAAAACCATCTACATCATTCGAAACTGAATTAGACTTAACAACACTAATATGAACCCTACACTAATAAGTATTTTACTCTAATAACAATTCACGGTGTACACGTCCACACTCTTAATTTTACTGTTTTTCAAATTTTTGGGTGGTTTCTTTTTCCAGCATTTGTGGTGTGGCTTCAAAAATCAGGACAACTTCCGGAATCAACACCTTCAGTTTTGAGCCAGGTGAGTTTGCCTCTAAAAATTTGCTTTGAAACTTGGGATTTGTTAAGAATTTTTGACTTTCAACTCTTTCCTTTAAAGTTTCAGAGCTGTTATGAGTTTGCCTTTGAAAAATTGCTTAAAAATCTGGGAGCCGTTATGAGTTCGACTTTCAACTCTTTCCTTAAAGTTTTAGAGCCGTTATGAGTTCGTTTGTCCAAAGTTTCCTTTAAAACATGGGAGTCATTATGAGTTCGAATTTCAAAATTTTCATTTAAAAGCCTCAAAAACGTTATAAATTTGCCTTAAAAAATTAGCTTTAAAATATTAGAGCTGTTATGAGCTTGAATTTCAACTTTTTTTTTTTTAAGTTTTTGAGCCATTATGAGTTCGTTTGTCCAAAGTTTTTCTTCAAAATTTTGAAGCTCTTACGAGTTTGCCTTTCAACATTTTTATTAAAGATTGGGAGTTGTTGTAAAAACGACATTCAATGTTTTGTTTTAAAACTTGAGAGTTGTTACAACAGAGAGGAGAGAGTGGAGAACGAGAGAGAAAGAGAGGAGAGAGAGGCGGGGAGGAAAGTCTGAGGGGAGCGAGAAGAGAGAAGAGAGGAGAGAGGAGGGAGGAGAGAGGGAAGAGAGAGGAGAGGGAGAGGAGAGTGAGGATTGAGAGAGGAGAGAGAGGAGAGAGAGTAGAGAGAGAGAAGAGATGGACCTGTTTTTTTTAATTACCACTTTCAACGTTCTCTTTTATAATTTGGTCGCTGTTATGATTTCGAGGGAAAAATATTTAAGGAATTTCTAAACCCTAGGAATAGAAAACTTGGGCAGTCTGTATCGTTTCCATTTGGTGACAAAGTAGAAAGTTGTACACTTCAGACGCTCAGTCGAGAAAAAATTTAGCAGGCAAAATAAATTAGCATTATATTTATTTTAAGTAAATGGTACTTCACGATTTGAAAGTATACGTGCTTTTTAAAAAAAACTGGCACACTCCAAACTTCCAAGAAAAAGAAAAAGAGAAAGGAAAAGAAAAGAAAACTAAAAGAAAAAAAAACATGTAAGCCGGCTAAGAAATCTTTGCTTTCAAATCCTAATGTACAATTTGTTGTTCAGCTGCTTTTTTATTTGTTTCCTAACCTGTACAAATAATATGCTACGAAAAATTAAAAAACATAACTTGAAGTCTGCACAGTAAAAGTGGCCTACCTTTCTAAGTTCCGTCTCTCCCTCTCCCTCTCTCACTCCCTCGTCCTTCCCCTCTCCCTCTCCCTCTCCCTCTACCTCTCCGTCTCCCTCTCCCTCTCCCTTCCGGCATTAACACAATCTTTTCAGGTTTTTCTTACCTCAGGATGGAGTAATTCCTGCGATTTTTCTTCCAATAACTATGACAGCTCCCTAAAATTTTGAAATAGTGCACAAATGGGGTTTTATATCTGATATGCCATCATAACTGACGAGTCTTACTGTCGATCCTTCTCTTCCTCTCTCCCTTTCTCTCCTCTCCTTCTCTCACTTTCTTTCTTGCTTCCCTCTCGCTTTCTTCCTCTTTTCGTCTCTCCACCGCTTTCTCTCTCTTGCTCTCTCTCTCCCTCTCTCTTTCCCTCTCTCTCTCTCACTTTCTGGCTTGCATCTCTCTCGCTTTCTTCCTCTTTTCCTCCCTCCACCTCTCTTTTTTTCTCTCTTTCTGTCTCTCTCTCTCTCTTCTCTCTCTCTCTTTCTCTCTCTCTCTCTCTCTCTCTCTCTCTCTCTCTCTCTCTCTCTCTCTCTCTCTCTCTCTCTCTCTGTTCTCTCTCTCTCAAAACAAATCTCTGAAAATCTATTGGATTATCCAAAATATCCAATATTTCTGTTAGTCAGTTTAGTATCCTGAGTGTATTAATTTATGTACCATGAAGAACTTTGGTCAAAACCTCGCAGTATTTAGAGTTTTGGGTTTATTTTTTTCTGGTTTATGGGTGTGGTAGGTGGCCTTCAAAGTTCTCATTCCATGTTTCCTTATGAGTAAGGTATGTGACAAAATTCTTAAGACTTTGTTTTTTTTATTTTCAATTTGAGATTGTGTATAACAAGTTTTAAGTTTGTGAAGCTTTGTTAACTTGTCTCTCTCTCGATATCTCTTCTTTTTTGCAAGAATGTGAAAATGTTTCAAATTTTCTGTTTTGTTTAGTGTGCGAGATTTTCCTTCGTTCGTCTTTTATTCAACATGGAAGTATCTGGTTTTTTGCCTTATCTGGGGATTCCTCTCTCTCTCTCTCTCTCTCTCTCTCTCTCTCTCTCTCTCTCTCTCTCTCTCCTCTCGTTTTTTTTTGTTTTTTTTGCCAGGTGGCGTCCACATTGGCGAGCCAGCCTGTTAGCAGTCTTCTCGGCCTCCCCATAGTCGCTGTAGTTCAGGTAGGGAAGGGAGGGAGAGAGGGGAATTGGGAGAGAGAGGGGAATTAAGAGAGAGAGGGTAATGGGGTGAGCGTGGGTAATGGGGAGAGAAAGGGAGAGGGGAAGAGATGGAGTGAAGGTGGGCAGGGGTAAGGAAATGTGGTTAGAGAGAGAGGGGGAACGAAGTTGCAGAAGGAGGTGTGGAGAGAGGGAGAAAGGTGAAGGGAGAGGGAGATGCGGAGAGGGAGAGATGGAGGGATTGGGGAGACGGGTAGGTGTGGAGAGGAGGAGGGAGCGAGAGAGAACCGAGAAAGAGAGGGAAGTAAGGAGGATATGAGAGGGAGAGAGGCGAAAGGGACAGGGATTTGGGACTGAGAGGGAGGCAAGATAGAGACAGCGAGGGAGGTGAGGATAGGAGACGTAAATTTTTCCTTTTCTTCATTCTAATATCATAATGTAAAGTGTTTAGGGCATCATTAATGTCTACTTTTATTACTGTAATATTTCAAATCCACACTATTTGACGCCCAAATTTTTGGATCTGATGCGAGCCATGCTTAACTCAATACTTAGTACAGAACAAATATTTGTTGAATTCACCTGAAGAACTCATGAAAATCATAAAAAGACTTTGAAAACTTAAAAAGTAAACTTGGAAAACTACAAAAAACTTTCAAAAATTTCCAAAAACTATACTAATAAATTGGAAAAACCATGAACTACACGGTGAATCGCTGTTAGCGTTTACAAAAACTAATTTATTCCCGGTTTATTTTGCCCTCTGAACACTAAATAGCTGTAATAATATGTTTTTTTTCTTCACACGAGTTATTTTTCCGGTCTACAAGCTTTCACGTCATTCGGACTGAAAAGTGGAATAATTAACACGTAAAAAAGTCCTCATACTATTCATGTCTTAAACAGTCATTAATTAATTAATTAACCATCAATAGCAATTTCACTGTCTAGACTTCAATTTGGAATAAGCCCCTACAATTTTTTTTTTTGAGTCGTTATTCTACTATTGAAAAAACAAAATCGAAGACGTTTATTTCATCTAGTAACCATTTATCTGTTCAAATGGTAAAAAAATCTCGGTTAAAAATTTTCGGTCAAAAATGTTTGGTCTCCTTTTTTTGGTCATCTTTTTTTTTCGGATATCTTTTCTTCCATTTTTTCTTTCGTCAGGTTCTCATTGGAGCTATTATGGGAAAAGCCGGTTGTAAATTGGCGTACCGACAATCTTCTTCGTCTTATTCTCCGACCAATCCCATCGCAGCATCCGGAACTTCCGATGTCGAAATTTTGGGTCAACAAAAAATTGCTTCATTTGTAAATCCCGCAGGAATTGGAATCGATTTGAATAAAAAAATTTCGTCGAAAAGAGAGGCGGTTTTAACCGCCGCGTGTGCTTTTGGAAATTCTCTCACTCTCCCTCTCGTCTTTATTACGGGAGTTTTGGGGTCCGGAGATGCCGATAGAGCAGTTAGTTATTTGGCCCTTTATATGGTGGGGTAAGTAATTTCTCCTTTCTTTTTCCTTTATGGATTTGGCATATTCTTAACTATTTTCATTTTTTGTAGTCGACAAATTTGTAAAATACACGGATTTTGGTTTATGGGGCTATTTAGGCTTTAGTTCATAAATTATGTAAACCACACTAATAGTGGTGGGAGATATAACATTTGTTTCTCTACGTTCTAAAAAACTATAAAGTAAATAAATATATTTTGTTACAAACTTGTCGAGTAGTACAAATGAAATCGTGTGGGACACAAAAAGAGTTGTATGCAATGGAACATTTAAACTTCTTCTCTCTCTCTCTCTCTTCCTCTCTTGCCCTATTTCTCTCCATCCTATTTCATCTCATTTCAAATACGAACCAAATAATGTCCCCAAACATTGAAAAATCCTTATATTTTTTGAGATACGGAATGAGTTGTAAACTTTTGGTGCTCAGAAAAACTCTAATTGCAATAGATTTTTCTTCAAAAGAAACACATCTATCCTGTTTTCACGGGCAACCGTGAAAATTCCTGAAAATTCCTGTTTTTTTTTCAAATTCCTGAAAATATTGGGAATTTTTGGATAAGACCAACTATTTGCCTGATGGCGAATATTCTGTAGGATTAGTTAATTATTAAGGTTAAGGCGTTTTAGGGTTAAGGCTTTTTTTTAGGGTTAAGGCGTTTTTTTAGGGTAAGGCAAATTTAAAGGGTTTAAGGGGTTGTTTTAGGGTTAGGGCAAATGTTTAGGGTTAGTGGCAGCAGAACTGAACCGGCGAAAACTACGAGAGTGAGTTGTTATTAGTGTTGAAGAAATTATTAGTATGAGGACTCTTTTAGTGTTGATAATTAGTGTTGAAGAAATTATTAGTGTGAGGAACTGTTTTAGTGTTGATAGTTAGTGTGAAAGAAATTATGAGTATGAGGACTGTTTTAATATTGATAATTATATTTTCGATCCGAATGACGTGGACAATTCTGAACCGCTAAGAGAAATAGCGTCAAGAAGAAAACAAGTAGTTACTAATAATGCTATTTTGTGGTCAGAGGGCAAAAAATTGGGATCAAATTAGTGTTATTGATGCTAATACTGATTCTCGGTGTAAAAGTGGGACATGTAACCTCTCACCTCTTCTCCTCTCACCTCTTCTCTCACCTCTCGTCTCACCACTCCTCTTCTCACCTCTCCTCTCACCTCTCTTCTCACCCCTCCTCTTCTCTCCTCTCCTCTCACCACTCTCACCTCTCTTTTCACCTCTCCTCTCACCTCTCCTCTCAACTCTCCTCTCACCGCGCCTCTCACCTCTCCTCTCACCTCTCCTCTCCCCTCCTCTCACCTCTCCTCTCTCATCTCCTCTCACCTCTCCTCTCACCTCTCCTCTCACCTCTCCCCTCACCTCTCACTCTAATTCGAGAGTTTTTTTGGCCCCAAATCTTAAATTAGTGTGGATGATACTATTTAGTTAAGTGGCTCATAATGAGCCACGTGGGCAATATATACCTTAGTGAAGTCAATACTAAATTCGCGCTAACACTAATAATTTAAGAAAAAATAATTTCATTAACTTGAACTAAATCAACTTAAATTTTCGGGTTTTTTAACTGTTTGATATTTTACTTTTGAAAATATTTACCTTGATGAAACTTTCTTAGATGAAATCAGCTCCAACAACTCTTCCCAAGAGAGAGAGAGGGGGGGGCTGGGGGAGGGAGAGAGAGAAGGAGAGTGTTTCCGTGAGTGTTTCTGAGAGTGTTTCTTTATGTTTTTTTTTTTTTCTCTTTTTCTCCTTTAGTTGGTCTCCGGCCCTGTGGACCGTCGGTTATGACATCATCTCCTCGGGAGACAAGGAAGATGCTGACGTCAGCGAAATTGGCAGTTCTGAGGGGAAGACCTTTTGGTCCTCCCTGAGAGCCTGGGTGGAGAGAGTGGTCAATCCGCCCCTTTTTGGTGTAAGGTTTTTTTTTTTCATTCATTTCTTTATTTATGTATTTTTTTTTTTTTTTTTTTTTTTTTCTGTTTTTTTGTTATTTTTATTATAATTTTCAAATTTTCCGTATTTCCGTTTTTCCATTATTTGCAGAAGAGATGAGGCTCTCTCTCTATCTCCATCCCTTCTGCTCCCCCCCCTCTCTCTCCTGCTTTCCCTTCATTTCCCTCTTCCTCTCCCTATGACTCTTTCCGTTCTCTCTCTCTCTCCCCCTCCCTCGCTCCTCCCTCACTCTCTCTCCTTCCCCGCCTTTCCTCCCCCCCCTTTCTCTCCCTGCCTCATCCTTCTCACCCCCTCACTTTCCCACACTCCTCTCCCCCCCTCTCTCTCCCCCCCTCTCTCTCCGTCCCTCTCTCTCCCCACCCTCTCTCTCCCCACCCTCTCTCTCCATTCCTCCTCTCCCACCCTCCTCCCCTCCTCCCGCCTCTCCTCCCTCCCCTTTTCCTTACTGTATTGACGGTATATATATATATTTTTTTTTCGGGCGGGAAGGACAGGTTTTACTAGGGCTCCTGATTGGTGCCACTCCCCCTCTCTCATTTTTTTATCCCTGCCCGAGAAGCTCTCCCATTGGACGGAACAATTTCCGCTTCCTTTGATTTCTTTAGCAAACTGACCGCTGGCCGTTTTTCGACCGGCACTCGAGGTAGAACCCCCCCCTCTCTCTCTCTCTCCCTCTCTCTCTACGACCCTTTTTATTTCTCTCTCCCGTCCACTTCTCTCCCTCTCTCCCTATGTTGCTCTGTCCTTCTCTATCGCTCTTTCTCCCACTACCACTCTGTCCCTCCCCCCCTCACTCCCTCTCTCCATCTTTCTCTCTCGCCTTCTCTCCCTCTCCCCCTCTTTCTCTCTCCCTCTCTCCCTCTCCCCCTCTATCCCTCTAGGAGGAAAGTGGCGGGCTTGGGTCAGCATGAAATATAAACGAAATCCCATGATTTCACTCTCTCCCTCCTTCCTTCCCTCCCTCCCTACCTCTGTCCATCCCTCCCTCCCTTCCTCCCTCTCAGTTATGGTTTACATATTGTTATTCTCAGTTATGTCTTTACCCCTTTTTTTTTAGCTGCTGCCCTTCTTTGGTCCACTTCTCTCTCTCTCTCTCTCTCTCCCTCCCTCCCTCTCCCTCCCTCTCCCTCTCCCTCTCCCTCTCCCTCTCCCTCTCCCTCTCCGTTCAACATCGGGGTGTAATGTGATCGCCCACACTCGAAGCTGCTCAAAATATATGGGTTTAAATAATAAATAAAGAAATAAAGAAATAAATAAAGAAATAAATAAAGAAGTAAAGAAAGAAATAAACAAATAAACAAACAAATAAACAAATAAATAAACAAACAAATAAATAAACAAACAAATAAACAAATAAACCAACAAATAAATAAACAAATAAATAAACAAATAAAGGACCCGCCAGGCTCAACCTCGAGCTTGTGGTGTAGTGTTGTAGTAGCATTTTTGATTAAACGTTTTTCTATTTCTGCTTTTATTATAAAGTCAAAGTTGGTTAGCGCATATCATAAACTTTTGAATTTTGTTCCGTGCGCATATTCATTATTTTTGGGGCGTTTTATGAGAACGAGACCTCTATGGTTAGTGTGTTCACAGCTTAAGTGAAAGGTCTCAGGTCCAAATACTGACCGGCTCAATTTTTTCTAGTATGGGACATGCCGAATCCCGGATTCTGCGGAAATGCACCTGTTTCTTTTCTCCCTCTCTCCCCTTTTCTTCTTCTCTCTCTCTCCCGTTTTCTTCTTCTCTTTCGCTTCTCCCTCTCTTCTCTCTCGCTTCTCCCTCTCTTCTCTCTCGTCTCTCTCCTCTCGCTCCACTCTCTCTCTCTCTCCTCTCTTTCTCTCCTCTCTTACTTCTATCTCTCTCTCTTTGCTCACTTCTTGTTTTTTAGCTCTTTTCTCTCCTCTCTTCCCTTCTCTCTTCATCTATCTCTCTGTCTTTCCTCTTTTCTCTTTTTTTTTTAATTTTGTGCTCCTCTCTTCCCTCCCTCTCCTATTCCTCTCTTCTTCTCTCTCCTCTCTGTCGCTCTCTCTTTCTCTCCTTTCTTCTTCTCTCTTAGGGTTTCTTTTTTTCTATCTCTTCTCCCAGTGCTTTCTCTCTCTCTTGCTCTTTTCTTCCTCTTCCTCTCTCTCCTTTCTTCTATCTCTCTGTCTTTCCTCTCTGCTTATTATCTCTCATCTTTCCCTCTCTTCTCTCGCTCTCCTCTCCCTCTCTTCCCTCCCTCTCTCCTGTCCTTTTCTATCATCTTTCTTCCTTCTTTTCTTCTTTTCTATCACTCTCTTCTCTCTTCTTCCCCCTCTCTTTCTACTCTCCCACTTCTCCTCTCCACTCTCTTTCTCCTCTCTCCTTCTGTCACTCTCTTTTTCCTCTCTACTTCTTTTCTCTCTATCTCTATCTCGCTCTCCTCTCTTCTTCTTTCCCTCTCTCCTCTTCCTCTCTTCTTCTCTCCTCTCTCTCTCTCCCTCTCCCTCTTCTCTCTCTCTCTTCTCTCTCTCTCCTCTCTTCTTCTATATCTCCTTTTTTCCTCGCGTCTACTTCTTTCTCTTTCTCTCCTCTCCTCTTCTCTCTCCCTCTCCTTTCCCTCTTCTTCTACTCTCTCTCTCTTCCTCCCCCCCTCTCTCTCCACTTTCTCCCTCTCTCTCTCTCTCCCTCCCTCACAGTTGTGTTTTCTTTTGTCTTTTTAGGCTGCCGCCCTCTTGGGATCTGCAACTCTGGCTGTCCAAACCGTCGTTTTGGCGTCTTCTTTGTCTTCTTCTGTCCCGGCCAATTTCAGTTTGTCTTTTAGTGAATTTTTCAATCGAAAAAAATCATCTTCGCGACTCAAAACTGCACAAAATTTGCAAAATTTTGAGAATATGGGTCCAGAATTCGAGCTCAGAAATTCCATTTCGAATTTAAATCCAAATTCGAATTTGAGTTCAAATTTGAATTTGAATTCCGGTACGAGTGTGGAAAACCCAGAAAATAAAAAAGTTTTAGTGGGAGTTGTGGTGGAAAGTCGAAAAAACGGTGTCGAAATAACAAAAGATGGGACGGTTCTTGCTTTTGAACAAAATCGAGAGAGAATCGGAGGGAAGAAAAGTACTTTTGGAGGGAGTAAGGAAGTTTCCTTGAAGGAGACTTTAGTGGAATCCGTCAGTAGCGGTACTTCTTCGTCTCTTCTGGACGGAAAATCTCTCTGGATTGTGTCTTTTGTGAGATTGTTTTTTCTCCCTCTCGTAAATACGGCCCTCGTTATAGTGAGTTTTTTCCTTCCCTTTACCCCTTTTTTCCCTTTTGTGAGAAGAGTGGATGAGTGGCGAGAGAGGAGAGGGAGAGAAGAGGGGAGAGGAGAGGGGAGAGGAAAGGGGAGAGAAGAGAGAGGGAGGGGATGGGAGAGAAGAGAGGGAGGAGAGGGGAGAGAAGAGGGAGGGAGGAGAGTGGAGGAGAGTGAAGAGAAGAGAGGGGAGGGGAGAGGAGAGGGGAGAGGCGAGAGGAGACGGGAGAGGAGAGTGGGAAGAAGAGAGGGAAGAGGAGAAGGGAAGAGAAGAGAGGTTGGAGCGAGAGAAGATTGAAGAGAAAAGAGAGAGGAAGTAAAGGTTTTTTTTTGTTTTATGGTTGTTTTCTATTTTCTGGTTGCATTAATTTATTTTTCAATGTAGTATTTGATTTTTTTTATTTGTTCTTATTTTATCTATTTATATATCAATTTCATTTAATAATTTGTTCATCGATTGATTTTTTTACTCAATTTAAATTATATATATATAATCTTGTTTTACATTAATTTATTTAGTTTTGTTTATTTATATTTTATATTTGTTTTGGGGGGGGGCGGTAGGCTCTCCGGCAGGCCCAATTGATTCCTGCAGACCCCGTTTGCGCCCTAACCCTTATGGTGGGATACTAGTAACCTTTTTTTATAATTTCCTCTCCCTCTCTCGCTCCCTCTCCCTCTCCCTCTCTCGCTCCCTCACTTTCTCTCTTTCTCTCTTCCTCCTTTTTTTCTCTTTTTCTCTCTTTCTCTCTCTTTCTCTCTCTCTCCCTCCCTCCCTCCCTCTCTTCCTCTCTCCCTCCCTCTCTTCCTCTCCCTCCCTCTCTCTCTCTCCTATTAAGTCAATGAATTTATAAGTAAGAATAGAGAAAAGTAAAAAAAAAATGGGGGAATTAGTGTTCGATTCAGTGTGTTTTTCTTCCATAACCCTTTTTTTTGTATTTTTTATTTTTTTTGTTTAGAGGGGAGAGGGAGA